>CM052448.1:23044173-23075755 GCA_028533085.1 Varecia variegata
ATCCTTGTCTTAGTTCATTTGTGTTGCTCTACAGGAATACCTGAGACTGGATAATGTATAGAGAAAAGAGGTTTATTTGGCTCACAGTTCTGCAGGGTGTACAAGAAGCATGTCACCAGCATCTGCTTGGCTTCTAGTAAGGGCTTCATGCTGCCTCCACTCATAGTGGAAAGTGGAGGGGAGCTGGCATGCTACTTTCTGACAAGAGTAGAAACAGGAGAGAAAATGAGAGGGAAGTGCAAAGCTCTTTTTAACTACCAGTTCTCATGAGAACTAACAGAGGGAGAGCTCACTCATTACCACAAGGACAGCATTAAGCCATCCATGAGGGATCCACCTCTATGACCCAAACACCTCCCCCTAGGCCCCACCTCTACTATTGGGGATCAAGTTACAATATGAGTTTTGAAGGGCCAAATATCCAAACTATAGCAGCCCTTATGTCTTCTGTCCTGCCATACTCCTGAGATGATCTTCCTTCTTTACTAAGAATAATTGAGGTTCCCTAATTCACAATTTTCTGCATCAGAAAATGTCTATAAATCTGTATATTAGCCAAGGTTCAACCAAAGAAATAATCACTATGATTCTTTAAGTCTGCAGAGCAAGCAGTTCAAAAGGGAAGATCAACATAAAGTAGGGAAGAGCAAGAATGAGCTGGAACCTAAAACACAAACTGGTCATTCTTTTACTGTGTCCAACTTTGAAGATATGGGTATCCCTGCTAGAGGGACTGACACCAGTACTAAACACACACTTGGCTCAGGAATCAAAGAAACTGAAGGATGACCCAGGGGAAGGCTTATTCCCCATGCCAACAATGTGAACCAGCTGATAGGTGACAAAGTGCATGAGCTGCAGTAGCACCTAGTGTCCCTGCACCACCCTTTCCAGCATAAAACTGTAGAGCTGCTTCACTTCTGCCCTCCAAAACTTACACAAACATGTCTTTTTTAGACTACTTTAACCAGGAACAAATAGGAAAGGAAATTCTAAGAAACATAGTTCATCTTAACAGAGTTGACACATTACAAAATCACCACTGTCTGCCCCTTGTCAACTTGGCACCCCCATAGACCTCTTTAAAACGTATTTACTATCAAAATAAAGCCTACATTCTACACATAAGTTATCACTAGAGAAATATGAAGCCTGTAGTGCACTGAGGATAACCACAACAGTAAACTTTAAACTTAGCCCAACTCCTGACTAGACTGATTCACCACCACCAACACTATGTACTATGATATAACAGAAGGAAAGGCACACTCATCTCCAACCATAATAATATTTATTTAAACACCTGTTTATACAATGTTTCCGGCTTTCAATGAGAAGAAAAAAATAATAATTATACAGAAAGACAAAAAAACCACAGTCTAAAGAGATAAAGCAATAATTAAAACCCAGACTCCTATGGCATAGATGTTAGAACTATCAGAAAGGGAATTTAAAATAACCATGATTAATATGGTCAAGGACTTAAAGGGAAAGGTAAACAATATGCATGCTCAGATAGCTAATTTCAGCAAATAGATGGAAACCACAAGAAAGAATAAAATGGAAATTACAGAAATAAAAATGTAATAATAGGGATGAAGAATGCCTTCACTGGGCCCATTATTAGGCTCAAGAGAGTTGAAGAAAAAAGATCAATAAACCTAAAGGTAGGTAAATGGAAATTACTGAAACACAAAGATAAAAAAGAGTGATAAAAACAGAGCATCCAACAGCAGTGGGAAAATATCAACTATCAAATCAGGAAAGAATGGCTGAGAATTTCCAAAATTAGTGAGAGACATCAAACCAATTCAAGGAGCTCAGAGAACATCCAGCAGGATACCTTTCTTAAAATGTTAGAAATTAAAGTTAAAATTAAGAAACTAAGCTTATTACATTCAAACTGCTGACAACCAAAGATAAAGAGAAAATCTTGAAGGCAGCCAGAGAAAAAAGACATTATCTACAAGGGAAAATGATAAGTATCATGGCAGCTTTCTCAGAAACCATGCAAGCAAGGAGATAGTGCAGTTATGGCTTTAAAGTCCTAACAGTGTCTATTCCTCTGGAACCACTTCTGGTACCAAATTATCCCAAAATTTAGCAACTTTAAAAATTAGCATGTATTATCTCATACAGTTTTGGTGGGTCAGAAATTTAGGAGTGGCCTGACTGGATGGTTCTAGCTCAGGGTTTCTCATAAAGTTACAGTTAAGATATTATTCAGGAAGATAATTATATGGTTTAATTTGTTAATGTGGTACATATCATTAAGCCCATATGAGAATCTCTGTTTCCCTGGCAGTGAAAGCACTAATAACAGGAACAATGTTTAAAATTATATGGCAGTGAAAGGGGTTGATGTTGGGTCAGGCTGAGTATATGGGTAGTTTATTTCCTCTTTCTAAGGGTTTTGTGATACCTTGTAGTTAAAAGTTACCAAGAACACTGCCCAACATCTACAGCTGATCTACCATTTCTGGGAGTTTTATTTATTATATATCTTACTTCAGAGAGGTGTACCCTTGACTTCTTCTTGAGGTCAATGGTGCAGTCAGTATTTCCCAGAGGGAGAGGACTGGTTCAGTTTTCCTCCATCCTTTGTTACCTGTCAGAAGACCTTCCACAACACCACAGATGCCTTCTCTACACTGCCTCTGATGAATAAGTAACTTTAGGATTCTGTTGAGAATATTCCTCTTTTCTGGTAGGATGAATCTGACCCTTAATAGCATACCGAAGACTTTGAGAACTGCACTATGAGTCCAGTTCTCAGGCTCCAGATTACCACCCAAGTCCCAAACTGGCCCTTGGATGGCACTAATGTGGGACCTGTCAGAATAGCATTACAAAGGCTTTGAAAACTGAACTAACGTTGGAATCGCAACCCTCAGAAGGCTGGTCAGAACTTTTGGCCTGAACCCAACTGGGTTAGTTGCCTATTACAGCATAAATGTCAATATTCCCCACAGAATTTAAACAAGACCAAAAGCATCATGATAATATTCAAAATTTCCAAAATACAATACAATATTGATTGACATATGATGAACCAGGAAAATCTCAACTCACACTGGAAAAAGAAATCAACAGATCCAAACTATGAGTTGCCATAGATGTTGGAATTATCAAAGACTAGAAAGCAGCCATTCAAATGGAAAGATACAAAGTCTCAGAAAAGAAATAGAAGATATAAATAATAACCATATGGAAATTTTAGAACTGAAAAATACAAAAACCATCATTACTTTGTATCGAGGGTACATGCTATCAACATCACTTATCATGTTAATGTTAACCTTGAACGCCTGGCTGAGGTAGTGGTTGACGTTTTTCTCCCCTGTGAAGTTATTCTTCCCCCCCTTCCCCAATTTTACTCTTTAGCAGGAAGTCACTATGTGCAGCCACACCTAAAGAGTGAAGAGTTATGCTTCACCTCCTTGAGAGGGGATATTCTTCTGCATGAGAAATTCATCAATTTTCTCCAATTTATTTATTCAATTATTTATTTATATCTGAATGGACTCATGGATTCTTATTTTATACTTTGGGTTATAATCCTGATATAGTTTGGATGTTTGTCCACTCCAAGTCTCATGTTGAAATTTGACCCCCGGGATATTGGCGGTTGGGCCTAGTGGGAGGTGTTTGGGTCATGGGGGTGGATCCCCCATGAATGGTTTGGTGCCATCCCCTTGGTGATGGGTAAGTTCTCCCTCTAGTAGTTCATGGGAGAGCTGGTTGCTTAAAAGATCACGGGCACCCACTCTCCTCCCCGCTCCCTGTCTCCCTTCTCTTCTCGTCTATTCTGTTTTTCTTCTCTTATTCTCTCTTCTCTTCTCTCTCTCTTTCTCCCTCTCTTGCCATGTGACAACACCTGCTCCCCCTTTGTCTTCCATCATGATTGGAAGCTCCCTGAGGCCCTGACCAGAAGCAGATACTGGTGTGCTCCTGTAGTCCCAGCTACTTGGGAGGCTGAGGCAGGAGGATTGCTTGAGCCCAGGAGTTTGAGGTTGCAGTGAGCTATGATGACATCACTGCACTCTACCCAGGGAGACACAGTGAGGTTCTGTCTCAAAAAAAAAGAAAATAAAAAAAAAAGTAAACATACAGATCAATGGAATAGAACTAAGAGTTCCACAATAACTCCATACATCTATGATCAATTGATTTTCAACTAGGGTGCCAAGACCCTTCCCTATTCAATGAGGGAAGAATAGTCTTTTCAAGAAATGGTACTGGGACAACTGGATATGCACATGCACTAGATAAAGTTTGACCCTTATCTTACACCACACACAAAAATTAATTCAAAATCAATCTTAGTCCTAAATGTAAAAGTTCAAACTATAAAACTCTTAGATGGAAACATAGATGTAAATCATCATGGCCATGAATTAGACAACAGTTTCCTAAATATGATACCAAAATCATAAGTAACAAAAGAAAAAATGGGTAAATTGGACTTCATCAAAATTTAAAACTTTTGTACATCAAAGAACATTCTCAAGAAAGTGAAAGACAAGCCACAGAATAGGAGAAAATATTTGGAAATCATATATATGATGAGTATCTAATGCCCAGAATATATAAAGAGCTCTTACAATGCAACAACAAAAACATAAATAACCCAATTTTAAAATGGGCAAAGAATTTGAATAGACATTTTTTCAAAACAAGATATACAAATGTCAAAAAAAAAAAAAACCACATGAAAGATGCTCAACATCATTAGCCAACAGGGAAGTACAAATCAAAACTACAATGAGATATCACTTCACACCCACTAAGATGGCTAGAACTTAAAAAAAACACTAACAAGTGATGGTGAGGATGTGGCTAAATTGGAACCCTCACACATTGCTGGTTGGAATGTAAAAATAGGGCAGCTTCTGTGGAAAACAGTTTGGCAGTTCCCCAAAAGGTAGATTAGACATAGAATTCCCATATGACTCAGCAATCTACTGCTGGGCATTTACCCAAGAATACTGAAAACATATGTTCACACAAAATTTGATACACAAGTGTTCAAGTGTTCAAAGCGATATTCATAATAGCAAAAAAATGGAAACAATCCAAATGTCCGGAAATTGAAGAACGGATAACATACTAAATGGTATACCAAAATATGGCATATTCTAACAATGAAATAACATTCAACCACAAAAAGGAATGAAGTTCTGATACATGGTACAACATGAACCTCAAAAATATTACGCTAAGTGAAAAAAGCCAGACACAAAAGACCACTATTGGATGATTCCTTTTACATGAAAGTGTAGGAGAATCCACAGAGACAGAAAGTAGACTGTTGGGTGCATATGTTTGGGGAGAAATAAGAGGTTGAGGGTAACCGTTACCAGGTTTTTGTTTTTTTGAGTTGATGAAAATGTTCTAAAATCGACTGTGTTGATGGATACACAACTCTGTGAGTATACTAGAAACTATTTAATTGTATACATTAAATGGGTGAATTTTATGGTATATGAATCATATCTCGGTAAAGCTGTTTTTCAAAGGGTGAATAAGGAGAAATTGTGCATGATGGCATTTGATTTTTTTCCTTAGTCACCTTGGCTGGGATCTGACTAAAGTAGATAACAGATGCTTATGAAACACTCCTGTGGCAGCAAGAAAACTTATTTTTTCCCTAGTTGCCAAATCATCCCTTGGTGAACTCAATGTCTTTCCTTAGAGATGAGCCTGCCTAACTTACTTGGGCATAACTTGGGATTCAGGAAAAAACAAACCAGGTAACTGTTCTTTGCTGAGACTTTGAGGGCAAGGAAGAACTGAGGAGGGGGTGGGGTTCTGTAACAAGGTGGGTGGGTAGAACACTGTCCAACAGAAATGACTGAGGGACACAAGAAGCCTGGTATTCAGATTTCAGTCATCCACTGAATCACACTGTGATATAAACCTCTCTTGCTCTTACTCTCGAATCAGCAGTATAACAGCCTTTTCTGTGTTGTAGTGGGGGTTGTGAGTTTAAAAAGTAGGGACTTGGTCCTGCATTTGAGTTGCTGCTGTGCTGGAGAACAGCTACAGGGCACCAAGTGGAGAATAAGAATGGAGCAGAAATCATAGCTATCAGTGGTCAAAGGGACATAAGCCCCTGAATTCACAGTAATCTTCCTAAAGGATGTGTTTGGGCATTTGAATAAATCTCCTCTAGATATTAAGGGACATTGGGTTATACATGCTTGAAAGACCAGAGTTTCCAGCTATAACATATGCTGCAGGGCTGAGGAACACTCATAGGTTGCAGGACTTTGGCGCTGGGAAAGCAGAGAATGTGGAACAACAAAAAAGAGATAAATGAGTCACTGAGGCAGGAAGGATCATTGTCTTCAACAACAGGAATACCAACACATGTTGTCAGTATTTATTGAGCAGGGCAAGGGAGAGTCATGGTTTATGGAGGCGTCTGCAGGCAGACTGTTGAACCAAGCCCATGAAAATTGTGATGCTGACATCAGAGAATTTGAGTAAAAAGATACAATCAGGAACTCTTCAAGGAAATGCTTTAGACAGTATGGCCCACTATGGCCCTTAGAGATCCTTCAACAGCATCTAATTTGTCATGGACATGAATCCCCACTCCATGGATGTTGGGAAGAAGATCCAATCATAGGGCTTCCTTCAGGCAAGCCAGGTGTCTTCATAACTCTGCAAAGTAGAGAACCAAGCAGAAGCTGAGATTTTTCCTAAGTGTAAAGAGACCTAAATGGAAATTCAGGAGGTAAATGGTCTAGCACTCTCTTCCTGGTTCACTGGAAGGAATCATCAAATTGAAGGGAATGGACGTTGGGAGATGGGTGGGGAGCAGTGGTCAGAACACATCTGCCTACAACCTGGTTATCTACTTTATAACATGCAGAAGTTGTACTTCCCAGAAAGGCAAGGGACCCACCCCAAGAGGAGGTCATCAGGACAGAGACATCAGTGGCAGGAAAAGAGAGTATCCTCACCCACTTCTCGAAACTGCTCTTTGGTTTCCACCACTGGAAAGCTATCAGTTGGTTCCTTGTGTCTTCTGGTGCTCTCTGAAGTTGGGCGGTAGTTAGAGGAGGAAGATTTGTGCTTCTGGATCTTCCACCATCTCCCCAAACCCAGAAGCACAAGCTCCAAAAGAGTAAACAGGAGACAGAACCCACTGACCCCAAACATGGTCTTTAGGAAGATGGTCTTCTCAGAGGGGCGGGACAGAGTACAGGTTATACTACCAAGGCACGGCTCTCGACGACATGCAAAGGAGCTGGGCATCTGGAACCCATACAGATGGTACTGCCCTCCCAGGGCTGCCCCCTCAAGGGCCAGTCGAGCTCCCAGTTGTGCCATATAGGCCCAGAGCAGCCGGGGGCTTCCAGCCCCTGGGGCACCTCTGCTGCTCTGCCCTTCGTGGAGCAGGGTCTCCTCCTCCTTCTTCACCTTTCCTGATTCTTCCCAGTGCCAGATCACATGATACAGGATGAAACCCATGTAGAGGGCGCTGGGAACAGCCACCAACATGACCTGGAAGGTCCAGAAGCGCAGTGGGGAGAGGGGGTGGAAGGCATCGAAGCAGGCGGCCTTGCAGCCTGGCTGCTGGGTGTGACACACGAATTCACTCTGCTCATCGCCGTAGACACCAGGCCCACTGGCAGCCAGCAGCACGAGGCGGAATCCCAGGAGCATGGGGAGCAGCAGGCGCCCCACGGGGGTGGAGTGCCCAGCCTCCTCAGCCAGCAGCTGCCGCAGGAAGCCGCCACACATCCTGCTACAGAGCAGAGGACAGTAATCAGTCACTGCACATGTGTCACTCACTGTCCTTTAGAGGGAGCTCCAATCCACCTTGTCACTCCCAATCCAAGGATGGGGAGGCAAACCTATTTGCTCCTCTCCAAGGATCTGGTTGATCAAATACCAAGACTCTGATTGCACCTATTTACTAGTTAATGAAATCATCTATGTAAAATAATAATAATGAGTGTGTGGGGTGTGGCTCTCTCTCTTCCGCCCTCCCCTTCTGTACTACTGGAGTAGAGAGGAATTCTCAGGTAGAGACCAGGGTCCATCTTTGTCTCATTCCTTCTCTCCCTCCGTCTATCTCTTTCCCAAAAGCTACATGTAAGAATACAGACTGGCATCTTTGATTACTCTTCCTTTGAAAACTGTTGCTTCCTCACATGACGGCTGCTAGGTCTGGTGCTAACAGCGCCATGGTAACAAAATCAGTGCTGACACAGGGAGGGGATGTGCTCTCTCTTTCTCTCTCTCTCCCTGTCTTCTTTTCTTTGCCTCCAATGCCCTCGGGCACACACACTGTGTCTGGATGGGTCTCTACTCCCACGAGAGCAGCAAGATTGAGATGGTTAGGTTATAGAGTTAAACGGGTATGGGATGAAATGAACAGGACAAGTTTCAACACTTGCTTTAGTCTGATGCTCTTGTAAGGCCTACCTTACAAGCTTAGGAAAAAGAGAGTATTTTGAAGGTAACCCAGCAGAATTCACCAGAATTAAATGCCGCGGGTTTCGGGGCCAAAGCCAGAGCTGACTGGATAGAAATTGAAAATCTGACTCCCGTCTGCCATTGTTCTTTGGGCATTTATCTCCCTCATGGTAAGAGATGACCACGGTCAGGGACAGGCTTCAGAAATTCCCTGGACAAAATACCATCATGCTGCAAGCCCAAGTTCACCATCTTCGTCTCTGTCCCAGTCAGCAGCCTCCCCCAACGCCCAGCAGCCCTTTCGAACCATCATTTAGCACAAACCCTCACACACCTGGTTCCTCTCATTCTCAGACCATGTGCTGTGGTCTGAATGTTGGTGTCCTCCCAAAATTCGTATGTTGGAACCAAATACAGTCATTCCCCCCTTATCTTCAGTTTCCCTTTCCACAGTTCCAGTTACCCACAGTCAACCACAGTCCAAAAATATTAAGTGGAAAATTCCAGAAATAAATAATTCATAAATTTTAAGTTTTGCACCTTTCTGAGTAGGTGACAAAATCTCATGCTGTCCCTCTCCATCTCACCCATGTGAATAATTCCCTTGTCCAGCATATCCCCGCTGTAGACACTCCCCCCTGTTAGTCGTGTAGTCGTCGTCTGGGTTATCGATCTGCTGCCACAGTATCACAGAGCTTGTGTTCAAGTAACCTTCACTTTACTTAACAATGGCATCAAGACACAAGAGCAGTGATGCTGGCCTATTGTTATAATTGTTCCATTTTATTATTCATTATTGTTAATCTTTTATTGTGCCTAATTTATAAATTAAACTCTGTCATAGGTGAGTATGTATAGGAAAAAACATATAGGATTTGGTACTATCCATGGTTTCAGGCATCCACTGGAGATCTTGGAATGTATCCCCTCGTGCATAAAAGGGGACTGTTGTACCCAGTGTGATGGTATTAAGAGTGAGGCTTTTAGGGGGTGTTTCTATAGAGGAATACCAAATACTGGGTAATTTATAAGGAAAAGAGGTTTATTTAGCTCATGGTTCTACAGAGTACATAAGAATAATTACAGAGCATAGCCCACTTTATAAAAAATAAATAAATAAATAAATAAATAAAAACTGGCCAGGCGCGGTGACTCACACCTGTAATCCTAGCACTTGGGAGGCCGAGGCAGGCGGATGGTTTGAGCTCAGGAGTTCGAGACCAGCCTGAGCAAGAGCGAGACCCCGTCTCTACTAAAAATAGAAAGAAATTATCTGGCCAACTAAAAATATATAGAAAAAAATTAGCCGGGCATGGTGGCGCATGCCTGTAGTCCCAGCTACTCGGGAGGCTGAGGCAGAAGGATCACTTGAGCCCAGGAGTTTGAGGTTGCTGTGAGCTAGGCTGACGCCACGGCACTCTAGCCCGGGCAACAGAGTGAGACTCTGTCTCACAAAAAAAAAAAAAAAAAAGAATAGTGCTGGTATCTGCTCAGCTTCTGGTGAGGGCTTCCTGCTGTGTCAAAACATAGCAGAGAAGATCAAAGGGGAAGGGGGCATGTGTGAGGAGGTACCAAACCCTGGCTTTGCAACAACCACTCTCGAGGGAACTAATCCATTCCCAAGAACCAACTCAGTCTCGCAAGAGCAAGAACTCACTCACCACCGTGAGAATGGTACCAAGCCATTCATGAGGGATCCTCCCCCATGACCCAAATACCTCCCACCAGGCCCCACCTTGCAACACCACCACGCTGGGGATTAAATTTCAACATGAGATTTGGTGGAGACAAACCAACCATATCCAAACTATAGCAGAAGGTCCTTATGTCCTATCTTGAATGGGATAAGAGCCCTTCCACCATGTGAGGAAGCCACCATCTAAGAAGAACAGCCCCCCCCCCAAACACCAAATCTGCTGGTGACTTGATCTTGGACTTCCCAGCCTCCAGAACAATGAAAAATAAATTTCTGTTGAAGGATGGGCACAGTGGCTCACGCCTGTAATCCCAGCTCTCTGGGAGGCTGAGGCTGGAGGATCACTTGAGCTCAGGAGTTTGAGACCAGCCTGAGCAAGAGCAAGACCCCGTCTCTACTAAAAATAGAAGAAAAAAAAAAGGAAGTAAGTTTCTGTTGTTTATAAATTACCCAGTCTAAAGTATTTTGTTATATAATAGCAACTCAAACAGGAAGACAACATGCAAACCTCTTATTCCACAGAGAAAATAGAGACTGTTTGATGTGAAACCCCACAGCTACTACTTTCTCTTCTCTTCATACTTACTTCCTTCTCCAATATCTTAGAGAAAAAGGTATACCTACACTTGTCCAAAGCTACTTTCCCATCCAAATCTGTGTCTTTGGGTCTCTCCTTTCCGGCTTCTTCAAGGATTTGATCCCTCATTATCTTCCCTATAATTCAGACTCCCCCTTGTTTCCTCTCTGTGACTATGCTTAGTTATCTCCCTTAGCTCTACTAATAATAACCTGGGTCTCTAAATTACCATGGCAGCAAATGAGACATGCCTCATTTGTCTCATATCAGCCTCCCAATTGTAATACCCAGAAATATGCACTAAACAATTTTCAATGGGCATTAGTGTCGTAAACTATACATGAGAGCAAGCCATGTGCCAAAGCTTAGGCAGAATGGTCACTTCTGTCCAGTCAGAGCAACGGAATGGCATGCTTCCAAGGAACTGTTCTGTAAGGGCTTCAGTTGACCAGAGAAATATGTTGCCATCTACCAACAGTAATAGAACATATTTGAGCTACTAGGAGTCAGATTTTGAACCCCTGCCCACCCCTCAGTCCCTGTCTTTCTGCCTCTGTCATAGACTGTGAAGACTCCGAGATATATTAGGCCACTGAAAATTCTATTCTATAAAATTGGGTTGCTGGCCAGGCATGGTGGCTCACGCCTATAATCCCAGCACTTTGGGGAGGCCGAAGCAGGAGGATCACTTGAGCCCAGGAGTTCGAGAACAGCCTGGGCAACAGCAAGATCCCAGTTCTATAGCCAGGTATGGTGGGCATGTGGTATGTGCCTGTAGTCCCAGCTACTCGGGAGGCTAAGGCAGGAGGATCACTTGAGCCCAGGAGTTGGAGGTTGCAGTGAGCTATGATGATGCCACTGCACTCTAGCCTGGGAGACAGAGCAAAACACCTGTTGTAAAAAAAAAAAAAAATGGGTTAAAATTTTTAGAAGAAATCTATTTTCAGTCTCTAGAAAGATGCAAAGTTGGTCTCGTGATCAAAGATGGCAGATTGAAGATAAATATTTATCTCTTATCATTCTCAAGACTCCTCAAAAGTGAGAGTGAATGGGCTTTTTAAATGCATAATAAACCCACTACAAATAGAGGAGGAGAAAGATCAAAAGCACAATTAAAATCCACCTTGGTCCTGGCAACAGGACCAATTCTAAGGAAAATCAAACAGGGGTACTGGAAAACATACTTGAGAAGCACTTCTAGAATTCAGAGGGAGAAAATAAATAATTGAAAATAATAAAAGGTAAATAGATACGGAAACAAAGTCTGCATCCTAATTTGAAAATCAAGACAATAATAAAACAAAATCACTATCAAGGGAGAAAGAACTTAGTGAAGTGACTAGGAAAGAAGTAGTTTTTCAATAAATGTTTGGCTAAGTTTTGTTTGGGGAAATATTGAGCTCCACAGAGGACCAAAAGGAAGGTTCACTTCCAATACTGGTATTGGGTTTCTCAACCTTGGCATTGTCTGGAGCCAGACAATTCTTTGTTGTGGGTGGTCTGTCTGGTACATTGTAGCATGCTTAGCAGCACCTCTGGTCTCTACCCACTAAATGCCAGCAACACACCTCTCCCCTTCCATCTGCATTGTGACCACCAAAACTGTCTCCAGACATTGCCAAATGTCCCCTAGAGAGCAAATTCCCCCCTGGTTGAGAAACCCTAGGTCAGGGTCACACTGAGCCATCAGTTCTCCACTTTTGGTCTCAGTTACCAGCTCTGCAAAGCAAGTTGCCTGTACCAGAGCATCTCAAAGGGCTTTTCTAGCCTCCCATTTGATGGGGCCGTGATAATCAGCCCATCTTCTGGATTAGCCACACGACCTCCGTCAGCCAGTGCCAACGGTGAGTGTGCCTGCAGCCCTGCCCTGCCTCATAAGTCTACAGGATCCCTGGATTTAAGGAAGGCAACCCCAGAGCTCTGAAGGTGTCTGCCCTTGCTCTCTCAGAGAGTTAGCAGATTAAATGCTAATTTGGTAAATTCTCAAGCCTTGCTCTGAGCCTCATCTTATTTCAAAGTGCAGGCCAAGCATCCTCTAAACACATTTCTAGCACTTTCCCAGCAGACTTGGAATTGAACACAGGGCAGCAGACCTGGTATATTATAACTGTTAGGAACTTGAGTGGTTCCCAGAGGCCCTATCTCTGGTTCCTCTCTCTCCCAGCACGGCTCATGACCGGACACCCAAATGTCTTCAGAGACTCCCAGAACTGAGCTGAGGTCTCCAGAGGTCACCACAGAGCTTTGGGGGGTTGGAAGGGAGAGACGGGCAACAGTGGGACTAAAGGACCTGCCTGAGGATCCCTTGGTTTAGAGCTCCCGTAGCTAATCCTAAGCACACTTCCTTGTTGTTCACCCGTGGCTGCTACTGCCAAAACAATGCTTATTTCACACACATTCACTTGGGGCCTCCTGTAGTATGCAGACAAATTCATCTCCACCTCCCAACATCTGCGACCAAAGGGAGCCCCATCCTCCCTCAGCCCTTGCTTTCCTGGGACCCTGTGGTCTCCCCAGTCAGGGCCAGTTGTCCCCACCCTACCTGTCTTCTTCTCTGAGACCAGTATCCTCATCCCATGAACAAGTCTGCAGCTTTGCCCCACAGGGGACAGGGCCACCAGGCCAAATTTCAGGGCCCAGAGAGCTGAGACAGAAGAAAGGGGAAATGCTACCAAAGCTCCCAGCTCAGCATTGTTGACAAAGCTCGGCTTAAAGGACACTCCTGTTTCTAAGAGTGGAGAAACAGTTTGCAAATAAATTTGTTGACAAGTTAGCAGGATCTGAGCCCCCTCAGGATTTTAGTCAGTGAAACAAAAACCATGAGCTCCAGAGTTGGGAGAAGAAGGAAGGGCTTGAAGGGATTTTCAAATATTCTCACAGATTTTTTAAAATTCCATCATGATTTTGGTAAGAACTTTTCTAAGCATCTCTTATTCTTTTGGAGAAAAAAATTTCAGGATTCTATTGGTGGCAGAATCCATTTCAGGGAGTTATGGTGTGAGGGAGGGAATGTCCAGTCAGAAGGGCAGGACCGTGAGGCTCAGACCCAGGCTCACAGCTCCATCGCGCTCCACCCAGCCTGGAAAATGTTCTAGATTCTTTTCTTCACAGGATGGCCATGGAGGAGCAACACTGGCATCATCAGGAATGCAGAATCTCAGGCCACACATCCCAGGCTTGAAAAATCATATCTGAATTTTAATAATATCCTCAGGTGACCCGTGTGGGCATCAGAGTCAGAGAAGCCTCTATAGAGCCCACGGCAGCCCCAACCACCACCAGCAGCCCCTGAGCCAGCCCCGCCACTCTCAGCCCCTGCACTCACCTGGTATGTTTGAGCAGAAGCACCCACAACAGGGGAGAGAGGCAGAGAGAAGAGTCTTCAGACTGGAGCCCACAGATCCCACTCTCCAGGGCACTGCCTCTTGCTGCCACTGCCCACTTTTTCCCCTCCCCTTGTCATTCCTGGCAGCCTTCCTAAAGGGGAAAGGAATGGCAGCTGGAGCAGCAGCAGGCCCACTGCTCAGCTCTGCAAAACAATTCTCTGTTGTTGAGGGTGAGGGGTGTTTCCTAAGGGAACTGAAACAGGGATTTTCAGACCATCTGAAAGGGGAGTGGCGGCTTCAGTGTGTCTCCGACATTGGGGTTTGCAGGCAACAACAGACGGAATTCCCACGGATTTGAATCTCTACTAACCCCCCATTCTCCTGCCCAAAGTACCCAAAGCACAAGTTTACCCACAGAAGAGTGTGTGTGCACACAACTGCCTAAGTGTATAGATGCATGTATCTGTGTGTTTGTATTAGTTGGCTTCATTTCCTCTGTCAGTCTTGATCTCAGAACTCATGGTGGCATGGGATGTCCTCTCCTCTTGGCTCAGAGAAATAGCACAGGCTCCCCTCATGGCATGGTGGAAATCTGCTCCATGTGCTCTCAGCAACCCAGAGAGCCCAAGCTCCCCCATCAGCCAGGCCCACTGAGAACTGTGACACCTGCCCCCCAACACCCCCTCCTGCCCCCATGGCCAGAGCCAGGATCCCCTCCAAAGACGTGGTAGAAAAGGTGAAGGGTCAAGGCAGGGTGAGCAGGTGAGTGGGTGGGAACGTGGACAGAGGGGCGGGTCTGTTCTGTTACCTGAGGCAGCTCCCAGGTCAACACTGGACTCTTCAAGGCAGAGGAGATGCTGCAGGGAACCTCAGTTCCAGATACTGCCCCTGGCTTAGGCACGAGGTTCAGCCACAGTACTCCTTCTCTCTGTATCTGGGCACAAAAGCCTCCTCATAACCCAGGATTGAATCAGCACCCACCACCCCAAATCCTATTCCCTGATGGCCTTGTTTTTCCCTAGACCCTGTCCAAGATCCTGGTTCCTTCTTGTTTAAGGCTTTCCAAAACATCTACTGCCAGCAATCAGCTCTGCAGAACCGGTGGTCCCTGCAGGGATGAGATGTCCTGATTCTCTGGTGCTCTCCATAGGTTCAAGGATGGGGTCTTAAGAACATTCCCCAGCAGCAGAGCTTCCACTACTTCACAAGGGTGGCTATCCTCAGTGCCTCTGGGAAGCCTCACATCCTTCCTGTGGTTCCCAGAGGAGAGTGGCTTGCAGGACATCCTGAGAGAAAACAACATCCAGAGAGAAATCCTCTTGGCATCACGCTCTCTAAAGCAGAAAAAAAATAACACAAAATATCATGTGAGAAGATTATATTGAGATTTTATACAAATTATAAAATATTTCTAAATGCATCAGGATATAAACTTGGCAAGGACGTGAAAAGACCATTCATAGAAAAGGTAATTCAAAGCATGTAAATACTCAATCTAGGTAGGAATCAAAGAAATAGTCAGTAAAATAGCAATGAAATACTGTTTTTACCCACTCATCAAGGACTATTACTGATGACCCAACATCCATTCTTCCCTTTTTCCTCAGTAGAGAAATCCTGGTTTTACTTAATGTGCCTGGTTAAAAGGTAACATTTCCAAGCACTCATTGTAGTTAGGGGTGACCTAACACTTCTGTGATTTCCTTCATATTATATGCCTTCATATTATATATTTTAGACTCATACATGTTAATATGAGTATGAATATGAATAATGCTCATACATGCAGTTGAAGTTTATTAACGTTCACTTCTGTGTAGTCCTTCGTTGTTTAAATTGACCACAGTTATTTATGTCTTCTAATGTTGATGGACATTTGGGTTGTTTCCAGTTTTTTCTGCTTTAACAACACTGTTATGCATTCTTATCCATTTCTATTTCTGCACATATGCAAGATTTTCTTTAGAGTGTTTACCTAGGAGGAGTGTCTGGACTGTAGATTTTATGAGGCGATTTCAAAAAATTCATGGAAAATGAAATTAAAATAATAGATAAAAGATAAAATAAAAAATATAGGTGAAGACACTTTTGTAAGTGATGATACCAGGACTGAGGGTTCTGGGGGTTTAACTATGTCAATTCAGTCCTTTTTACATTACTAACTGAGGAAAAATGGATCCCCTTTACAGATTTTTTGAGGATTAGGAAACAAAAAGAAGTCAAAAGACTAAAGGTGGATGCCTAAAGATTTCCCATCAAAACTCTTGCAAAATTGCGCTTGTTTGATGAGAGAAATGAGCAGGAGCATTGTCGTAGTGAACTCTCCAGTGAAGATTTCTAGGGAAGTTTTCTGCTAAAGCTTTGGCCAACTTTCTCCAAACATTCTCATGATAAGCAGACAGTATCATTTTTTGGCCCTCCAGAAATTCAATGGGCAAAATGCCTTGAGCATCCCAAAAAACTGTCGTCATGGCCTTTGCTCTTGACTGGTCCACTTTTGCTTGGACTGAACCACTTCCACTTCTTGGTAGCCACACAATTGCTTTGATTGTGCTTTGTCTTCAGGATCATACTAGTGAAGCCGTGTTTCATCTCCTGTTACAATTCTTTGAAGAAATGCTTAGGATCTTGATCCCACTTTTTAAAAATTTCCATTGAAAGCTCTGCTCTTGTCTGCAGCTGGTCTGGACACAAAGGTTTTGGCACCCAGTAAGTAGAAAGTTTGCTCGACTTTGATTTTTTTCAATCAGAATTGTGTAAGCTGAACCAACTGAGATGTCTATTGTGTTGGCTGTCATTTCTGCTGTTAACGATCAGTTCTCTTCAATTAGAGAATGAACAAGATTAATTTTGTACTCACAAATGATGTGGATTGTCTGCTGTTGTAGGCTTCATCTTTATGCTTTCAAGATTCTCTCTTTGTTTTTTATTTTGTCTCTGGCTTTTGACAGTTTGACTATGATATGTATAAGTGTGGATATGTATAAGTGTGGATTTTTTTCTGAGTTTGTTGAGATTCTTAAATGTGTAGATTAATATTTTCATCAAATTTGAGGCATTTATAGCCATATGTGTCCATGGAAAAACTTTTTTTTTTAGCCATCTTCATACACCCCTGCAGGTCAGGACCATTTGGCCACCATTTCAACCCTGCTGATCATGATAATTATGCCCACCTTGCTTCTGATGTTTAAGTGCTGCCAACTAGCCTCTGCTAATTCAGGATCCTATCATCCCTATTGCTTTTGGAGAGCCAGTTGTAGCCTCAGTCTACAAAGGATGGACACTACTGAGCTTTTCACAGCTACTATAATCCCCCTTACCAGCACATTCACTGTTGCTTTGGTAAAAGTGAGTGTTCTCCAGGACTTCCAAGCAATATAGTCTGGCAGTGGACTTTCCAATCTTTTATTATAGATCTGTTCTCCCGTGTCCATTTCTCTAGAACTTTGAACACTTTATTCACAATTTTCCATAAGTGTTCTAACATCTCAACTTTATTAATGGAAGCTCTGGCTTTTTCCCAGTTCTCAAAAGCCATCCAAGCAGCATATTATTATATCAACCTCCTAAGAATAATCTTGCTAGGGTGTCAAACCCTGTGTCATATGAGAATGTCCTATATTGACCAACTCCCATATCCAGCTTTATATTTTAGCCCCTTCCCTTTTATCCAAAGGGCATCTACTTAATATCACCACCCCAAGTCTCAGGGTGTTCCTCTTCCCTATCGAGGTCCTGACTTTGGCACTGGAGACTTGCCTAGGCTGAAAATTCAACTTTCTCTGAAGTCATACCATGCTTACAATAAAGTTCTCAGTGTGATCTGTCTGCTCTCAGGCAACTAAAGATAAATACTGCCAAGGAGGCATTCTAACTCATATTTTGCTTTAAATTGGTTACTTATTGCCCTTAGACATTTTTTTTCCCTTCAAAGCATCAGTGTTGCTCAGTAATAGCCACCCAATTCCAAAGTCCTTATACTTACAATTTGTCTCATATATTTTAAATACCAGACATGTTGCATGAGCCGGTGCATTTACTTCCACCTGTATCCCAGCCAGTTTACTCCAAGTAAAAGTCTTAACCACAGCACTGCTAAAGCATGCCAGAGACTATTAATACTTCACCTACCATCAACAGTGCTGTCCGCATTGCCAGTGGGCTGACAAGTGACACAGCACCAGAATCCGATTCTCATATTGTGCTTCCTAGGACCATTCTAGGTACCCACCGTCATAGGTTTGGTTTCGTAGAAGCAGAGCCTAACAGAGATTTGAATACATGTGATTTTTTTAAGTTTGGCTCCTCAGTAAAAGGTCTGTAAGGAAATGAGGGAAGCAGAAGAGGTAATGTAAAAAAAAGCTGTGCAGTGATGTCATCTAGGTAAAGTCTGAACTTGGTCTTATCCAAGGACTTATCCTTAAGGACTTATCCAGGACTCTGAAGCATAAATCATACCACAGATTTAGTCCTCGTTAGGTAAAGGGGTTTTTACCTTTTGTGTCCCAATATCATTTAGCCATTGGCACTGGGAAGCCACGGCAGAGAGGAAGGAGTCATATTCTCCCAGGTGAGGCCATGTCTTTACAGAAGAAGAGAGTCCATGAGCCAATAACACCCAGAATTAATGAGAGCTTAGGAATGGGTGCTTCAGTCCAGAAGAGGGAATCTAGACAGGGGACCAACAGCACATAAGAATGACAATAGATGTCTTGTTGAAAGCAATATAAGCTAGAAGACAGTGGAAAAACATCTTTAAAGTACTCAAAGAAATAAACTGTCAACCTACATTAAATACTCAGCAAAAATATCTTTCAAAAACTAAGGCAAAATAGGGACTTTTTCAGATATATAATAGCTGAAAGAATTCATCACCAGTATGAATGAAATAATTTATGCACTATAATAAATATTAAAGGAACTCTCTTGCACTAAAAGAAAATGATACCAGATGGAAATTTACATCTACATGAAAGAATAAAGAAATGGTAACTAGGTGGGTAAATATAAAGATTATTTTCACTAATATTTAAATCCCTTTAAAGATAATTGATTGCTTAAAGCAAAAAAATATAACAATGTAATATTGAGTTTATAACACATATAGAGGTAAGATATATGGTAACAATTACATAAAAGCCAAGAGGAAAGAAATGGGAGTATACTTTGTAAGGTTCTTATACTGTGGGTGGAGCATAATAGCAATTGAAGGTAGACTGTGATAAGATAAAGATATAAAGTGTAAGCCCTAAAATAACCCAAAAAGAGTTATAGCTAATAAGGCAACCACAGAGATAAAATGGAATATATACATGTGTGTGTGTGTGCGTGTGTATAATGAATCCAAAAGAAAGTAGAAAAAGAGGAAAGGGGGAACAAATTAAGCACATGGAACAAATAGAAAACAAATATCAACATGAGAGGTTTAAACCTAACCGTACAAATAACCCTATTAAATGTAAATGATCTAACCATTACAATTTATAGGCAGAGATTGACAAATTAAATTAAAAATCAACACCTAATTATATGTAGCCTAAAAATAACTCACTTTAATTATAAAGACACAAATAGGTTTAAAGAGAAAAGGTAGAAAAAATATACCATGTTAACACTAATCAAAAGAAATCTGGAGTAGCTATATTAATATCAAAGTAGATTTTCAGGCAAAAATATTACCAGAGGTAAAGAGGTTCTTTCATTATTATTAATATAAAGGGGTCAGTTTATCAAACCCTAAATGTTTATGCACCTAATAACAGCGCTTTATCGCTTCTCAGCCTTCTGGCTAAGATCAGGTGTCTAATAACAGAGCTTCAAAATGCATAAAGCAAAAACTAATAAACTATCAAGGAGAAATAGACAAATTCACAAAATAATCAAGGAGCCAACACTCATCTGTCAACAACTGATTGAAAAAGTAGACAGTAAGCATATAGGAGGCTTGAAGAACACTATAAGCCAACTTGACCTGGCTGACAATAGAACACTCTACCCAACAACACATTCTTGTCAACAGCACACAGAACATTTACCAAGATAGACCATATTCTAGGCCATAAAACAAGTCTTGATACATTTACAAGGATTCAGTCATGCAAAATATGTTTTCTAATCACAATAGAATTAATAATGATGGTTTCCCGTGTGTATACATAGTCAAAACATCACATTTTACACTTTAATTGCAGTTTTTTGTATGTTATACTTTAATAAAGCTGTTTCTAAAAAGTCAAGAAGAGCATGAAAAACAAGCCTTGTCATCAGAGATATAGAAAGAACCACAAATCAATAGCAAAAGATAAACGAGAAAAAATGGGCAAAAGTCACGAAAAGGCACTTCACAGAGGAAATCCTAATGGCTATAAACAAATGAAACGTTTCCAGAGTCAACTCTTCACCCTCTGCTGAATCTTTTCTCCAGGAGGAGCCACAGTGTCAGGTGTGCTCAGCACATTTTTGCTCACAGCATGTGATTATGCTCTTGCAAACCGAGAACTGCGACCCCACCACTTGGGGCTATGCAGATGGTCCAGCCAGAGTGACCAAAGTCCTTGTCTAAAGGTTTGAAGTGGGGGTGGAAAGTGGGGAGATGCACAGGCCTGGGGAATAGGGACACTTTTCAAAGTTGCATGAATTTCCCTTGATTCCTCAATGGCTCCATTTATAAATGTCCACTGCCCCAGGTCAGTGTGGGCATAAGCGAGGAGGCTACGGGTGGTGCTGAGGATTGGGGGTGAAGGGGGTTCTGCCTATTTCTAAGTTTCTGACAGGACCCTAAAGCACCAAGACAAACTTCTCTTTCACAATGATTATCTGAGGACTGGTGCCAGGAAAGAAGTCCCCAGGGTCAAGGGAGCTCTCATTCCACTTCTTTATTCTACCAACAATGCTCTCCTTGTCTCTCCTCTTCCCACCAGACAAGACCAGCCTCCTCCCACGGCCATATGTTGATGACATGTGCCAAGGCCTGGGCAACAGGGCACCCAGGGTGCAGGGATCACCCAAGGGTAGGGAGTGGAGAAAAGTATGGAAACCTAGCATCTATATACCCCAAGAATGATGGCAGGAGGGATATTTCTTCTCCCTCCTTCCCTCTTTTCCACAGCTGGATTTATCTACCTGGTTTTGGGGAGAGTGAGAGACCCAAGGAACAAGGATTGAGGAGGAAAGTGCCAGAACTTAAAGGAAAACCTCTCCCCACAGAGTTAGATGAAACTGCCCTGGGCCTGGAATACAATGTGACCTGGAGAAAAAGGAGCTAAGCTAGCGCTGGGCCCATCATCACACAGAAATCTAGAGGAAACAGAACTATAAACTGATGATTTCTTAAGACTGCACAGGTTTCAAATATGTAACATTTACAAATAATCAGCAAATGCGTGTCTTTCTTACCATCATGTCAAGGATTCAACTGAGCAACAAGTTAAGCACAAATAACTGGTGATATGGAGGCAGCACCCTGGTTTTATTCCATGCTGATCCCTTCTGGTTCATTGCCTGAATGTTCTAATAAATTCTCCTTTCTGCCATATAAAGACAAGTCCTTCTGCCCATGTGAGCATGCAACGCCGGGAAGCCAGCGGGAAGAAAAGGTTGGGCAGGAGGAGGGTGTGGGCATCTCTTGATCCCAACAACCAGGTCCTCCTTCTTGACCCTGGCTGCCCCACAGGCGGACTCCACAGTTGACCCCACACCTCTGAGTCCTCTCTACTTCCACAGGTCCTTACTCGCTGACTTTCTCTACATCAGATTGTCCAGGCCCAGTGAAGTCCTCCCTCGGTCTCAGGCCACCACCTTCCCCAATGACCAGGCCTTCTTCTGCCATGATTTTAAAGGCAGGAAGGCGGATCCCCCGCCTAGAGGCAGGTGGTGGGGATGGAGGAAGATCAGGGAGTAAATCTCAGTGGCAACCTTGAAAGACATCATGGACTATTCCAAGGACAGAGAAAGCCAATGGACTGAGGGCTGTGGTTGGCAGGTAGGGACATGCTGTTTTCACAAACTCATGGAGCAGCCCCAAGTGGGTGTGAAAAGGGGGTTAGCAGGAAGAAAATATCAGCACCCCTAAGGAGAAACAAAGGGCACAAGTAGCAATGCACGGACATATCCTCATCCCTGACCCCACAACACAGCTGCTTCTTCCTTCCCCAGCACTTCCCCGTCCTCACTGCAGGCCTCAGCTCACACAGGGAGTGACGTCAGAGTCACTTCTCATCCAGGCACCTCTGACCTCTCTCCTCCACTCCCCCATCCATCTGAGGGTATTCATCTTTAGAAGGTGTCAGACTTACCTTCATGTGGTGGCTCTGCCAGTCACTAGCTATTTGACATTGAGCAAGTGACTTAACTATCTGGGCTGCATTGCATAAATGAGTTGTGCAAATTCAAGGTAACAAAAGCAGCCTGCGTGAGCTTCATGAGGGCAGGAAAGGTATGTCTCTTGATCTACCCAGTAACCCATTCCCCAGGACAATGTTCAACATCAAGAACTTGCTCAGTAAAATCAGTCCAGAGTTTGCAGTCCACGCTGGGTGCTCATAAAACATTGTTTTCCTTTCCATAGACTGTGACATCTGCATGGAGCCCTAAGGACCCGCTAGTCAGTTTACACATGAGGAAAAAGACTAGGAATAAGGAACACGTGCCGGCCACACAGACTGCCAGATGCCACACAAGACTAAAGACCAGCAGAACCACTGATATAAGGCATGGAATAAGGAATTAAGGGGGGATTAGTGAACAAAATGTACAGAGTGCAGACCGTCTGGCTCCAAGAAGAGAAATCAGGCAAGTAGCCTGGACTACCTCCTAAGTAGAAGGGATGAAGGCACAGAAGACAGAGAAGGACACTGACTGGAACAGAAAAGTCGTGGACAGAGTCATGAGTCACAGGGATGATCAGCACTGGGTATTTATAGTAGATGGGATTTGCCAAGTACAAGCTATCTCATTTAATTCTCACCCAGAAAAAAATCCTCTATGATAAAGCTATGCCTATATTATCCATTTTAATGATGAGGAAATTGAATCACATAGGAATTAGGTAACTTGCTCAAGGTCACAAATTTAGCAGGTAGCTGTGGAGCTGGCATTCAAACCTGTTTGTAAAGACTGGGTCATTAACCATAATGCTCACTCTACTGGGTAAGCCCTAAGTAAAGGTTGCACTGATCCCAGAAAGTGGGGCTTCAGGGAGGGGAAAACAATGGAGAATTATTGAGAATTGGTGGGGCAGATAGGAACATCAGGAATTTGGGATGGGGATGATACAAGCAGGATAAAGGATTAGAAGTAATCATTCTACAATCACTAGACAGGGCAGATGGATTCTTAGATGAAAAGTCGCAAAAAGTCTAAGTAAGGTTAAAAATAATTTTCATTTGGGTTTGGAATACTTATGAATGTGGTCGTATCTGGTTCTCTTAGTATTTACAAAACATCCAAAGGAATAAACTCTGTTAACGGACTTCAAGCGGTTGCAACTCTGATTTTTCCCTCCGAGCCCGCTGATGGGCGCCCTCTTGTGGCAAAACGTGATATTACTCCCAAGACTCAGGAAACACCAACCTGCGAGTAAATGTCCGGCTCCGACCTTACTCAAGTGAAGACATAAAGAGTTTTGTTTTCAAAAACCTTTTTTTCCTACTGGGCTGCAAATTTCACTGGGTACGAATAACTAGAGATGGGGAAGTTTGCGCTAGAAAAAAGTAGAGAATAGGAGGGCTTCTGGCCCCCCACTCAGTTCAAACTCCAGTTCCTTGGAGGTTAAAGGTTAAGCTTAAGGAACGAGTCCAGAAGGACTTGGAAAGTCTCTTCCTCTAACAGAGCTGCTTCACGGACCCAGGGGAAGGCGAGGTACAGGGTTAAGGAGACACTCCTTCCCCCGCGTCCCTGCGGAGGCGAGCGCAGCTCTCACACCCTGAGCCCTCGGAGTGTTGGGACCCCGAGACTGCCACCAAAGGGACTCAGTGTGGACAGACAAGCTGTAACAAGAGGGATCCAGACCCGGAGAGGAACTACTCGGCGTGGGCACGTGGTGGGCACAGAGGAGAACTCTGGGCTTGGAGAGGTCCCGCAACTTACCCAAGGCCACTCTGTGTGTAGCTAACACAAAGCCCTCTGCACCCACCCCCAGCCCCACAGAGGCCTCCGGGGGGTCCCCCTGGGCGGGCCCCGCCGCTCTCCGGCCTCCGCAGTAGAGAAAGGCTGTTGGAGAGAGCGGGGGTCGAGACCAGAGGGCCAGCGGGATCTTGGTGCGCCCACCCAGGCCTTGGACGTCAAATCCGCCCCATCCCCGGCCCCCGGTAATCGGGCGCCGCCTAGCGACCCCCTTTATGTCGTTTCTCCGGTGCTCCGGCCCAATCACCATGGGATTGAACTTGGCCTCGGTGTGCCAAGCAGACTAGCTAGGGCCGGGTGGTCTTGGCCATTGGCCCTACAGTGGTGTACCCGGTTTGCCAAAATTATGTGCAGGTACGCACCGGGACAGATACGAGCGGGGCAGTCTCCGTTCAACCCAACCCCAACCCTAACCCCCCCCATCACAGGTAGGTTGGTTGGCTCAGCGCACAAAGTCCCTTCCGCCAGCAGGAACGCCGACACAGGCAGGGGAAGGCGTGGGACCGTCCCCTGAGGCAGGTGCTTGCCAGGTTCTGAAATTAAAACCTACTTGCAAGCCAATAAATTAGGCTTTTGCTGTTTCATGGATGCTGGCAGAAGGAAGAAGAGCTCTGGCTCCGAGACTAAGGGCTATTGGTTGTGGCACAGGCAGCAGCACGAGCATTCATGTTGGTGAGAGTTTCCCAGGGCTGCTAAGTCCCAGATGGGGACTTCGAGTGGCCCAGGTGGGTGCTATGCAGTCAAGGAACACTGAATTCGGGGAATTCATGTATTTACAGTGAGTTGTCTGCAAGCCTGCTCTCCTTCCGAAGGGGGTCAGGACCTCATCCCCTGAGGTTGCTCGCTGCAAACACTACCCTGAGGAATGGCCTAGGTAGAGATCAGACAGGGGCTTGCATTCTTGACATGCCCCCCAAGAGCCTGGAGGAAATCTCAAGGCCCACGGTGGATTGCCCCTCCCAACAGCATCCTCCTCAGTCCCTCCCACCGCTTTGCGCAGGGTCGACCAGTTGTCCAAAGGGGCGGGGAAGGGGACTTATAAGTTGATTGTTCTTACTGATTTGAAGAGGATTGTGTCAAAACCGTACCAATACGTTGATCTTCAATGACTCTCATGGACAAGGACACAGGATGAGTTCAGGATTGTAGGCTACCAATGGGCCACTGCCCCACCACTCTGTGCATGCTTGGGTTGGATCTGTGAGTGTTGCCTGGGATCAACAGCACCCTAGGGTGGTGGGGTGGAGACTGCTGATGCCCACCCACCCTGGCCCCAGGCGCCATGGCTTGTGTCACGTGTGGCTAGAGGGGAAGCAGTGCACCTAAGTCCCCAGCTGGGCTTTCCAGACAAAAGCAGCCGCAGAAGGGGTCATCTCGGGGCTGTGTCCTCACTGGCCAAGATCAGCGTGGTGACTTGGTGCCCTCCTGGTCCAGCGTAAGTGTGAGCATCAAGGCACAGATGGACTGCCCTTCTAGCTGGCCCTAGAAAGCTCCAGGTGCCGGAGCTGAATGATGGACTGTTCCCTCTGCCACGGCTGGGGGTGGGGGGTGGGGATGGGTGCTGCATTCCTGTTGGGGGACTGAGGGGACAGAAAGATGTGTAAAAGCAAAAGCACATGGTCCTTGGCAGCTGATGTGATGGATCAAACTAGCAACACCCTCCTGTAATAAATGGGCATTTGGATGCATCAGCGAATACTAACATACTTTCTAAAGGCAATGCTTGCAAGGGAGCAAGGGCACCCTGGAGAAAACAGCAGCCAGGTGGCATCTGTTGGGGCAGCAGAGAGAGCCCACCTGGTCCTCGGCTCCAGCCCCGGTATAGACAGGGTGGGCTCCTGAGGGATAACTGAGGCACACAAATAAAATCCAAGTCCTCCTTGCTGGTGACGTAGCTTGTAGAAGTCAACAGCGATTTCCTCAAATGAAAAAAGAAAAAAGACTTCCCATCTTTTGATAAGTATGGAGCCTTAGTTCCTCCCCCTTTGCTCCACTGGAGTGGAGAAGAAGTTATGTGATGGGCTCAGGGCGCAGCCCAGAGCCTCAGCCGGACACCTCCCCAGCGTGAGCCACCTTGCAGGCCCGAGCAGAGAAGTCTGTGTCTAGAAATGGTTCCAGTTACTTTTCCACAGCCCTTGATGAAATACACTACTGGAAGGACTTTTTCCTGATGTGATGCAAGAACAAATACAGTTTGTGTAATTCCGTTTTTCGAGTGGATCAGCAAAAATCCCACACAAAAGAGGAACTGGAACACCGTGCTGCTGTCTTGAGTGACTGACTCTCCTTTCATTCTGCCGGCTAACTCTGGGGCACCAGGGTGGCAGCGGCCTCTCTCAGGCCTAGTAGATCACAAACACAGTGGCGCAGTATTTGTTCAGACAAGATCTGAACAGGAAAAATTCGGGCCATTCCACGCTCTGAAAGTTAAGCTAGCTTAAGCTGAGGAATATCTCAATTGATTATTTTAATAAAATGTATTTCACCCAAAGAATGGAATTAATCCCAGGTGCTTAAGTCAGGTATCACAAACAACAAATGGAAATAAAATCTATTTATTATAATTCAAACGTATTGAATTTTTAAGTAGAAAATGCCTAGAGATTTCCAATAAAGATGGCACATTGAACACATGCCTCTTTCAATCCATCCCACTGAAACAAAAGAAAAGGGGTTTTACTTTTAAAGACATAAACCCAAAAGGTCAGACAGGGACTGGGGGATAACAGCAACGTGAAAACATCTAGAAAGCAGATGGAAGTGCCAACAGACCTAGCAGAACTAAGAGGTCTAGATTCCATAGTATAAGCAGGGACACTTAGCACCAAACTGATGTGTACCTTATATACCTTAACATTCCCAAAAAGCTCAGGAAATGACAGCACAAGGTACCTCTGGAAGTGGCCACAAAAAGAAGGGATAAATAAGGAAGACTGGTTGAAAGTCTAAAAGGCTGTTATCTTCTCCCATTGCAAACATTTAAACACCCCCATTTCAAAACATTTCCTCCCTGAGCTCCCAGAATGCTGAACACCAGGCCATCTTGCAGACTCTCTTCCAGGCAGGAAGGTGGAAAAGGTTTCTCTGAGGAATCTTATCGACCCTGAAGGAGAAGCCCTTAAAGATAAAGACATTGAAAGTTCCCTAACCAATCAGCTCAACCTAGAGTAATTCTTGCAACCAACAAGCTCCTGCACGCGCTCAGAGCCTCAAAGCAGCTTCTCAGTCTCTCTAGTGAACATGATCAGACACCCTTGTCCTTGAACATGATCAGACGCCCAAGGATTAACAGACGTCAGAGTTGAGCCTCTAAAAAGACAGGCATAGACCTAGGCAAATAAACAGTAAAAAAGTAACTTTCAGAAAACAGGGCTCAGTGAGGAGCAAGGCAACTTTTCAAAAAACTAACTAAAATTAATATATTAATACCTGGAGACAGTAGGTATTGCAACCAGGAAACTTGGTGAGGATGCTGTTTTTAAAAAGTGAATATTTGGAAAATGCTCTTAGAAATTAAATATATGAAAGCAGAATTTTAAAAACTCAGTAGAAGGGTTGTAATATATTGTTGAGGAAATCTACCACGGGGGCAGATTGCTCATGAATGGCTTGATGCTGTTCTTGAGAGACGGGATTAGTTGTCTCAGTAACAGATTCATCCTTCGGAAAGAGCGGGTGGTTATTAATATACAGCCAGGAAGCCCCTCAGGTTTTCCTCTCTCTTTGCACATGTCTGTTTCCCCTTTTACCTTATCTACCATGTTGTCATGCAACAGGAAAGCCTTTGCCAGAAGCCAGGGTCATACCCTTGAACTTCTCAGCCTGCAGAACCATGAGCTAAATCCCCAGTGTCAGATATTCTTTTTTAGCAACACAAAATAGACCAATACGGTAACATTCTGGAGGTACACCTGCGATAGACAGGACTTGATCCAATTGAACCAGGAAATCCCAGCCTGAGTCCCCTTGGACCCGGAAGCCTTGGCCCCCAAGCAAAAGTGGGAAGCAGAGAGCATCCAAATGAAGCAGGCTGAGGCCTGCCTGGAGGAGGAGTGCCCCGAGATGCTGCCGAAGAATCACCTGCCACCTGGACTAAGTGTTCATGCTGTTTGTATTCTACTTACCAGCATGGAGGAGGACAAGGACCCAGGAACCCTGAGGAGCAGACACATAAGAGGGTAGATGACCCAATGGAAGGGAAGGAAAAGGGTTTAGAGGTTTAGAATGATGTTCCTCAGAATCCTACTTAACCCACTAAAAATACATCATCAATCCTTCTTAAAACCCAGGGAAGAGGACCCAAGTTGTGATTCCATCCTAATTCCAAGCTCTTCCAGGGAGAAATTGGCCTGGACCAGCCCCATGGTCCTTAGTTCACTCTCATATTAGTATTTTTTCTTACACAGTATTGATGAGCAATATATCAAAATGACAGGTCTATTCAATTTAGTCAGGGAAGAAAAACCAAATAACTGAGAAGGAAATAACCTGGCCAATGAATATTTCAAAGCACCTTCTTGTACTTTGAATAAATAAACAGTAGCACATGACAGGATAAACATTTCAGATCAAAAAAAAAAAGAAAAGTCAACATGAGAAGGCCAGGGCTGGGGAAGATTGGAAAGTGAGATCCAGCCTGACCCAGGACAGGAGAAATGGGGGAGGCTCTCTGAGGGGGAGGAAACCTCAAAGACCCAAGTCCTGGCCAGGTGTAGGGGAAGTGGGGCATGAGGCCAGAGCCACTCAGTCCGCTGCAACCTCTTTAACACAAATCCAAGCCTCTCCTGTGCCTCAGTTTCCCTGGCACTCCCTCACTCCTGGTGAGACACGGCCCTCCAGTCCAGCTGCTCAACATTCCCTACAGCATGTTGAACTTGGCCCCTACACAGTCAGACCTTATTTGAGAACCTCCAGCCCTCCAGGGCACAACTTAAGGAAGAAGAAACTGGCCCTGAGGTTTTAGACTCCCTCCAAATCCCTTTTGGTGTGTTTGTTCAAGTGAGTCAACAACCGCCATACATAGGTTTCAACCCCAAAAGACAGAGCAGAGCTCTCACACCTGACTGCTTTATTAAGTCTCGCCTGCCTTTGCCTGCGATTTTCTCTCTTGAAGGGCAAGAACTTCCTGCACCTCCTATCCTCAGCCTCCCGCCCTAGATTACTCCAAAATCAGTCCTCCTGGCTGAGTTCCTGAAAGAAACCATTCTTAGCCTCCAAAATTCTGAGTCAACCATCTTATCTTTCCTGAAAGCCTAAATTTGAAGGCTATGCCATTTTTTTATGCAATTGCTCCAATTTGAAAATCAAAACCGAGAAATTATTTCTTTAGTCTACGTGAAGTTCATGTTTATCTCTTCTGGCACAAAATGTCCTATCTGAATATTAGAGGGCCCCAGGGAAGAAAAGACAGTCCAGAGGGGAAAATATAGCAATTGATATTTCAACATATAATGACAGCTTCAACAAATAAAACATTTCAGGTCAATTAAGAAACCAAAAGTCCCCATGAGCAGACAGGGCTGAGGAAGATTGGAGTGTGAGATCTGACCTCACCTACAACAGGAGACATGGGTGGGGTGGACCAGGGGCAGGAAACCTCAGAAGATCCAAGTCATGGGCAGGTGTGGGAGGAGGACAGGGGCCCTGAGGCTCTCAAATCCCACGGAAAACTGCCTAGAGGAGGTCAGATATCAGAGATGTGAAGGTATAAGAAAAATTGCCAAGAACAGGTCAAAAGATTCAGAGAGTGGAAGGTCAAAAGGGCCTTACAAGGGAGGTGACATGGCAGGGGCCAGGGCCACGGGTCTGCACTGGGCACACCAGGGACAATTAAGGGGTCCTGAGAACCACATGTGGGTCCTTCCACAGTCACCTCCTGCTCAACCAACGAAGTACCACCAACACATTGTCCCGCAGGCAGGGCCAATTCCAAGTGCAATTTGAGGAGACCCCAACCTGGAGAGGCTCTTTATCACAAATCATCTCCCTCTTTAATAATTCCTCAGTCACTTTAGAATAGCATGTCACTCTGTACTTGGGGGAACCCTCTGCAAACAGCCCACCATCCTCCAAAGGTGCATGGAAAGACCTGGCTTCCAGAAAACTGGCTGCATCTGTATCCTATGAGTTTTATTTTATGCATTAAAGATTATCTTGAGAATAAATGGCAAAGCAGCACTTGGCACAAAAATGTTGAGAACTGCTGACTGGAGAAATGGGGCATCCAGAGACCAGTCGTGAAGGAAAGGACACAGTCACGGACCGTTCCCCGTTCATCACATGACAATGGACACGGCCACTGACCAGGGCTCTCCACAATCTGATTCCAACCTTCCTTCTGCATTCATCACCCCCACAACCCCACCCCTCAATTGTCTCCATCAGCTCTCTTTCCACCCAATTGGTCTCAATAACCCTCACATGTGTCTGGTCTTTCTCCTTTTGTCTTTGCTCATTCATTCATTGATTTATTTTCATTATTGATTATCAACTGTCTTCCTTCTTCCAAGCACTGGAGACAGAGAAAGGAACAAGATAGACATCCTCCCTGTCCTTATGAAATTTGGCCCCATCTGCCAACAGAAGTTCTATCCCTTGTCAATGTGCTGCTCACCCTCCTCCCACGACGCCTTTCCTGATGCCTTTCCAGACTAGAGATCTTTCTCCATGAAGCTCTTGTTAGTTAACACTGACCTTCAGTGCCAATCCTACAAGATGGGCAAGAATGTCTGAATCACAGTTTGTTATCAGTTTGATTAGGTTTGGGTAATTAGGTTACAAATCCTACTTTTTTGTTATTAGGGTTTTTTGTTTGTTTTGTTCTTTGTTTTTATTTTTCATAGAGACAAGCTCTTGCTCTGTTGCCCAGGTTGGTCTCAAATTCCCTCTCTTAAGCACTTCTCCCACCTGTGACTCCCAAGCACTGGGATTACAAGCGTGAGCCATTGCACTTGGCATAGATCTTAATCACTAGACATTATTAGGTTCTTTTTTGTCTGTTTCAGCCTGGTAACTGAAAAATAAGAGATTCTTTCTATGCCATTATAGAAATGATCCAATTTTCAGATTGTGCTGTGAGTCAATAATTTCTGCATTTGAGTTTATTCTCTTTCTCTTTAAGGTTTCTACCACTTTTGGACTCAAACTCCCCAGCCCTTGAACCTTGGTTTCCTTGTGTTCTTTACTCTGCCCTATAGTAGCAGGCACTGAGGACTTAAATTGTTGCCTTCAGTAAAAATTTTATTCTAGTTGACCACAAGACAGTACTCAGCCAGCTGTTTTACCCACCACCGCACACCAGACCTGCAATAAATCCCCAAGACCTCTGCATTCTCACTGCCTTCAGCCACGGTCTGGCCCTGCAACCAATGTCAGGTTCCAATCCCTCCACTTCCCTGAGCACCTGTTGCCCAAGAACAATCTTTG
>CM052448.1:23076255-23107904 GCA_028533085.1 Varecia variegata
ATTCTCATCAAAAGTAAATATACTTTTGTGGTAAATTCACATTTTTCCCCATATACTGTACTGTGTTTTCACTTTCTCTTTTTCATTCATTTGGTCCCTTAGGGATACTGACTATACAGATTTACTGATACCAAAGTAATGGTTTAACAATAGGCTATGAGAAGGGACAGTCTGCATGTTCAGTGACAAAAACAAAAATTATAACTACCAACATTTTCATCTAAATTTGCTTCCAGACAAGATGTTCATGACCAGACCACTCCTGAATTCTTGCTTTTCCCCACCTGTTCACTTCTGGACCAATTTCTCCTCATACAATCACAAATTTTCCCTCAGAATTCATGGTCAAGGAAGTTTGTCAGAACGATGGAAGGTTAAGACATACTGGCTTCGGCTCGGTTTATTATGACTGACATTTTACAGTTATCGGCTTGGGCAGAGAATTAAATAAAGATCTGGTTTAAATCGTATGCAGCTGGCAAGGTTAGGATCAAGCATTCTATGAAAGCATTAGGAGCAGGGTGCGGTGGCTCACACCTGCAATCCAAGCGCAGTGGGAGGCTGAGGCGGTGGCAGGATCCCTTGAGGACCAGCCCTCGCAAAAGCGAGACCCTGTCTCTACTAAAACGAGAAAAATATTAGCCGGGCATGGTGGTAAACACCTGTAGTCCCAGCTACTCGGGAGGCTGAGGCAGGAGGATCCCTTGAGCCCAGGAGTCAGAGCTTGCAGTGAGCTATGATGATGCCACTATAGTCTAGCTGGGGGTGACAGAATGAGACTCTGTCACAAACAAATGAACAACAAACAACATCAGGGATTAGGATGAGGGATTAGGCATCTGGTCTCATGATGCTGACATGTTAGTGATGTTTGCAGCATGGTCATAAGTTTAGATTGTAAGTAACAGAAAAGGTCCAAGCTGGGATGGACTCCAAAGCCATATTCTCCACGTGCACTCTACTCCCTGAGCAGAATCCCCTCACCTAACACCTGCACTGTCAAGCAGACTGCTGGCCTGACCTTGGGCATATTAAGTGGTTTGAGGAGTCAGGATCACCAGCTCTGAGAATCAAAACTGAAAATGATGGTTCAGGATTGGGGTTTAGAATGAAGAGTTAAATATAAACTGGATTGACAACTTACTCTAAACTCTGGTTGGGATTGACTCAGAATGTGAATAATCTTCCTGTCTGCACAATGGCCTCCTTCCAGTCTGACATCTTCTCTCTCTTACTTCCAGCTGGCTGGACCCAGGGGAGAAGCAGAACCTGCTTTTCAGCTGTTTCTAACATGTTACAAAATCCAAACTTTGTGTTCTTGTTTTAACTAATATATGTTTTTCGTTTCTCTAATTTTTGTTTGGTTCTTTTTCTTTCTACATTGATCTTTTTAAAAAATATATTTTGTTCCCTGCAGATATTTTTAAGCCTTTCTTTAAACATTGTAAATATAGCCGGGTCTGATCATTCTGAGACCTGACGTTCCCTCAGATGTTTCCCCTGTCTGCCGTTCGCACTGTTTTTGGCGGTGCCATTCCCACCAGCAGTGCCCCAGAGCCTTCATTTCCCACCGTCTCATCAGCTCTGGGATTATCCAACATTAATCTCTGCCAATCAAGAGGCAAAATAAATATTACCTCATTTTTAATTTATATGTTCTTCATTGTGAGTGATGTCGGTCATTACTGCTACCTCTATTAACGACTTTTCCTTTTCTATGAACTGGTTTTTCTTTGTGTTTCGATTCAGCTGTTTCTCTTTTTCTTGTTGATATATGAGTTTGGGGGTCATTCAATAAACTGGCATTCCTCAAACATACCATGGTGCCTCCTGTCCTATGTGCATATTTTTGACTCTAAGCTTCTCATTGGAGAATTGTTTGTGGAGCTCCTCTGAGTTCCAGGATCAAGTGAACTTCTCTAAAGAGAGAGATGAGGCTGAGGCCACAGACAGGGGACAGAGCTAGGGCGACTGCCCGGGCGCCCAGGAGGGGACCCGCGAGCGGGGGAGGAGGAGCGCCTGCGCCCGCTCCAAGGCAGCCGGCAGGCGACCCCGGGACAGCAGCGCGGGAGCCACAGGGACCCCCACGCAAGGGGCCACGCCCAGGCCGAGTCCCGCGGGCGCGGTGGGGAGGGCGAGGAGCAGCTGGCTCTGCTGGGGAGCACCGAGACCAGGGCGGCAGGCAGGGCTTGGATGCCCTGACGACTCCTGAGAGCGGATCCCACGAGAAACCTGAATCTAGGCACAGGACCGGGCACCAGAATGTTGCCCGAGGACAGAATATGATGCCACAGGACTGCAGAAGACAAGCGGGCCGCCCCGATGGCGATGGCAGGAACAGATGGACGGACGGAAGCGCGGCTCTCTGAGGACTTCAGAGTGGGAACAAGCACCGGGGAGCAGCTTTGGGAAGATGAAATGCGGACAAAGTGCAGTGACATTATAAGGGTGACACAACAGTGTCCAGCAGGCATCCCGGGGTCACTTGTGTCTGCAGCTACTCCCATCCGCTCAGCTTCGCCCCGTCATGCTGATGCAGTCCCTCTACAGCTACTCCCGTGCATGCAACTTTTTCCACAATATGCTGCTACATCTCTGCTTCCTCATGACTAAAGTGCCCAGTCTGGCTGTTCAGCTATGCTGACCTATACGTAGCTCCACCTCTAGCGAAGACGGAGGCAGAGATTAGGGTGATGCAGCCAGAATCTGTTAAATATATATATATGCATATATGCATATAAAATTTATATTTCCAGGTGTTATAGCCCCCTGGCAGAATAATACTTGTATAACTTCTATGTGAGGGAAGATTCTACAGAACTATGAAACTCAGAAAGCCCAAATTCCCCAAAGGAAAAGATACACAGTTATAATTCTGTAAAACTTTTAAATTTTGATATATAAAGAGCAATTTAAACCAAGTCAAAAGGCAAATGACATACTGGAAAATTTATTTATAATATATTTTTTAAAGATATAGCATTTCTAAGACCTCCTACAAATAAGAGAAAGAAAAAGAAAAAAGAAAAATAGCAAAGATTATGAACACAGGATTCACAAATAATTCAGGATAAATATCTCATACATATATATGGAAAATATCTGGACCTTACTGTGTTAGTCTACTTGGGCTGGCATAACACAGGACTATAGATGATGTAGGTAAAATTGCAGAAATTTATTTTCTCACAGTTCTGGAGGCTGGAAGTCCAAGACCAAGGAGGTGCCATCAGGTTGGTTTCTGGTGAGGCCTCTCTTCCTAGTTTATAGACGGCCGGCTTCTTACTGTGCCCTCACGTGGCCTTGTCCTCTGCACATAAATGGGATTACAGGCACGTGCCACCATATCCAGTATGTTTTATTTTGAAAAAAAAAAATGACCTAATGTATGAGAAAGTCAAAACAGAGCATAGAAAATTACTCTGGTGAGATACAGAATCTCTGCTATTTGGGCAGATTACATAGAACGTAAAGAATAACTTTTACAACCTCTCACTAAGAGCAAACCAACACTCCATGAAAAATTCATCATATAAGAGAAAGAAAACCAAATTCCAGTATTATCAAGATAATACTTGATAGTAACAGAACCACAAACTATTTTTGAAAATCTTACGAATGAACTTGTCAAAAGTGAGCCACCTTTGGCCAAAGCAAATATCATTTTCCTTCCACTAATCTACAACTTTCTATACTCATTCAGGTTTTATCCTTTACTCTCCTCTTTCTGGTTCTGGAACAACTAGCCATTTAATATAGGATAAAACTATTTTCTTTTTCCCATTAATAAACAAAAACACATCTCATTTTCTTACACACAAAGTTGTATCTCTCTGTCACCATTGATCCCAATACAGTCTTATCAGTGTATACTACTTATAACTTTTAACCAAAGTTACTTCCATTTCACAGAGAAAACTAGGGTTTGAAGAATTGAGAACTGTCTGTCATACATCAGCATTTTTCTAGAGACTAGTAGAACTCACAAATATACACGACACAACTTTATCAGGCTATAAACATGCCTAATATACCTTCTCAAGGTGGTAAAACGAACACATTCATTAACAGACTCAAAAATACAGCCTCTCTGTAACAACAAAAAATAAAAAAGGAAGCCAGGCACAGTGGCTTGTGAGTGTAGTCCCAGCTACTTGGGAGGCTGAGGTGGGAAGATCACTTGAGGTCAGAAGTTCCAAGCTGTAGTGCACCATGATTGCACCTGGGAATAGTCACTGCACTCCAGCCTGGGCAACATTGTGAGACCCTGCCTCTAAAAAATAAAAAATAAAAAGGAAGAGCATATAAACTTGAAATTATGCTTAGTAATCAATGTTTCAGAATTCTATCTTACTTAGAAATGATCTAGGTACCCAATGATTATCCGTGAATGAACTCAATGTAATATCAGTTTGAGGGTTTAAGTGAATGATCTTGGATTTTTTTGTCAAGCTGACATCTACAAAACATAGCTATTGTTGAAATAAAGTTTGTCAAAATAATAACTAAATTTGGTTAAACACAAATTTACATTTGTTATAACCTTAAACATTAAGTAGGAGTAATGCTACTTATTTAATCAGTAAGCCTTTGTAAGTTTAGAAAAACCATACGTAAATGCAATTTAAAAAGTATGCTTAACAACGATAAATCAGTCTCAAAAGAGGTCATGGAGAAAAAAATAAAAATTATAAATAATTTAGAAAAATTTGTTTAAAAAATTTAACAAAAATAAAAAATAACAATGATAAATCAGATAAGACATAGCTGTTTTTATTAAATCAAAATTATTAAACTAGTCTCATTTACTGAAGACCTACATAAATTATGTTGTTTTAGTCAGTTTGGACTGCTGTAACAAGTTACCATAAACTGGGTGGCTTAAAAAACAAACGTTTATGCCTCACCAATCCTGGAGGCTGGAAGTCCAAGTTCAGGGTGCCAGATGGTTGGGTTCTGGTGAGGGTCCTTTTCCAGGTTGCAGATTGCCCACTTCTTGTACCTTCACGTGGTGGAAAGCAAGCTAGCTATCCCTCCGCTCTCTTCTCATACAGGCACTAATCCCACCCATGAGGGCTCCACTCTCATGACCTAATTACCTCTCAGAGGCCCCACCTCCAAATGCCACTTCATTGGCAGGTGAGAATTCTACCACTGAACTACCCATGACATCCCACTGGGATTAGGGTTTCAACATACAAATTTAGGGGTCACAGAAATATGCAGTCCATGGCATATGTGAACTTGAATTCTTAAAACATTTGAGTTGGTTTCCATAGGAATACTTTGCTAGCACATTGAAAGTATCAGAAGTCCAATTTCCTTTTTTTTTTTTTTTTTGAGAATTTAGGCATATTCAGTTTATAGAAGCATGTTTTTATTTCTATAAGCCAAACAGAACATCCTTTAAGATGCTCTATAATCTACTTTAGTAGTATTCAGAGGTAGGAAAACATTACGCACAGAATCAGAGGTAAAGACCTTTCTGAATTACAGACACACAGATATACAGAGAAAGCGAGTTTATAGCTTCAATTCTAAAATTTCAGATATGGGTCAAGAGTAAACACAGAAACTCAAAAACTCACCAGTCCAGATATCAAAGAGCTGTTCTACTCCCGCTGGGCATGAAATTCTTAATTGATGTGAGTTCAAAGTAGACAAAAAGACAAACAGAAAAGACTAACAAGCCAGACATTCTGTTGTGTCTCATTTGACAGAGATTAGGCCTCTGGGAAACATTAATCCTTGAACAGATCACCAAGTGGTGAAACTATAGAGCCAAATTCCTAATCGTTGATGCTAGCAATGGTAAAAGAAAAAAAATCCTCAGCTGTAAAAGAACCAAAACCAAAGCAAAACACAAAATTGGTAGAATGAGAAATTACTAAAAAACAGGAAGTCAGCCCAGCCTTTTTGCCACATTGGACTCACTCCTAGGAGCCAAGAAAAATCACCTGGGTTTCAGCCCCTCGCCTGCGCATGTGCGCCACTCTGGAGACGGTTTGCCGGGCTCAGTTTTGTGATTCCAGGGGGCGTCTCGGTGAAGACCTCAAAACCGTTAAAACAGAAGAGCAAGATTATGACTGTCACGCAAGTAGAAAAATGAGCACATGCTAAAGATTTTATTTAATTCAAGAGGCGCTGGCAGATATTATGACCGGTTCAAAAGTGAATCTGAGGAACAGACATATTTACAGATCAGGAATATTGAAATTATTAAGTAAATGGAGAAATGGAGTCAAAACTGGATTTCCTCTGGTGTGTGGAGGGGAAGGGGGGTCAACCAACTTCCGCCAGGCAGGACGTAATTTGCATCTGTTAACCACAATTTTCAAAGAGTTGTAAAATAGCTCAAAGACTATGAACTGGGCTGGAATCAAATAACAAGGTCTTCCAAACAATGCTTAATTTTCCGTTGAAACACAAAATTCTTTTTCTACACACTCTATCCTCTTCAGGAGGTAAAGTTATGGGTAATTTTCTTCTTTCAATTCTGCATGTAGTTTCTGATGTACGGTTGTTACGAATTAAAAGTGGTTTGGAAAACCTAAATTTCTTTTCTCCTTGTTAGGGGAAGAAGGCATCCTCTTCCAGGCTAATACTCTATTTTATCGCTGGGCTCTATGTCCTAACATTTTAGTTAAATGTCTCATTTGTGATCATAAGCAAATGTGACATGACGCACCCCTTTCCTTTATTTACCATGGTTGTGCGTGGACACTGATTCTCTTATTTTTTAATTTTGATTGATTGGTTGAGAGAGGGTTTCGCTCTGTCGCCCAGGCTGGAGTGCAGTGGGGCGAACACAGCTCACTGCGGCCTCGAACTTGGCCCCCGCAAAGTGCCGGGAGTACCCGCTGTAACCACCACGCCAGGCCTAGACGGTCCCCTAAAGAAGTGGCCTTAGAATAAGGAGAAATTTGAGTTCAGGGCTCAGGGCTACCAGGGCCCACAGCACAGAGACTCTCAGAGCCAGATGGGGCAGAGACCTTGAAGACGTTCCTTAAACCTGGTGGCGCATAGATTCGTGGGAAATAGAGTCCTGGTACCTGTCCTAGGGCGGGTGGAGGTCCTGGAGGTGGACTCTGGTGCTCTCCTGCGCATGTGCACCTCGGCCTAGTTGCCACGCTCTGGCCTCCACTGGGCGAAATCCCGGAGCCTGCAAGGGCCGAGCACACCCAGGGGTCGCGCGGGTTCGGCGGAGGCTGGAGCGGGGACTTTGTAGATTATTTATTGGATAAATACGTAAGCCCCAGCTTGGGTACTGACCTGCCCTTTGCCATCCTTTAGTTGCTCCATCCTGCAGTTCGGTCCCAATCCTCCTAGCTCTCACCTGCTCTGGTTCAAGGCCTTATGTTTGGCTTTGAACTTCAACCCCCAGTACCTACTTCAGGCAAAAGCTCACAGTGAACCAGTGACAAAAGGATGCCTCCTTAACAAAATGTATCATTTATCAATGCCTCTCACGTGCAAAGAATAGCATACTGGACAAAAGATGGCTAAAAAGAAGTCTTTTTCTCAGGCTGTTGCTAACCAGCTCTGGGCCAGCTTCTCTAGGATTTTGGCCAGCCCCAACTGATCAAGAAAATGGCTGCAGCAAGTGTAAGGACCCCGGTCCTGCCGATTGTGCTAAAGATGATGGCCCCATGGTCTTCCTCCCACAATTCCTGCCTTTTATTATGGAGGAAAACCTTCACAGGACTACGCCCAGGGCTGACTTCTGTTCACATCTCACCTGCCAAAGCTAGGTTCCACGTATATATGAAGGCTGACCCTCTCGTACTATTTCTATCTGTTCTTGTCAAAATCCGAGAGCATTTTTTTTAGCACAAACAGAGGAAGGAGAGAAATTATTTGGGGTAGGCAACCAGAAGCGTCTGTTACACTTGGACAAATACAAATATAATGTTTTTTAAAAAGCAATTATACCTACCAATGAAACATTAGAGCATTCTAGCTAATTCATTAAGACAAGGGAAAATGAGAAGTTGAAATATTAAAACTAATGAAATTATGACACTTACTAGCAGATGGTATGTTTTCCTACTTAGAAAACCCAAGAAAACTAATGGATAATTCACTAAAATAGACAAGAGATTTCAGAAACATAGATGGCAAATAAATAAACAAAATCAATAGATTTCCTATATGCCAGCAACAAAGTTGGGGAACGTTAAACAAAAAAAAAAGAAACCCAACCGCAACAGCTTTAAAAGAAATAAAATACCTAGGAATCAATGGACATTTTCTTCGAGGTTGATCAGGTCTTAGTGTCTCATACTACATAGATCATTGTTTTGCAACCAAGGTACCCACCTCTGCCACTTCCCTTGAGAGCTCTAAGGCAGCTCCATGCAGGCTTCCCCTCTACCCAGGCTTTGTAAGATATGGGTGGGTGGTAGACGGCAGCAGGGACCACATGGAGTCCCTGGAGCCAGGTTGCAGTAGCTCGATGTAAGAATTGGAGGTAGCCTGTGTGCCAATTTCTTCTACTAGCTCTACTGAAAAATAAAGGAGAAACCATGGCAGACAGGAGAAGACAGAAGGATCAGAAAGGCAACTCTAAGACATAAGCTAGAAAGGTAACTGGGGGCTGCCCAGGGGCCCTCCATGTCCTGGGCTTTAAGACCCAACACTGCCCAGTCAGGGCCACAGCCATGCGTCTGTCCCAGCCATCCCCTCCCTGCACCCTCCTTGCCTCAGTGCTGACTCCAGGAGGAATCCCACAGCCTGCCTCTTGCTCTGGAAGCCAAGATCCTGCTGACTTCCTCAACATTAGGGGTGCCTCTGGCTGGCCTTCCTTGCTGACAAAGGCTTCCTGGAATGAAAGGGGCAGGGTCTGGGGAAGAGCTGAGATTCTGGAGGCTCCAGCGTGAGGACTCCTTTCTCTGTGCATGTCTATCTGCGGACAGAAGCCCTTGCTCAGGCCCCCAGGTGAGTAACAGGTGCAGAGAACAGTCAAGGGAGCCTGCTTCTCCCCTCCAAGTACCCAAAGCTCTGCAGGGAGCCCTGAGCACATGAAAACTCAGTTGATGGAATTCCTACAGATTTGGGGGGATCTGGTTGGGGGCCTGGGTGGACACAGCACTTTTCCTAATGAGGAAGAGGAGTGGGAGCCAGGGGTCCTGGAAGAAGAGTCCAGGCCTGCTCTGAGTTAATTCCAGGCTTCCTGGAAACGTGCTGGGAAAGTGATCGAGGAGGCTGGGCCTGCTTCTTGGCAAGAGCTGGGGCCAAGGGAGGGGCCAGGCAGAAGATCAAAGAATTAGATATTAGGATTGGCCACGTTCAAGAGACTGCCAAGATGAGGGAGCCCTCCCCACCTACCCAGTGTCTTCCTCCTGTATTTGTGGGGTTCCCCACAAGCAAATGCTTTAAAAACAAGATTTATAGCAAAAGCATCAGACTCCTTTAAGTTGGGTGTTGACCTTCCTACATAGTCTTCCAATTTGCTTATCCTTTGTATTCTCCAGCACTTTACCTTTTGTTCTACTTTCAGGATGATTTCCTTGACTTAATCCTCTAACATTTTCACTCTACTTTTCATTCAACAATCATGGTTTTTTTTTTTAAGTGAGCTAGAATTCACATAAGATAAAATTCACCCTTTTAACCATTTTAAAGGAAACAGTTCAGCAGCTTTTAGTACATTCACAATGTTGGGCGACCGTCACCACTTCCTCATTCCAGAAAGCTTTCTGCCTCTATGGATTTGCTTTCCTGGACGTTTCATATAAATGAAATCATACATGTGACCTTTTGCATCTGGCTTTTTTCCCTCAACATAATATCTTCAAGGTCATCCATGCCATGGCATATATCAGTACTTCATTCCTTTTTATGTCTGAATAATATCTGAATAATATTCCATTATATGATTAGATATCATATAATATACCACAATATGCCACACTAGACCTATCCATTCTTCGGTTGATGGACATTGGAGCTGTTTCCACTTTTTGCCTATTGCAAATAATAAAGCTATGACATTTATGATTTCCAAAAGTCTTTGCTAGTTCTCAGATTATACCTTCTATATGGTTTCTCTTTTAATGCCATGGAGTCACTCATCTTTTTATCATTATGTGGATATGAACTCGAAGTTATCTTCAACTCCCAGTGTTTTCACTGTTCCCTGTGAGTCCCTTTTTCACAGTTGTTTTGATCTGTCTCTTTCATGTTGGAAGATTATGTCAAAAACTCTGTGCTTCTAGGCCATCCAATCCTATTTGACATTAAGAAATTATAAAGCTGAATCAAATGAGCTTGTCAACGGTCAACAAATGTTACTTGTCACCAGTAACATTTTCACTGGTGATGTTTTGTCTTAGTCCACTCAGGCTGCTCTACCAGAATCCCATAGATGAGGGAGCTTATAAACAACAGAAATTTATTTCTCACAATTCTGGAGGCTAAGAAGTCCAAGACCAAGGTGCTGGCAGATTCCAATGTTGTCCAAACTTTTCATCTTTTTTTCTTTTTGTACAAAAAAATGTTTTCAGAGATATGCTTTCCCTAAGACTCATGGCAGCGAACACTCCCTTTAATGACACCATGACATTTTAAAAGAACCGTACTTTTGTCTCTTGACTCATCCTTGAATGGAGTCAGATCTGTCAGGGCCAACCAGCAAGGTGGGCTGCCTCCCACTACCTGTCCTGGAAGGTAGCCCTAAAAGGGAGGTGGCTTGCACAGCGCTAGACTAATGTGAGATGCTTCACAGACATTGACCTACTGGAGAATTTTGGTTCCTTGCACAAGCCACAGAGTCCAATCAACTTTGCATTTCTTTCTTGGCCACTGTAAGGCACAAAAGACTATACCCCATAGTATACAACAGGGACAAATAGGGCTGCTAATAGGATTCAAGCAAAATAATCCCCAGTAGCCCAGGGATCTGCTTGAAGTTAAAAATCAGTCAGTCCTAACAACTTTTTTTCAATGTCCCATAGCAGGATGTGTGGCGGCTTCCTGCGGCAGCTGCTGGCTGAGGAGGCCGGGCACTCCACCCCCGTGGGGCGCCTCCTGCTCCCCATGCTCCTGGGATTCCGCCTTATGCTGCTGGCTGCCAGTGGGCCTGGCGTCTATGGCGATGAGCAGAGTGAATTCGTGTGTCACACCCAGCAGCCAGGCTGCAAGGCCGCCTGCTTCGACGGCTTCCACCCCCTCTCCCCACTGCACTACTGGACAGTCCGGGTCATGTTGGTGGCTGTTCCCAGCACCCTCTACATGGGTTTCACCCTGTATCATGTGATCTGGCACTGGGAAGAATCAGGAAAGGTGAAGAAGGAGGAGGAGACCCTGCTCCACGAAGGGCAGAGCGGCAGAGGTGCCCCAGGGGCTGGAAGCCCCCGGCCGCTCTGGGCCTATATGGCACAGCTGGGGGCTTGACTGGCCCTTGAGGGGGCAGCCCAGGGTTGCAATACCATCTGTATGGGTTCCAAGTGCCCAGCTCCTTTAAGTGTGAAACAGAGTCTTGCTACTCTGCTGTCAACTGTAATGTGTCCCGCTCCTCTGAGAAGACCATCTTTCTAAAAACCATGTTTGGGGTCAGTGGGGTCTGTCTCTTGTTTACTCTTTTGGAGCTTGTGCTTCTGGGTCTGAGAAGATGGTGCGAGCCCCTGGGGAACTTCCTAGGTAGGTCCTCTTCTTCCCACCCTGGACAGTGTAAGGAGCCTCAAGCAGACACCATGACCAATCTGCCTGGCTCCTTCCCAGAGACCATGTGCCTTGTGCCCTCAAAGCCCCAGTGAATAAGGGCAACATTTCCTGACCTCCCCGGTCAGTGGGTATGGCCAAGTGATGGGTCCCTTAACCAAATGAGCCAAACCAGTTCTCTCCCTTGGGAATCTAGATCTGAAGCCAACAATGTGTGCCATCTCTGCCAGGGGCATGAACAGAGAAGTGAAGAAATATGAGTGTGCTGGGTGAACGTCTGCCCCATGGATAAGTGGAGGAAATGCTTAGTGTGCCTAGAGGAAGAAAAATGAAATCAGTGATGAGAAATTAGAGATAGGAGATCACATAGGCTCAGAAAGAGGCACGGAAAGAGAGGTGGGGACGGTAGGGGGCAGGGGTGTCTGTCTTGGTTGGTGATGGCTTTCCAATTTCTGGTCCCACTGTCCCTAAAGATGCCCTTCCTTTCTTGAGTAGTGTAAGATCCATTAAATAAACTTCCCTGTTTGCTTTCAGCACCTCAATTGGGTTCTGTTTCTTAATCCCAATTAATCCCCGACTATGAATATATATTAAAGTATAAAGAAGAAAAACTCAACAATATCTCATCATTTGAAATCTTTCTCAACAGTTCTGTTTTTCTATTCATTGAGTTTTAAAATGTATAAATTCACAAATATAATTTATATCCTAATTGTTTCTTCCATGTTATTGCACATTCTATGAAAGCATTCCTTCTCCAGTAGTAATATTCCATTGAGTTGATATTTCCCTGTGTTGAAGGTTTATGTTGTTTCCAGTTTTTGATAGCATAAATATTGCTGTGATATTTTCATGCCTGCCTTTTTTAAGCTTCTTGGTACATATTGTTAAGTCAACTTCAGAAATAATTGTTCCATTCTTACTGAAGACAATTAATCTTTAGATATGGGAACAAGTTCTTAATATACTAACCTCCCTCCTCCCCAAAAAAAGATATAAAAGAGTGTATATGTGCATTAGTATGGGTGACTGGTTAAGCAAATAGACTATGGAATAGATTTAATGGCTTTGAGTGGAAGTTTTGTCATTTATAACCATGTAATCTCTCTACCTCAGTTTTCTTGTCTGTAAAATAGGAATAATATAGTACTTACCCCAGAGTTTTGTGATGAGGATTAAGTGAGGTGACATAGGTAACACTCTTTAGAGGCAGGTGCATGGTACATATTCAGTAATTATTGGCTAAAATAATTATTATCAACATTATTACTGTTATTGAAATAAAGAAGGCCTTCTTAAGCCAGGTACAGTTCAAATCTCTACCTGTGTTAATTCATTTACTCCTCACAATGACCCTAGGAAGTAAGTATTAATACTATCCCCATTTTACAATTAAGGAAATGGGTGGAAACAAGGAGGCAGAAGAGGCAGGAAGGGCTTCCCTCCCAGATATGCAGATATAATAACCAATACCTAACAGTAAGATAATACATACAATAATCTCAGTATAACCAAATATCAACATAATAATTAACACTGTGATCTTGGATCAAATGGCCTATGCCAAGTTGATGCAGGCGGGTGCACCTACCGATTTACACTGCCACCGGCAATGCGTAAGTTCCCACATTCTCACACCTTTGCTCATACAGCGTGGCCATTGAGGTACACATATTGAGGAAATGAAAGGTGAGAGATTAGGATGACCCCAAATATTTTCAATATACACATTGTTCCCACTCACTATGCCCCATTCATTAACCCTACTGCTCGTCATCTCTGAGCTGAGCTCAGACTCTCACACCTTTCCAGCCTTACCCTCTAAATATGCCCAGAGAGGTCAGTGTCACTGGCTTTGGACTTCTCATTCCAACGATGCACTCTCTACTTGCCCCTGCCCCTGAACGGCGTGGTAACCTTGAGCTCTGCTGGAGAGAAACCACACAGGTATTAAGTCAGGGCTCTGGAAGGCTCAGGTATCCATTTACGCTGTGGATTCCGAAGTTGGATGGCCTGGGTTTAAATCATAGCCCAACCACTCCCAGTTCTGACCTTGAACAAGTTAGTTAAGATCTCCATGCCTTGTCTGTAATATTCACTACTTCATAGGATTGTTGTGAGATTAAATGAGTTAGTATATGTTAGGTGCTTAGAGCAGTGCCTGGTATATAGTAAGTGCCCAATCAATGTTTGCTAATACTTCTGCTGCTTTGCCACACAGGTATCGCACACAATTAGCCCCGGCAAGGTCCTCACTCATTCATTCACTCTCTTTTCTCTCCTTCCATTCTTTTCTCAACTCCCCAAGTTATTAACAGCTCTCTCTCCAGCCCACCACTCCAACTGCCCTCACCAAAGGGCACTTCTCAACCCTTATCTTACTTGTTCTCCCCTGGCATTTGACACTCCTGACCACTCCATCCCTGAAGCCCCCTGTCCTGGGTTTCAGGCCACCTGTTGCTCTTTCTCCGAGTCTGCTCCTTAGTCCCCAGTATTGCTTTATTTCCCCATACTCGCTCCTTAAGTGCTGGTGTTCCTCAGGACCATGTCACCTTCCCTCTCTGTTCCCATCACACACCCTCTTTCTGGGCGACCTCCCCATGTCCATAGCTTCAGCCACCAACGTCTTCATGAATGCAGATCTCCAGTCTGGGCTGCCTCTTTAGCTTAGGATTAAAAATCCATCTGTCCACAAGCCACTTCTTCTGGGCTGTCCATCAGGAGCCTCCGAGGTTCACAGCACCTGGGGGGAGACGTAGCCTTCTCTGGATCCTTGAACACCCAATCTTTATGTGCAGGATCGTAAAACACATTGTGTGCATCAGTCAGATTTCCTTCTTAGGCAAATGGGAACTGCAGCTTTCAGGCTTCAGAAAAGATATTTCTGCCTTTGGGTGTAGGCTCTGTTGCAGTTGCATGCTGTTGCCACGAGAGGACACTATGTATCCTGCTAACAGATTCTGAGCGTTTCTCCTAGCTGCTTTAATAACCTGGAGGGAGAATGTTTAAGATGTAGTCTCTTAGCAATTTTCAAGTATACGATACATTATTATTAACTGGAGTCACCATGCTGTAAAATAGATCTCCAGAATTTATTCATCCTAACTGAAACTGTACCTTTGACCAACATCTTCCATGCTAAAGAACTAGTGATGAATGAATGTGACTTGGGAAAGGTCATGCTATTCGGACTGTTTGTCCGCTATATGGGGGTTAAGGTCAAAATTATTGTGCATGCCTGTGGCCACCAATTCAGGTTAGTGATGCAGTCTGTGAGGGATCATCATCTCTTCTTCCTGAATAGCGTACAGTGTCTGACTATTGCCAGACAGGGGACCTGTCCATTTGCCTTTATAAACAAAATGTCTTTGAAAGTCATTGCAATGTTTGTTAGACCCTAAATAGGAACCCCCTTTTGTGCCCTCCTACCCTGACCCAGGGCTCCATAGCTCAGGTGCTTTCTGGGGGCATCTTTCTCAATTCCTGTTCTTTGGAATGGCTAAAGGAATAGGAGGAGAATGTTCTGCCCATTTATACTAGTTTTCTAAGGATGCCATAACAAAGTACCAAACAACAGAAATTTACTTTCTCACAATTCTGGAGGCTAGGAGTTCAAGATCAAGGTGTCACCAGGGTTGGTTTCTTCCAAAACCCCTGTCTTTAACTTGCAGATGGCCGTCTTCTCTCTGTCTTCACATGGTCATTCCTCCGTATGTATCTGTGTCCTAATCCCCTCCACTTTTTAGGACACCAGTCATATTGGGTTAGGGCCCACCCCAATGACCTCATTTTGCCTCTGTAAAGGCCCTACCTCCAAATACAGTCACATCCTGGGGTACGGGGGTGTTTAGGACTTCAACTTATGAATTTGGGGGCAGAGAGGACACAATTCAGCCCATAACACCATTTTGTGTCATCCTCCAATGCAAAATATACTGGTCATATATTCATGTAACTTTTTCTTCTGGTTGGTTTTTGGGGTTAGATTAGGAACTCTAAACAATTTTCCCACATCTACCACCCCCTTCCTGTAGAGTCTCTAACTGCAGAAGTGGAGCCAGGAGAACTGAAAGCTCAGGTAGCAGAGGAACGAGGTGAAAGATCAAAAAGGTAAAAGACAAAGCAGAATGCATGAAAACCTTGAATCCAGCTGGACCTGATCAAGATATGGTCTATCCCATCGAGATTGTAAGGAAGGCAGGGAGTAGAGGAAGAAAGCCAGAAGATTATAACACTGGGGGGGGGGTAGTTAAAGAGGTACCATGATACTGTATTAAAATGAATTGAAAAATGAAAGCATGTATGGCAGCCATGGGGGTTGGCTGCTCAGCTCTCCCTTCAAGAAGGGGTCCATGAGGCCAGGCGAGGTGGCTCATGCCTGTAATCCTAGCACTCTGGGAGGCCAAGGAGGGAGGATCGCTCGAGGTCAGGAGTTTGAGACCAGCCTGAGCAAGAGCGAGACCCCGTCTCTACTAAAAAATAGAAAGAAATTAGCTGGACAACTAACAATATACAGAAAAAATTAGCTGGGCATGGTGGTGCATGCCTGTAGTCCCAGCTACTCGGGAGGCTGAGGCAGGAGGATTGCTTGAGCCCAGGAGTTTGAGGTTGCTGTGAGCTAGGCTGATGCCATGGCACTCTAGCCCGGGCAACGGAGTGACATTCTGTCTCAAAAAAATAAAAAAATTAAAAAAAGAAGGGGTCCATGGTAAGGACCCGAGTGAAGGACAGCTAAGCTACTGCACCTGGGGGTCCCACACCCTGAACATGCAGGAACCAGAGCCCAGCCCTTCCTTCCTCCTAGCCTCCAGAGGACCCCACAACGGGTAGTCCTGGCCAGGGGGCTCCCAATGACCCCACGTGACTCTGCACTGTGAGGCTCTGCTGGCTCCTTTCACGAAACAGGGAGAGCTTCATGTGGCATCCGACCCCTCTGCCTAACCCGCTCCTTTCACAGACACTTCCCCCAATCCGGAACATCTCTCCTGCACGACTGTTTCATCTTGACATTTTCTTCTCAAAGGACCCAAATTAACAGTGTCCAGGATTTGGTAAAATGTTAATATCCAAATCTATGAGCTCAGATTAATCCAAAACTGGCCATTGGAGCCAGATACCTTTATAAACAGACCCCTGGCTTCTGAGACAAAAGTCCCAACAGGTGGGAAATGGTAGGACAGAGAGATCAACTTCTAAGATACACTGATTTAAAATAAACCTTTGAATTAGCTATTTCCTTAGTCTCTCATGTCCATTTTTAACTAAGCGAAGTTTCTGGTTTGAATTTCATTTTCTAAGTAGATCTCTCTACTGAAGAAAGGAAAGTTCTCAATCTCCAGTCCTTAGCTAGGACTATCTTTGCCCAAAAAGTAATAAAACTGGGATTCTAGTTTCCAAACAAGGTTTTGTGGCTTTTGTTACTAAAAATCTGTCAGAAGCAGCTCAATGTAGTGACTAAGAGCACAAACTACAATTAGTCATCCCAGGGCTGTATGTGGCTCTTCCAGTTTCCGTGTGACCCTGGGAGAGTTATTTATGCTCCCGTGCCTCAGTTTCCTTATCCATAAAACTAGGTAGTTCTATTACTAATTACCTCCTAAGGTTGATGTACGAGTTAAAAAAAGACAACACACATAAAGTGTCTGACATCAATAACCACACAGGTTTTTTCATTGTTATTGATAATCTGACCAGGCCCACGACAAGGACCAAAGGAACTTGTTATGGTCTGAGACTCGAGAAATGACCACCTAAAGACCGAATTGAGCCAAATCAGGAGTCTTTATTAGCTGGCCAGCAACTACCCTCTGCACCGCCCAAAGGCGGCACAGAAAGCAGCAGTGACCCTTTGAAACAGAAAGTTTTTATATTGTAAGTTTGTGGGTGGACAATTACTAAGACAGAGCAAGCACGTGTACAAAAAGCCTTGAGTAAGCATTATATCATTTTCTTATCTTTGGTGTAACAGGATCTGGGCAGTTTGGGCTCTGGGCCATATCTTGTTCACACAAAACATGAATAGCTTCACGCAAAACATGGGAGCTGTAATCATTTTACGAAGAACATGGGTGTTGTAGTCACTTAGGAATTTCTGTGTTGGGGGTACTACCCTGAGTAAGCAGGAGCAAGCAGGTTTACAGAAGCAGAATGGCAGATTAATGATTTTTCAGCACAAAACTCAGACTGTAACAGAACTAAGATGATCCTGTTGGATGGAAATATTAATACAATGCAAACACACATGAAATTTTATATTTTCTAGTAGTTACATTTTTTAAAGTACAAACAAACAGGTGAAATTAATTTGAATAATATATTTTATTTAATCTGATATATTCAAGATATTATCATTTCAACATGTAATCAATATTTTAAAATTATTAATTTATATATTTCACATTCTTATTTTTAATACTAAGTCTTCGAAGTCCAGTACACGTTTTACACTAACGCACATCTCAGTTCAGATTAGACACATTCCAAGCGCTCAATAGCCACGCGTGGCTAATGGTGGCCCTGTCAAAGAGAACAGGGCTGGAGTCTCAAACCGAAGAAGATACTTAGGGCATAGCATTGCCAAATCCAAATCCTGGTCCCTAGAATGACACTCACACATCATGAATACTACACAAGTGTTCACTATCATTGTTTTTTGCATTAAATGATTAAGGATCTGTTGACCAGGTCAGGGAGCCAAATCCAAATCCTTCATCTCAGAAAGGTCCACAGCCTTGACCGTGAACATCTGTTTCCTCTCCCACAATGTCTTCCTTCTTTCTTCCTCTTTTACATCTCTTTTGTAAGAACAACTTTTTTCTTTCTTTTCTTCTTTTTCTGGCATATTTTTAGCGAGATAAAACACATAGAATTTAGCACTTTAAATTGTATAATTCAGTGACAAATCATTTTCACAAGCTTGTACACCATCACCACTATCTTAAATGCAGAATATTTGTATCACCCCAAAAAGAAAACCCCATACCCATTAGCAGTCACTCCCTATTCCCCAACCCAGGCTCTGGCAACCGACAATCTACTGGTTTCTATTCTCTTTGAGTCATTGGGAAATGAAAAGCATTGATCTTCTAGCAGTAAAACACCTGTAGAGAATCACCCTCTCCATATTAAAGATACTTTCTGATTTGAAACAACCCACTCTTTCCATGGACTCTTGGATTTTTTTCCTCTTTGTCCACAAAATTCTATAGAGAGTTCTCCCTCATCACACATCTTTTGCCTGTGCTTTCTTTCTCATTTGCCAGTTATCTTTCTCCAAAGAGCTTCCCCTACAAAGAAGCTTTGTACATGGAGGCAATTTGAGAGTTGCAACGAGGACCAAGTCCCACAACCTAGAAGTGGTTCACAAAGCTTTCCGCCTCTGTTCTCTCTGAGAGTTTATAAACTCTTGGGCTGGTTCAATTTCTCTCTTTAGCTTTAGATTTTTTAAAGCTAGAATATTTAAACAATTCAATCTAGGAAAGGGTTCTTTGTTTCAGCAGTTTTTTTGTCTGTGTGTGCGCACACACACTTTCCACCAGCTTATAAACATTACTTTTTGTAGCCTGTGAAGTTTTTAAAATTGCAAGACAGTCTATAGACACGGTTGGGGAAACTATCGCCCTCCTAAAATGGACTTAAATAAAATGTTTAAATAAAGTTTATAAATCACCTTTAAAACAGAAAAACTAAAATGGAACTTAGAGATCATTTGATCCCAACTCTCCTATTTTATGGACGAGGAAGCTAAAGCCCAGAGAAGTAGAACTGCCAACTGACGGTCACTATTAGTAGTGAGGCAGACTAGATCCCAGGTCTCCTGGCTTTTAATCTACTGAGCTTTACATTTTGCTTTGAGGCTTGCCAACTATAGACAATCTTACTAGAGAGAAGGGAGGTAATTAATTTTGGAAAATAAAGAACTTTATAACTGCAGTCCCCAACCCCCAGGCAGAGGACCAGTGCCAGTCACAGGACCACACAGCAGGAGGTGAGTGGCTTGGGAGCAAGAGAGCCTTCATCTGTATTTATAGCCACTCCCCATCGCTTGCATCACCACCTGAGCTCCGCCTCCCGTCAGATGAGTGGTGGCATTAGATTCTCATAGGAGCACAAACCCTACTGTAAACTGCACATGGAGGGATCTAGGTTGCGTGCTCCTTATGGGAATTTAATGCCTGATGATCTGAGGTGGAGCTGAGGCAGTGATGCTAGTGCTGGGGAGCGGCTGCAAATACAAATTATCACTAGCAGAGAGGTCTGACTGCACACTAAATGTAATACTCTTGAACCATCCTGAAACCATGGAAAAAATTGTCTTCCGTGAAAGTGGTCCCTGGTGCCCAAAAGGTTGGGGACTACTGCTTTATAGGACCTTCAAATATTTCTACCTTGCACTCCAAAGCTGGACAGTTACAGCACAGAGCTTAGGGGATCTGAGGAACAGTGATGCAGGAGGGGACCAGTGAACAGAAAGGAGGGTGTGAGTGGGAAGCCCTGATTTTGCCTGGGGTCAGCCTGGCTCTAAGAAGAGGTGTTTGAGCTTACAAACCCACAGCCCAAGCCCTGGACTCGCTGTGACCTCAGGACAGGGTGTCCTGTGGCTATTCCCTAGCTGTTGGTGCTGCCTCACTCCACACACCCTCTTGCTATTTCACATCTCTAATATTGCCTTTTACCAGTTCCCAACGTTATGTGAAATGTGGGACATGGGGAATGATATGTAGGGTGAAAATATCCAACCATTTTTCTCCTCACAGCGGCAGGACTTTTCTAATGCTCTTCCTAGTGCTAGTTTTCCATAAATACTAATTTGTTCAAAGCTATTCTAGTAAAGCTTTTTTGAAAGGCTGCCAGAACCTTCCTGATACCTGGCATAGAGTTTCAGGAGTTTTTGTTCTAGGCTGTTGAAAAACCTGATATTAGGGTCATACTGCCCTACCCATCCCTGAAATATCAGTTAACATCATTATCTGCAAATATTTATTTACATTCTACTACCAATCCTGTTTCCTATTTCAGAAATCCCACCCTATTTTTGTAGCATAAGTCTGATACTTTTTACATAGGATTGTGTCTTATCCAAGTTCTTTTGTTTTTTTTAATGGTAGAATACACATAATATAAAGTTTACCATCTAATAATTAAGGGTACAGTACAGTGGCATTAAGTACATTCATATTGTCGTGCAACCATCACCACCATCCATCTCCAGAACTCTTTTCTTCTTATAAAACTAAAACTCTGTTTAGTTTAGACAATAACTCCCCCTTCCCCACTTCTCCCAGTCCCTTGTAACCATCATTCTACTTTCTGTCACTGAATGCGACTACTCTAGGTACATATATAAGTGGAATTATAGCTTTTGTCCTTTTGTGACTGGCTTATTTCCGTTAGCATGATGACCTCAAGGTTCACCCATATTGTAGCATGTGTCAGAATTTCCTTTCTTTGTAAGGCTGAATATATACACCACATTTTGCTTACCCAAATGGTTGCTTCCATCTTTTGGCTATCGTGAATACTGCTGCTATGAATATGGATGTACAAATATCTTTTCAAGTCCCTGCTTTCAGTTCTTTGGGACATATAGCCAAAAGTGGAATTGCTGGATCACACAGCAATGCTATTTTTAATTTTTTGAGGAAGCGCCACATTGTTTTCCACAGAGGCTAGACCATCTTATGCTCTCACCAGCAATGCATAAGAATTCTAACTTCACCAACACCTGTTTTTGGTTTTTTTTTTTTTTTTTTTTAATAGATCAGGTTGAGCATCCCTAATCCAAAAATCCGAAATCCAAAATGTTACAAAACCAAAACTTTTCAAGTACTAACATGGTGCTCAACAGAAATGTTCATTGGAGCATTTCAGATTTCCGATTTTCAGATTAGGGATGCCAACCAGTAAAGCAAATACTCCAAAATCCAGAAAAATCTGAAATCCAAAACACGTCTAGTCTCAAGCTTTTCACATAAGGAATACTTAGCCTGTTGCCATCCTAATGGGTGTGGGGTGGTCTTCTCTCAAGTCTGGGGCACTCCATTTGTCTGCTTTGAACTGTCACCATTCCTGCCATCTGGAAAGCACTGCTTTAATATTATACTGTTCATTTCCTTTGAGAGGCAGCCCGGGAAGTGAAAAGGGCACAGATTGTGGTCGCACGAGTCCTGGGTTCTGACCCAGTTACTGTGAGACCCTGAACAAAGGAGAACTTTGTCCAGGCCTGACCATCCTGTCCCCTGGGGGAAAAATCAGCCATGCCTCAACCCCTTAAGCTGAAACTTAGACCCCGACACATTTTAAGTGGAGTTCCCCTTATACACGTGAGCCGCTAGATTCTTTTTTTTTTTTTTTTTTTTTTTTTGATGCCTCATTTTGCTGTCCCTGGAATTGGGTTCACGCCCTGAGAAGGGGCGGGGCGGGGACAGGTCTTCGAGTCTAGGGAACCACAGAGATGAGGAGCCTCCAGAGTCCTAGAGAGGACGCCTCGGCAGCGGTAGCCCATGCACTTCCGGCCTTTGTGTGTCGGAGACGGCGCGGCCTGCGGAGGGCCAGTACTGGGCGGTCTGGCTCATGGCCCGGTGCCCACTGTGGCCTAGCTCGGGCCTCCCAGCGTTGAGATGTGTGTCCCCGAGCACAGCGCCAGTTTCGGCCTGTTCGGCCCCAGCGCCGCGTCTCGCCCGTCCTTTGTGCCCCCAGCCGACCGGGAAGACCAAACAGGCGGGGGTGGGGGGCCGGAGGGTGGGGGTGGGCACCAAGGCTCGACCCCTCGCTTCAGGCGTCCTCCGACCAAGCCAGCTGCAGGGTTCAGGCCGACCCCGCTTCCTTCCAAGTCCATTTTGAAAACGACCTTGTAGAAGGTCCAGGTTGAACTGGAAAAGGCAATCTGCATCTCTCGACTTGCATTATTCTTAAATGTGCAGTTAATAACCCCAGCGCTGGGTTAGGTATAGAGGAAATGAAGATTCAGACAAGATTCTTGCCTTTTCCAGGGTGGGACGCTCTAACAAGGGTACTGGTCCTGACGGAGGTATTTAATACACTCTTTTAAGACGATACCTTTAAAAGAGAAATGCAGGTGAAGTGCTTCTGGGCAGGGATCAGGGAAGACTTCGCAAAGTAGGGGGTATTGGAAGGAGAGGTTAAGAATTGGATCTGTGGAAATGCTCTACTATCCAAGAATAAGAATGTTCCAGATAGAGCTCCAGCAAAAGCACAAAGGTGAAAAAGGAGAACTGCAGAGGGAGTGGTAAATATTTCGGTACCATCCTGAGAAATGTTTATTCTGTGCTGGGTAGTGGAGATTAAACGATATGTGACTGCAGATTCCTTCTGCTAAAAATAGCCAAACTCCTTTAAAAAATAAAATTTAAAACCCCTGGGTTTGTTTTCTAGAGATAGTATAGCAGAATGAGAACTGCCTGCCACTTAATGGCCAACTTACTTAACCTTTCTGACCCTCAAATTCCTTGTTTCTAAAGGAGGGATAATAATAGTACCTATTTAATAGGAATGAATGAGGTTAACTTATATAAAGCAGCCACCACAGTGTGTGTGTGGCAAGTAGTACAAGTAAGGGGTAGATTTATCATTGTTTTTACTATTGATAAACATTGAGTTTGTGTTAGTATCTTCTCCCTTTATGGAACCTCCTCTGTACAGTAAGCAATGTGGGAAGAGGAAGAGCAGGTGTAAATTCCAGAAGGTGATAGGAAAAGTGTGTGGAGAAACTTGACATTAACCTATTCAGTCTTCCCAAAATGTGGATGGGACGTCACCTACCTTCCCTCTGTTATTATACCTGTAACATCTTGTAGTATTTTTATCTGCGTGAAAACAAGCATGATGTATACTTTTTAAAAATAAATATACTTTTGTAACCTTTTTACAAAATCACTTTTAAATGACATATTTCCATGTGATTTGGAATTTACACCCACTATAGACACTTTCAGAAGTCTCATGGACTCAAGGCATGCCTCCAGAAAACATGCCGAGAATCACTGAGAGAACCAAAATTGTCTCCATTTATAGAATGTCTGCCTTGTTTTCCCTTTCTTGGGAATTAAAGGAGAGTGTTTTCCTTTCTTTTTTGTCTCTGGATTTTTCTCGGGGAGGGGAGGGAATCAGACAGGTCTTTTTTTCCTCTGAGCAATTATTAAACCCATTTTCTTTACGTATTTCTGTTTGGAAGCCCCTGCCCCGGCACTCAAAATAAGACCAAAGCTAATAGGGTTGGGGCAGAGTCCTCAAAACTATGTACATTTGTAACCAGAACTTCAAGAAATACAGTAATGAGCCTAAAGATGCACAGTTAAAAAGACACTGAATGCCTAACAAAGAATACTACACTATACACTTGCCTTAAAAAATCAAAAGAGAAGGTAGCTTGGTGGAAGGGCTATGTGGAAAGGCTGAAGCTTTGAGTTAGAGAGACATGGGTAAGTATAGAAAGATCAGGGCGACTGCACAATACGCCTTTCCAAAATAAAGCATGCAACCACCTGAGCAAACAGGAGGAAAGGTGGATGTGTACAGTACTGGATTGCCCTGCAGCTGGCTGAATTCAGCTTTATTGGAGTCCTTTGCTTTCAGGTACTGTTGCTTAGTGGCACAAAACATTAACATGTTGAGAAAACTTGGGTATGAAACAAGAAGACTTAACATTATACTAATATCATTCCTATTGCCAAGCGTGTATCAGCTAATTCACACTCCACAAACACATATTCTAGCTAAACTGTATCTGATCATTGTTTTATTTAGATCCCTTTAGAACCCCCTTGAGCTACATTTTTCTTAATTTCTCAGGAGAGGACACCATGTATAATTTTTGCTTCTATAGCAAAGATGCACAGTTACCAAATACTGGGAAGGCAAGTGGGGGAAAGATGGAATAGGATAGCTGAGATTGAAATATATGCAATGTGGGTAGTCCTCAAGTTACAAGAGCATAATTTACAACCATTCTGTTAAGTATAGTGGCAGTTGCCACCTGCTCGCTCCACCCTCCTCTCCTTTCCCCAGCGCGCGCGCATGCACACGCACACGCACACGCACACGCACACGCACTCCACCACCCCTGAAGGCTCTGATCAGCAAGCAAGAGTTAAGGCTCCGGCTGGGCGGGCACAGTGCCTCACACCTGTAATCCTAGCACTCTGAGAGGCCGAAGCAGGAGGATTGCTTGAGCTCACGAGTTGGAGACTAGCCTGGGCAAGAGCAAGAAACCATCTCTACTAAAAATAGCAAAATTAGCCCAGACGTTGTGGCTCGCCCCTGTAGTCCCATCTACTTGGGAGGCTGAGGGCGGAGGATCACTTGAGCGCAGGAGTTTAAGGTTGCAGTGAGCTATGATGACACCACTACACTCTAGCCCAGGACAACAGAGCAAGACACGGTCTCAAAAAAAAAAAAAAGGGTTAAGGCTCAAAGATATGTCTGATCTGGCATCCATTCCTTACCACGTACTTCCACATCCCTCAAGAAAACTCTGTCCCCTCTTTCTTCACTTATTCCTTAGGAAACTGTCCTTTTTTCTCTCCCCCCACTTCATTCCATTTGTGAATTTAAAAAAGACGATAATCATGCCTGATTTGATCAACAATAATCCAGAGAAACAACTGTATCAAGAAAAGAGAAGAGGATCTAAGTAGTGAAGTGAAATTACACGGCTGCTGTCGGCATCTTAATCATTTGAAAGCCTAAATACCTCATTCAGAAACTCCACAGATGTAATCTCCTTCTTCAGTAATCCTCTACTCTTCAAATACTAGCATCCAAAATGAATAAAAGTGTTCCTAACCCAATTTTATTGTTTTTCTTTTGTATTTAGATGCTAGAATTGCAATGTTTTCTACTGTTGTTCACTGCTCGTACAGAGCGTTTCATCTATGTTTTAGCTATGTTTTTGTGACAGCATAATTAATGTCTAGAGCATTGTTTCATTGAGAAAAGGAGTTCCAAATTCCCAATAGCCTATCTATAAATGAACTATTAGAATATAATGCCATACTGTTGGTATGTTAGAGATAGCCATTTATACATTAGGATTCTATTTTTCTAATATTTTACTGTTGTATAATAATTTCTCTTCAACCCACACTTATTGGCTTCTTGCTAATGTTTTGAGACGTGACACTTTTAATCATTCTGCATGGAAATACTTCTAAAATGTACGATACCTTCCTGTGTGTAATGATTTAACTCATTTTTACTGACTCTGTCAACATTATGAACATCCTTCACACAATGAAGTCCTCAGAGTTCTTTGACCTTACACCAAACAGTCTGACCTACATAACTTTCTTCTTTTCATTGTACATGTCTTTTTAAAGAAAAAGTAAACACTCCCCATAAACTCAGATAATTTGCCCAATTGAACATGAATCTTACTTTCATGCCAGTTATAATAGTCTCTGAAGTTTTTAAATTCAAGTTATTTCTGAGTGACTCAAGAAGTCTGAATTTGTGTAACATGCCATCCTTGGCACAATCCCTTCCATAAACCATTTTTAAAAACATGGTTTGAAACAAATGTTTACTTTGTAATGTTTGAAGAGGAACGGGAAGCCTGTTTAAAAAATAAAAACAAACTGTATCCTTTGCTTGGGCCTTAGTTCTTATTTCTTCAAACCTTATCGTAGACTGCCCTGATGTTTCTTACCCTGTTTATGTAGTAAATGTATTTATAAGAATGAAGTGATTCATGCACACTTGTTTTCCAATTTCCTTTTGGGCAGTGATTACAAAGCATGCAGTTCATGGATCTGCTCTCTCCGCTGCCATCCCTTGTCCTTCCTGGTCTCACTTGGAACAGAAAAGCACCCGCTTTCTGGCAGTAGGTCTGTATTGCAGTCTGTTCTCACACCATGGTTCTGCTGCTGGACAGGGGGTTCTGGAAGTAAGACTCCATCAAGGATGGTTGCTCTTTCAGGGAAGTTCGCTTCCGTAGGGCTCCATGTGTGACAGAACATTGCCCAGTAATCAGAAATGTTATGGTCTAAGGGATCCCTCGCATCCTAGGAGCCTGTTGCTAAAACTTGGTTTTGTCTGTTTTTAAACAGGGACATAAAACTTGTCCTCCCACCTCATTAAAGACTCAGTAAGAAAGGACATATGAACACACTGTGTAAACTAGAAAACATGAACCTGGGTAACAATAGCCACAATACGTGACGCACCTACTGGGAACCAGGAAGGGTACTGGACGCTTGAGATCCATGATGCTATCACTTTTAAAACTCAGACCACCCTGCAAGGTTGGGAGTATCATGCCCAGCACCTCGGCGAGAAAACTGATGTTCAGGGAGCTGCCAAAGTCCAGCTGCTACAAAGTGGCAGAATCGAGTCAAGTTTGGCCACAGCCCAGGCTCCCTTCGCTAAAATCCTTCTCCAGATGTAGGCTCTTATTTTCCTCTCTATCGAGGACGAAGGCAAGGGTAGTGTTTAAAGTCCATAAAGAACACCGGACGGGGTGACAGATGGCTGCTTCTGCATGGCTAAGAAGCACTCCAACCCTCCACAACCCCACACTGCAGAGCAGGCCCCAGGCCATCGGAAGAACCCGTAGGCTCTATACATTTTGGGGAGTTTTGTTGCATGATGTGAAAAAGGAAAATGAAGACATTTAAGAGAAGAGAATGGTATCATATTACATTCAGGAGACAGCCAGAGATGGTGGAATATTCTTTACGGGAAGTTCTACCTTCCTCATATTATCAAGTAGATATACAAATGACAAATGACGTGGAAATCCAGTCACTTTTTTGAAAACAGCTAAGCAATAGCAAAACAAGACAAAATTGTAAGAAATGCAGAAAAGTCCTTTTCCATAGGGGTTAAATGGTCTTCAGGTTTGGGGAACAGTTTGACTTACAAGCTGGACGCAACCATATATTTTATGTATTTATTTATTTATGTTGAGACAGAGTCTCACTCTGTTGCCCAGGCTAGAGTGCCGTGGCATCAGCCTAGCTCACAGAAACCTCCAACTCCTGGGCTCAATCGATTCTCTTGCTTCAGCCTCCCGAGTAGCTGGGACTACAGGTGTGGGCCACCATGCCTGGCTGATTTTTCTATTTTTAGTAGAGATGGGGTCTCGCTCTTGCTCAGGCTGGTCTCGAACTCCTGACCTCAAGCAATACCTCCCACCTCAGCCTCCCAGAGTGCTAGAATTACAGGCGTGAGCCACTGCACCTAGCCTGCTCTCATATTTTCCATTTCCAAGATGTTCCTTTTTTTTTCTGAATGTTCCTTTCATAGTGCATCCTGCGGTTTCTTCTCATACCTCAGAAGACATGAACTGCTGTGCTTTTTGTTACGTTTTCTTTTGCTCCTTGCATCCTCATGGTTTCCTGGTTTTCCTCTTGTTGTGGCCTGCTGTTATATAAATAGCCCAAAGATGGACCCTGTGTTGTTTTCTTCAGAGCCAGCAGGGACCCTTAGCTCAAAGCCTGCCAGCCAACGCTAAGCTCAAATTCTCACACAACCAATTGCTTTAAAGACAGCGCAAATAAGTATATTTTTAGCCATTTGTGCCAGCTTTGCACACCCTGCAAAAACATGCAACATCTTCTAGCCATAGATAAGACAACCCGTGGGTCTATCAAGGATCCCAAACCACTGCTGTGCTCCTGTGCTCTCTGACCCAGACACGCCCCACCTTGCTGCTGGACACATAAGCCTTCTCTCCAATTCTCCTCTCCCCGAGAGGAGAGCTCCCTTGCCCTCCTCCCCTTCTGGGGGCTGGCCTGTGCCACAGCTGTCTCTGTCTCAGCTGTCTCTGTGGCGGTGAGGTCTCCTGCTGAGAGAGATTTTTGCCTTTCCTGAACTCCTGTCAAGACTTGGCCCAGTAAAGCTTGCTGTGCAATACTACCATGTGTGGCGCGGTTTCTTCCTTGATCAGCCCCCAAATCCTCGAACCACCCACACCTACACCAAAGATAGGGGTGTTCCTCAAGCAGCTTGGCTGTCCGTTCACACGTCTGTGTGGGGCTCTGGGTGTGGGCAGGCTTTGTCCACCATCAGCTTCTCTTAGATGATCTGGTGGGAAATAGACTGTCAGCTGTCGGTATCTGTCTGTAGATCTTGTCTCTTGGTCAGTTTCTCCAGAGGAAAAGCTCCCAGTCTCCTGCCTGAGGAGTCCAAGCCCAGCTGCCACTCTGGGTGCTGACAGAGGAAAGGACTTGACCCTTGAAGGTGGCAGGAGGAAGGCCAGGGCTGCCCGGCCACGAAGGGTCTGAGATCCCACACCCTTCAGGCCACCAACCAGACCCAGCGGGACTGGGGAACACCAGGCACCTTGAGGGGGTGGGTGCTGTGCAGAAAACAAGGGGTTTAAATAAATACTTACCTCCAGAATGGAGAGACCCTCCCCCATCCCTGTCCAGGTGGTTACTGTTATCTATTAATAGAACAGGAGATGGCAAAGTTTTTCTGTAAAGGACCAGATAGTGGCCCCTTGAGGCCTTGAGGGCCACATGGTCAATGTTGCAGCTACTCAACTCTGCCCTTGCAGTGCAAAAGCAACCAGAGACAATGTGTAAATGAAGGAGCACAGCTATGTTCCAAAAAGCTTTGTTTGTGGATGCTGACATTTGAACATCACATACTTTTCACATGTTGTAAACAATTCTTCTTTTTTTTTTTTTCAACTATTTAAAGAAATTCTTAGATCACTGGCTGTACAGAAACAGGTGACGAGCTGCATTTGGCCTGGAGACAGAAGTTTGCAGACTGTCTTAGAACATCATTGTGTAGAGTTTATTGTCAAAAGCCCCTGAACTTTCTTACCCTTCCCAGCAATGCCTCCCAACACTCATTTTTGTCTGTAGCTATAAGGGTTCCTGGTTCTTGCTCCCTCCTGCAGCCTCCCAGTTCTGCCATGGAAATTTAGACATTCATGAATTACCTTGGAATGGAAAAGGTAGGAACAGCAATTTCAGGAGTTCCTGCCAAGCTCTACCCTGGGTGGAACAAGTTGTTCATTGTTCCTTTTGCCTGGATTTTAACCAAGGTGTTAAACGAGAACAGTGGGAGGAGACAGCTGGGAAAGGTGGTGGCTGGGATTCCAGGCCTTGAGCATATCAAAATCAGAACCTTTGTTCCCCAAGCAATAAACACTGTTCTAAATAGACTGGTCCCTGTCTAGTCTCAGCTTTCAAATTGTCAAGGAAAGAAATCCCACCTTTCTTAGTTGCATGGGCAGAACGGGGACTTGGAATAGAAAAGAGCTGCTTCTGCCACTTACAAATGTGTGTTTCGGGGCAAATCAGTTCTTCCAGCTAAGCCTTAACATCTTTGTCTCTAAAATGGGGATAATTATCTCTACCTCACTGGGTTTTGGTGTGGATGAATAAAATGAGGTATTAAAAAGGCCCTGGCACATCAAGGGTGCTCAAAAAATGGCAGATATCATTCTAATGTATCTAGACAAGGAAACTCAGAAAGTTAAGGCACCATCCACAGGCACACAGCTCATTAGGGGTGGGAGCAGGAATACAATTTGTCATCTTAACTCTCTAACTAATATTCTTTCTTCTACCCCGTACTGCCTGAAGAGGAGAACTTAGTTCTTTTTTTTATCATGTTTGAAATGCTAAGGTAGGGAAGATGTCAGGGTTATGGGATATTAGGAAATAATGATTCTCCCCTTTTTCTTTTCTAATTTTTACTTATTTATTTATCTATTTTTAGAGACAGGGTCTTTCTCTGTCGCCCAGGCTAAAGTGCAGTGGCATCATTATAGCTCACGACAGGCTGGAACCTCTGGGCTCAAGTGATCCTCCTACCTCAGCCTCCCAAGTAGCTGGGACTACAGGTGTCCACCACTGCACCCAGCTAATTTTTCTATATTTTGGAGAGATGGGGTCTCACTATGTTGCCCAGGCTAGTCTTGAATTCCTAGCCTCAAGTGATCCTCCCACCTTGGCCTCCCAAAGTGCTGGGATTACAGGCATGAGCCATGGCACCCAGACTCTCCCCTTTTCTAATACCCACCCCCCACCTTGGTTTCTGCTGCAGGTGACAGACCCTCTCCTCTCATGGTCAGACACTGGGCAGAGCTGACCTCTCTGCACCGTGTGGTATAGGAGGTAAGCACCACCCCTGCCCCCTTCTCCCATCCACCCTGTCCCCACTCTGGCCCCTCCCAATGCAGGCTTCTCTTCCCCTGGGCAGTTACAAAGATTCTTTGTAATGTGTTTACACGAGGAGGGGGTGGGAGCGGGGCCTGGATGTACCCAAACTACAGGGTCCCACCAGCCCTGTTTACATAAGGAGAGAAAAAGCCAAGACAGATGACCCTGTCACTCCAGGCCCTGACTAAAAACATAACCAAAGTCCAGATCCCTGTGTCTCAACCCCCTTATTTCTGGGCTACACCACACAGAAGCAACACGAGGAGCCTCTTGACCCAGGGAGGCCTGTTGACTCGGCTGGGTAAGGGATGTTTGCACAGGGAGGTACTTAGCAGCGGCCATCTGGCTGTTCCCTGGCTGGGCAGCAGGGCATTTGCAGGTCAGGCGCCCAGCGGGGGGGGGGGGAGGGGGCCGGGGGGGGGGGGCCACGGCCCCTGGGGAGACAACCCCAGCCAGCACTGTTTCTTCTTTGAGAGCAAATATTGACAGTTTGGAGAAATTTCTTAGATCATTGTTATTTTTACATTTTTCCCCATAAAATTCACACTCAAACCAAATAAATTGTGAGGTTTCATTTTGCAAGGTAGTGAGAAATGCAATTTTCTGCATTTAAAGAATGGTGATGGTTGACACCTATAAGGTACCGGGCAGTTTACAAAGCATTGTCATCTCCACGATGTCATACAATCCACATGACAGCTGGGTGGGTAGTTATTGCCAAAATCATCCTTATGTTACAAATGAGGAGTTGAGAAGAGAGGTCGAATCACTTGCATAGAACCACATGCCTAACAAGAGGCAAAGGCCAGGGAGTGACTCCGGAGTTTACGCCCTTTCCGCTCTGTCACA
>CM052448.1:23108404-23122748 GCA_028533085.1 Varecia variegata
GCGACCTTTCCAATCGTCCAACCCCCAGCCTTGGAGCCTCCCCAGCAGAGGCAGGTGGAGCTGAGATGAGCCATCCATGCTGACCCCTGCCCCAGTTGAAGACTTAGGAATAAAATAAACAATGTTGTCATTGCTTTAACCCACTAAATTGTGGGGTTATTCATTGTGAAGCCTAAGTAGCTGGAATACTGTGTTACCTAGGGAAGCAGTAACAACCCACAGAGAGAGGACATTCTCTCAGCCAGTTAAACGAGAGACTCTCAACCATCTCCCTCCCCCTTCACTCCACCCAACACACCAGAGAAGCTGCAGAACTTCTAACAGGAAAATAGAGGGGGGGATGGTCTCCTAGAGGCAAATCCCTCACTCCTGCCATTCCAGGGAAGGGAGGGTGGAAGCAAAGGGCAGGCCACACTCCTCTTCCCATGGCAGGTGCCCCAGCCACAGCCCTGGCCAAGAGCAAAGAACAAAACCCAGTAAAGGGGGGCACTTTTGAATCAAATGTGAAACTAGGGTTTTAAACTGGAAGAATCTTAGCTGAAAGTAACTAGGAAATATGGAATCTTCTCCAGGTGTCATTTAAAAATCCATTACCCAGGGAAATGGGAGATTCAACAATACAGTAGGGGGTGGGGGAATGATGGGTGAAAAATAAAACCATTTCATGTATGAACACCTTGGAGTTGAAGACTGCCCAATAAAGTGGTTATACCTGTCAAGTAACCACATTGATTCCTATCCAAGAACCAAGTGCAGGCAGCACCCCGGAGGTGGGGGCAGTGGGAATGTTTACTTCAGGAGGTAGATGATGTAAGGTCAGAGCTTGTTCTCTGTTCACCTGGAGCTACAAGCTATGTATATTTAGAGACTGTCAATTTTCCTTATTCCCTGAATCTTCTCTCTTATCAACATTTTATAGTGGTCGTTAGCCAACTCTGCCTCCCACCACACAAACCAAACCTTTCCTCCTAATGTCCTTGAAGATGGTTCACCTCTGGGTGAGAAAACTGTGAGACGTTGTCTTTTGAGGATAGTGGAACAGATTCTCTAGTTTCCTACAAAGGGCTCCTGCCTTTTCCTGTGACACTTTTTCCAATGCCCATTCTGGACATTCCCCATTTGTTATCAGCACTGTGACAAGGAAGGATCTGCCTGTTCCATCCCTTTCCAAGCCTTCTGTGACCTCTCAACAGGAAGCTGGGGAAAAACCACGGATTTTGCATATTAAAGGCAACCAGAGGCCAAGAGAGATGTTTGTTTGTGTATGAGGAAGATTCCATTATATGCCAGTTCCAAGGAAAATAGCCAATGTTGGGTGAAGTAGCGGCTACCTTCACAATTTAGTAGGGAAGTACTTCTCCCATGAAACATGATGGTCCACGGAAGCCAGGATGGGGAGAGACCTTTAAGGACATATCTTTAGATAAGCCTGGGTGGGCATGGCCCACTTTCCCACACAAGGAAGCGCACCTCAATGTCCCTCGTGCACAGTGTCGGCAACAAAGTCAGGGACGTTTCCCTTCAGTGTTAACTCCACCAGCTTTCACAATATGGAAGTCAAACTTGAGAGCCTACAGCTTCTAGGCTGCTCTTCAGACACTTTCATTCACTCAGGCAGCCTGCCAGTGTTTAAGCACTGTGTCTCTTTGTAATTGTAAATCATTACATTTCATGATCTTTCAACACTTTTACCTTTGAGTTCTTTCAAAACTCTTGGGTGCATGCCACCCAATCTCATCAGCCAAGCTTGTTTGCCAACAGGTCTAGAACCCTGGGGTTAGCAACACTATTTCCTGGAGTCCCTCTGACTCTTTGTGGGACCATCAATCTCATTTCTTGGAATCTATCCTTAGGAAATAATCAGAGATGTCTTTAATGACTATGCACAAAGATGTGTTGCTTTTCTCATAACGCCGCTAGGGAATTGTGAAATCTTATTTGATTATTTACAGGTTTGTTGTTTTCTCCTCCATATGGATATATGCTCCATCATTTCCTCTGGTAATTAAGAGTATGATAAGAATAACAATAATGATCATAATGGTAGGTCACATGAGTGTTTATGGTGTCAAGGACTTTGCTACGCACTTTATACACATTAGGCCATTTAACTGTCACAAGTCACAAAGACCTTATGACATTAGCATAATTATCACCATGACCAATAATTACCAATTATTAATGATCACCATTTTACGGACAAAGAAACTGAAGGCTTAGAGAGGTTATTAGTGGTGGAGCTGAGACTTGAACTCTGTTCCACTCCACTCTAATTTGTATGCTTTGAATAAGGACACAATGCCTGGTATATAGTGAAGTTTAAGAGGGGCTAAGCCAGTCTCTCAAGCCATTCATTCCATGGCTGTATCTCAGAGAAGAGTATCCCTGTCTAATGCAGCAGAATATGTTGGTTAGTCCACTTAAATCTATGCATCTAGCCTACTCATCTCAGACAGTATGCTTTTCTCCTCCTGGCACAGCCCTGATTTTGTTTAGGTTCTCACCTTCCATACAGCTCACAGGTACCATATCCCTGGTAGTGAATCTTCATCAGTCTCAGCCAATCATGATAATTCCATCCTCTATGCGTTGATGGTTCGTGGCATAAGCATGTGATACTATTCTTGCTAAAGAGATGTGATCTACTGGGAATGGGGGATTGGAGGAGGAAAGCAACAGGGAGTCATAAGATTTTCCTTGCTCGTAAAAGGGGACACAGAAGACAGCCCGGGTCCGTTTACATTCTCTGGTACGGCTGTATGAGGAAGAGATGACTGGAGCTGTAGCAGCCATCTTGAGAACAAGAGGGAAAACAGCCGAAAGCATCTGTCATGTGTGCAGCAAATTTTTCTCACTTGTCTTTTAATTTTGTGATTAACTTTGTAATTTAATTCTGGTATGTGGTATTTTTTTCTTTTTAAAAACTGGTTTTAAGGCCGGGCGCGGTGGCTCACGCCTGTAATCCTAGCACTCTGGGAGGCCGAGGCAGGCGGATCGTTTGAGCTCAGGAGTTGGAGACCAGCCTGAGCAAGAGCGAGACTCCGTCTCTACTAAAAAAATAGAAAGAAATTAGCTGGAAAACTAAAAAAAAAAAAATATATATATATATATAATTAGCCGGGCATGGTGGCGCATGCCTATAGTCCCAGCTACTCAGGAGGCTGAGGCAGGAGGATCGATTGAGCCCAGGAGTTTGAGGTTGCTGTGAGCTAGGCTGACGCCACAGCACTCTAGCCTGGGCAACAGAGTGAGACTCTGTCTCAAAAAACAAAAAAACAACAAAAAAAACTGGTTTTAAATGCATTTTAATTTTAAAATCTACTATTTTTCTATGGTTTCTGTTTCTGGTATTGTTTGAGTTGGGACTTTATGTTGTAAGTGATAGAAATTAAGCTAAAATAAGCTTAGGCAAAAATGAGAATTGATTAACTCCCAGACTAGAAAGGACAGAGGTGTGACGTAGCATGACAAGAAACAGGGACAAGCATCCCCAAGTCTCTCTTTGCTTCACAACTTGCTTTTCTCTCCTTGTCAGCTTTATTTTCTCACTATTATTATATTCAGGAGGCTAGAATCACCTCCAAAGGCAGGGATGGAACACATATGTCCTTGGTTTCATGAACAGAGAGGGGCTCAAAGAATCTAAAGGTGACTTTGATTAGCGGCCGGAGGAGTGATTAGCCCAGCTTGACAAGATGGTCACCTAGACCAGCCGTTGTGGCCAGGATCGGGGGGAGATCACATAAGGACATGACATCTCCTGATCAAACCACATGTCCATGGTGGGGACGGGGAGAGGTTCCTCAGAAGAGGAGGATTTTAACTTCAAAATCTACCTTGTCTTCTGGGCAGACAGGTCCACGCACACCCACCTCAGGTGTCAAGCTTAATAATTCCCCCATCCCTAATGTGTAAAAATGATCACGCTTTTTTTCTCCCATTACTCATATGGTTTTATAATTCACACTCAAATTTTTAATCCATCTGGAATTTATTTGGATGTAAGTATAAAGTACACATCTAATGTTTTATGTTTTCCAGATTGGTTGCCAGTGGCCCCAACACACAACCTTCTGATGAGTTATATTATAGAAACAAGACCTGTAGCAACCAGGCATATTTTCTTTCTTATTTGTATTATATTTTATATTTCTATATGTATTTATATATTTCTATGAATTCACTAATCATTCCTTGTTCCTCTCTTTGTTTCCTCTATTGTTTTATAGAAAGAATATTATTAATTTTCCATCTGGAGCAGTTAATTTACAATTTAGATTTTAGATTACAGACTATACAGGTGAGGTTGGAACTGAACTAGATGACAATTTAATACCACCCACCGATGGGTACAGTAACTAACGGGACTTTGCAGGAAAGTGCCAAAGCATTTCATTTCTATGAAGGATAGCTGCTGTATCTTAAGGAAGAGCATAACATTGTTATTGCTGCTATGTAGAAGTTAAATCTGGATGAAAGGGTAAGAATAAACGCTGAGACACCCAAGCAATGGACTTTGCTGGTTGTCTGCCCGCCCGCTCTCAGCCCACGGCTGGACTCCCTCCCTTTCATGTTCCATTCCATGTGGAAGAATTCCAGGACCTTGCAAATTACACTTTCTGGCCTTCTTTGCCAACGGGACATGCTGGTGTCATTTCCTGCGGGGGTAGTGGCAGCAGCAACAGCTTCAGCGGTGGTGACAGCAGGATGGCAAAGCAGTGGTTGTGGCTGTAGCAGCCGTAGGTGCAGCCTGGGGGTGTGAGTTCAGGACCTGGTAGTTGGACATAGAGCCAGCAGGCAAGGATTGAAGCTTTGGTAGCAGAATAATGCCCATCCTCCCCCAACACACACACACACACACACACACACACACACAAGATATCCATGTCCTAATCCTGCAAGCTGTGAATATGTTATCTTTCCCAATAAAAAAGACTGCAGATTCAACCTAGAATTTAGAGATAAGGAGATTATCCTGGATTATCCAGGGGCCTCCATGTAATCACAGCGGTCCTTATAAGAGGGAGGCAGGAGGCTCAGAGTCAGAGAAGATGTGAGCACAGAAGCAGAGTTAGAGATCTGAGGATGCTATGCTGTTAGGTTTTAAAGATGAAGGAAGGGGCTGTGCACCAGGGAATGCAGGCAGCATGTAGAAAAGATGGGGTGAGCGCTGTGGCTCATGCCTGCAGTCCCAGTATTTTGGGAGGCCGAGGCAGGAGGATCGCTTGAGTCCAGGAGTTTCAGGTTGCAGTGAGCTATGATTACACCACTGTACTCTAGCCTGGGAATGAGCAACCAAGCTACCAGTTCGGTCTCTCCCATGAACTTGTCTTGGAACAGTAGAGGAAAGTCACAACCGTTGAAGCCTGTGGTCACCCTTGCACAAACTGGATCCTTAGTCCTGCCTTACCCCGCAAGGCAACGGTGAAGGTTGTAATTGTGGTAGTTTGTGAAAGCACCTCGAAGGCAAAAGTGTCTATTATTACTCTGAAAACTCCTTTTAAACTGCTATAATAGCATATGCCACATGAGCGAAACACACAACCTTATAACTAGCTTGCTTGTGAAAAGATGTCCCTTGTCCACAGGCCAAGTATTTGAAAATACCACCCACTCAATTGGCGCACATCTCCAGGGCACCGAGAGAAGCTACCACGGCAGCTTTGTGAAATCAGCCACCCCTGGCTTCACTTTGATCTTCCTCTGTCTACACCCTTGTTTCAGTTCCTCTGCCACAGACATACAATTACTAAGTATTATTATGGCTCGATAATAACTATAATTACTACAAGGACTACCCGAGATGGAAAAGACAGAAGAAATCGAATTCTCACATGCACTAGCGTCTGAGCTGGAGAGTCTGTTTGTGTCAGGGAGAGTCTGAACTACTCCACCCCGTCCTTGGTCCCCACATTAACCGGGGGCGGCCAATGGCTGAACCTCAAAGCTGTAGGATTGACCATGCAAGGACGGGGGCTCCCTCCCCGCGACTCAGGAACCGAGATGCAAAGTCCTCCCGCGCTCCTAGAGAGGACCCAGAAGTGCGGCGCAGTCCCGGAAGGCGAGATGCTGACACACTTCCGGCCTTTGTGACTCATTGTGTCTGTGTCGAGGCGTCGGAGGGCCTAGGTTGGTGTGCGGTGCCCTTCGGCCGGCCTGAGCCCCAGAGTCAGCTCCCCTTTCTCGCCCAGCGCCCCCAGGCCGCTCCTGGGGCTCACGGTGAGACTTGGGGCCGGCCTCTGGGGTGGGCGGGCGGCGCCGCTGGGGTGTGTGCGTGCGGGTGGGCGCTGCAGCTGTGGCCCCGGCGGAGTGCGAAGAGTGTCGGTGCCCCTGCCGCCTCCCCAGGCCCCGCCGTAGGCAGCGCTGTCTCCCGGGGAGACATGCCCGCCCCACCCCCGGGTCCAGGCGAGGAGGGGGCGAGGGTTTCAGTGGCCGGGGGAGCTCGGAGATCTGGGGACAAGTCGTCGCCCGCAGTGTCGTCATCGTGGTTTGACGTTTCTGAGAAAGGGGTCGTGAGCGAACTGATCCCTCTCTGATTTTTCTGCTCTCCCGCCGTCGCCATTTGCATTGATTCCGGTGAGAGATTTTTTTTTTTCTGGGTCCTTCACGACCTGGAGGTGAAAAATGCGGAAGGCCGAGAGATGGACACATTTTGAGGTGCCGCATACATTTCCAGATCACCTGCTTTTGCTCACCTCACCCCCACCACTGAGCGGTGATTGAAGAGTACTTGAAGCCTAGTCATAGTGGATAAAGAAGTGAATTAGATATAGTAGAGATTATCTACACCTCTCTCTCTTTCTGCTTTATGGAATGCTTTCAAGGCCATTTTAAAATGAGCTGTCCGGGAGATTAGGTGGATTTTGCAGTTCTGAGTAGTTACTCTGCTTGACTTGGAATAGGTGAGGAGAGAAGGGAATTTGTTGAAATTGCAGTGGACCATTAGGAGAGTGACCTTGGATAAGACAAGACGCCAACTCAATTTTGTCATCAATAAAATTAACTAGATTTTCTCCAAAGGCCCTTCCAACTTTGAAATGATTTTATTAAGTCAGTGTAATTGAAAAATTCAACTACAGTTTAGCCGGACACTCCCCCTTCCCCCCTTCCTTTCCTGCAGTGCCTCCAGTACACAATAAGATACTTTCATTATAGAGAGTGGCTGTTCCATGGCCTGGGACCAAAGAAAGCATTTATTGTACGGGCCAGTGCTAGGCGGATTGGAGGCGGTCAATAAATACTTGTTGAATTGAATTGTGGAGGATTCATTGTAACCACATCAACAAAGCACTGTTAGTATATACGCTGGCCAGATGTGGAGAAATAGTTTTATTACATAGAGAACTGTAATGAAGATTTGCCCCAGAATGTTTCTCCAGGTTTGTATCCTCTCTGAATTACTATGAAAGATTCTTGTTCATTATTTCAGGCAGTTTTCACCATCTTAGAATAACAACAGGGAAGCTAGCTACTTAATACTGTAGTCTTGCTGATTCTGTTTGATCTAAACATTTATTAATAAAATTTTTCTAATGTTTTATATTGCATCTAAATGCAGATTAGTGGTATGTTAAGTCTTATATTTTCATTCTGTGATAGTATCAATGTTCTCTGGGTAGCTAGCTGTCTTTTAAGGCAGTTGTTTTCATATTACAACATTTTATAGCTCTGTTAAAAAATGGGGGTAGAGGAGCAATTTAAACTTTCAAGACTGTGCCCTGGAAAAAATACTGGGCTGTTTAGAAAACAACCTTTGAAATATACGGAGCTTGTAACTTCAAGCCTTTTCTCTAAGAAAATCATTTATATTTATCCTTGGTGAGAACTGAAGTTATCCCATGGTTGCTGGGGGTAATCTTGTCTAAAGTGGGTGGTATGTCAGAATGTTTTTCAGCTCAGAGCAACCCCAGAGGTAGTTTCCTACTATTTGGAACTCCCCTCAACCTCTCGACTGACAAGAATACTGAGTCCCAGAGAAGGTAAATAACTCACTCAGGATATGTTAACTTATTTGTGGGAAGCTAGAATTCAGTTGTTCCAGCCTGTGCTGCTTTCACTATTATAGGATTTCTCCCATTGCTTGCAATCGATAAGCAGGCTGAAAATTGGAATGTACAGGTACATATCTGAAGATTATTGAAAAAAATTCAAACATTTCTCTGGCGATAACTAAATGCCAGAGACTATTTTAAGTGCTTTTTACATGTTAAGCCATTTAATCCTCACAACAACTCTGTAAGGCAAATACTGTTTCTTTTTCCCATTATACAAATGAGGAAACTGATGCATAAAGAGGTTAACTTGTATAAGTTCATCAACTAGTAAGTGGTGAAGCAGCTTTAACGCTAACATGAAAACTCTTCCAAGTAGCTGGTGGAACAAATTTGAGGACAAGATTGAATGCAGAATGAATAGACAGAATAACAGTAACATTGTAAATTCAGCCAATTATTTTTTGAAAACTAATGCTTGCAAGGAATCATTCTAAGCAATCTAAGTAATACAAAGAAGCATACCTTTAACAATAGTCTAGTTGAGGAAGAAGGCAAGAAAAATAAGAAATTACATAGTAAAAGCTTCATGAAGATCACTGGGGCCTTAAGAGGCAGGAGAGAAGATTGTATGCTCAGATGGTCTGGGAAAACTAAAATAAAACCCAGCCCTTTCACTGCTGTTGTGGCTCTTCTCTGGCCCAGAGTAGGAGCAGAAAAATACTGCGTGTGGGGAAGAGGTCCTGTGAGGGAATGTGCCTATGCCCTTATCTTTGTCCCTTTGGGCTCACTTCCTCCTAAGAGTCCCTTGCTGTTGATTCTCACTGACCCAAAGATTATCCTGCTCCCTAGCTGAAACAGGATAAAACGTTCACAAAAGTAGAGACTTCTGATGGCTGAACTAGCTACCATGCTATTTCTACTCAATTATCCTGTTTGAAGCATCTACCTGGTTATGTTGTAGACAGTCCCCACTTGCATCTCCTGCTGTGTCTCTTCCCTTTTCCTGGAGGGCTTCAGTCACATAATGGGCCTCTGGTGAAAAGAGTGGGTGTGGACGAGGCCCATTCCAGAGTGGTCATTCTTCATAGTCCCTTTCATGAAGGGCTTCATTTTAGAAAGAATCTGTGTATACATAGAAGCCCCTTCTTACCTCACATGTTTGGTACAGGATAAATTTGGTATAACGACTACAGCACTTGAGCTGAGGAGTCACAGACTTAATTTCAAATCCTGGCTCTACCATTTACTTGCTGTGTGACCTTGGGGAAGTTATTTAATGGCAGTAAACCTCAGTTCTTTATTATAAAGTGAGAGGATAATAGCTACCTGCTAAGACAGTTGTGTGGTCAAGTGAAATGCTTAATATAGTACCTGGTACCTGGAAAGCACTCAATAAATGTTGGTTCTTACTATTATACCTATTAGAGGGTTCTTGGACAACAATAAGAGGCAAGTGTGGTCTTAGCTTTGAGGAGGATTTGAAGAGGCAGGAATAGAGAGGAAATCTCAGGTATTGAATATAATGTGAGGAAATAATGGCAGTCAAGATACGAGGCATATGTAGGAAATACTGATTAGACTCCTTTTGCTGAATGGAGAAGGTTCATGGGGGGGGGATTGATGGGAAATGTAGCTTGAGGGGAAATTGGGACCAGGCACTGGAGGGTATTGGCTGCAGAGCTGTAGAGTTTTAGACAGGATGATCTGAAAGTGAGGTAGAGGATGGGCTGTAGGAGGGTAGGGAGAAACCAAGAAGAGGAAGCTGGACTTCATGGGATCAGATCAAAAAATAAATATAAGCAAAGAATTTTTTCTCCCTGTTGCTTGGAGAAAGGAGGAAGGAATCAAAGGAGGAGATTTTGAGCCTGAGTGATAAGAGCTATTAGTAGAATATCCGAATTTAAAGGCCACAAAAGGATGGCAGGGGGAGTTGGAATAGTTTGGATGGTTCCTAACATCTGTTCAGTTTAACAGAGTTAAATTGCCAGGTTCTTTAGGAGTACAAAGGTAGAACAAAAACGACAAGAATCCCTGTCTTTGGGGAGCTTAAAATTTAGTTGGCAGGTGGGACAGGAACTGCAACCCAAATAATGATACTAGAAGGAGACTATAAATGCCATAAGATAGGAACAAAGAAAGTACTAAGGATGTTCAAAGAAGGAAGATACATTATTTAATTTGGGATATCAGAAGAGATTTGTGCATCCCAAAGGGAGAATAACAATTTGACCAAAAGAGTTGGTATGGTCGGAAAGCAAAGAGGTGAAGATGAAAAATCATGGCCCATGCTTGAGCAACATTCATAGGCCAGATAGGCTGAAATCAGGGAGAGCACTACTAAAAACATTGGTGGGAAGTCAGACTGGAAAAGTAGATGGGAGTGTGTGGTTGAAGGCTTAGGAATGCCATCGAGGGTTCACCAACAGTGAGTGAAGGACAGGAGGGCATGACCAGAAGCACACTTTTGCAATATTGCGCTGACCTTGGTCTGTTGTGTGTATTGGAACAGGGAGAAATTGGAGCTAGAGAAGCTATGTGGGGCTTATGGCGCTAGTCTAGGCAGGAGATAGAGAGCCCGAATTAGGGTGGTGGGAAGTAAGGGTGAGAAGCATAGCAGGAAAAGATAGTCTTTCTGCTTTTCAGAATGAAAAAGGCTGAGCGAAACTATTTAGCCTCTAGTTGGGAAAAAGCTCACCAGAGGCCCGATTAGTCCCTGCCTCTTCCTGCGGAGGTCCCGTCTGTTCTCAATGCCCTGGCTCCAGGGAGGCCTCTTCTTGGAGCTCCCTTTTTGGCCCATCAGTTACCTCTCAGGGCTCCTCTAGCACTTATGTTGAAGCCTCCTTAGAACATTCTGCTTTGTACTGTAAGTATTTGTAGGAGGGTCAGAATCATGCTTCTTACCTTTTTATTCCTCCCAGTCTTACAGGACAGCTTGCATATTATAGATATGCAGAAAATGTGTGGGAAATGGAATAATTATAACTGTAAGGATGTAAGAGTAAAGCTGATCTGAAGTTGAAAAACCAAATATATTTACCCCAGCAAGGAGGGTGGGGTATAAAACAGGTCTGAAGGAATCCAGGGGAAGGGTTAGAAAATGGTTGGCAATAGGACTTTCACCTATTTAAAGTCATTGGAGAAATGATTTAATTCACAGGTTTTCTTCACATTTTATGTAGAAAGCCTCTTGTGAATGTACAGTTGTCCCTCGGTATCCACAGGGGATTGGTTCCAGGACACAAACACCACCACCACCACCCATGCTATAATCCACAGATGCTCAAGTATCCGATATAAAATGGGGTAGTAGTTGTATATAACCTGCATACATCTTCCCATGTACTTTATTTTTTTATTTATTTATTTATTTTTGAGACAGAGTCTCGCTTTGTTGCCCGGGCTAGAGTGAGTGCCGTGGTGTCAGCCTAGCTCACAGCAACCTCAAACTCCTGGGCTTAAGCAGTCCTACTGCCTCAGCCTCCCGAGTAGCTGGGACTACGGGCATGTGCCACTATGCCCAGCTCATTTTTTTGTATATATATATATTTTAGTTGTCCAGATAATTTCTTTCTATTTTTAGTAGAGATGGGGTCTCGCTCTTGCTCAGGTTGGTCTCGAACTGACCTCGAGCGATCCACCCGCCTCGGCCTCCCAGAGTGCTAGGATTACAGGCGTGAGCCACCGCGCCCAGTCCCATGTACTTTAAATCATCCAGACTACTTATAATACCTAATACAGGGTAAATGTTACATAAGTAATTGTTATACTGTATTTTTTATTTGTATTATTTTTTGTTGTGTTATTTTTTTTCTTGAATATTTTTAATTCATGGTTGATTGAATCTGAGGATACTAAACCCACAGATGTGAAGGCCCAGCTCGACTGTAGTGTTCATTATTATTATAGACTTATTTTTAAAAAGATTTCTAGTTTTCATTAAGGACAAAAAATGAGGTAGAAAAACTACTACTGTGGTAAATCTCAGATTAAAATCATAATCTTTGTGAGTAAAACAGTCATCTCCAAACCTTTTTGGTTACATTCCTGTCAGTAAAAATAATTATATTTATTAAAATTATATGCATGTATTATTATACTATTCTATCAATATTTCGTGTAGTAAGACAAAAAATAAATTGTGCTATTTTAAGATAATTTTTGTGCTCTTAAATGTACATGATCCCTTTTCCACCAAAATTATTAATGAGGTTTTTTTTTTTTTTTAGTGAGAGCCATGTAATTAAAAATGCTTTGCTAGTTTAAAACTTTCGTTTTAACTCATTGTGGTAAAGTAATTGAATGGTCTGTTTCTAAAACTTTAATTTGATGCTTAGTTTTGATGGCCATAAAGGTGAAAAAGATACTTCACAAAGATTTATGGATTCGGATGGAAGAATTGCATTGTCAGTTCTGCTTAGTATCAATAACTCATGACTGGTCCTGTCCACCAACCATGCTAAATTTTTGTTGTTAAAATTCAGAGTATATTTTTATCGTCCATGACTTTAAATCACTTGTTCTTACAAACTAGTCACAAGATAATGTTTTATATTTTTAACAAAAAGGCTTAAGACCCACTAAAATTCTTCCTTTGAAAGATTTTTAAACAGGTTAGAAAATATTCAAGTTTTTAAAATGTGAACATAGAAGGGTTTTTCCAGGATACTTGGTATCATTTTTGACAGTTAAAATTACATAACAATAGAAACATTTCATGTATGTGTTTGAAATTTTACTTTCATTAATTTTTGAAAATATTTTTAAGTTTATCAGATTTGGGGTTTTTTTAAATTTCAGGATATTATGAGGGTACAAACATTTTGGTTACATTTTATGTCTTTGCCTCACCCAAGCGAGGATTAGAGGCCTGCCCTTCCCCTCTACAATGGTCACCGCGTCTATTAGTTGTGAGTTTACCCGCCCCCAACCCCCTAAACCCTGGAGAATATTACTGCCATGTGAGCACCATACTGTTTATCAGTTAGTGCCAATTTGATGGCGAGTACATGTGGAGCCTATTCTTCCGATCTTGTGATACCTCACTTCGGATGATGGGCTCAAGCTCTATCTAGGAAAATGTAAGAGGTGCTAGATCACTGTCATTTCTTATAATTGAGTAATATTCCATTGAATACATACACCAAATTTTAATAATCCACTCATGAATTGACAGGCACTTGGGTTGTTTCCACATCCTTGCAATAGTGAATTGTGCTGCCATAAACATTTGGGTGCAGATGTCTTTATTATTAGACTGTCTTTTGCTCTTTTGGGTAGATGCCTAATAGTGCTATTGCTAGATCGAATGGTATTTCTATTTTTAGCTCTTTGAGGTATCTCCAAATTCTTTTCCACAGAGGTTGCACTAATTTGCAGTCCCACCAGCAGTGTAAGAGTGTTCCCGTCTCTCCACATCCTTGCCAGCATTTGTTGTTTTGGGATTTTTTGGTAGAGGCCAATCTCACTGGGGTTAGGTGATATCTCATTGTGGTTTTGATTTGCAATTCTATAATGATTAGAGACGTTGAGCATTTTTTTATATGTTTGCTGGTCATTATTCTGTCTTCTTTTGAAAAGTTTCTCTTCATTTCCTTTCTCCATTTGTTGATGGGGTTGTTTGATTTTTTTCTTGTTGATTTTTTTAAGTTCTAGATAGATTCTTGTTATCAGCCCTGTATCAGATGTGTAGAAAGCAAATATTTTCTCCCATTCTATAGGTTGTCTATTCGCTCTAATGATAGTTTCCTTGGCTGTGCAAAAGCTTTTTAATTGGATCAGATCCCATTTATTTATTTTTGTTGCTGCTGTGATTGCTTTGGGGGTCTTCTTCAAAAATTCTTTGCCTGGGCCGATGTCTGCAAGGGTCTTCCCAACATCTTCTTCTAGAATTCATAAGGTTTCATGCCTTAGGTTTAAGTCTGTTATCCATGATGAATTGATTTTTGTGAGAGATGAGAGGTGGAGATCCAGTTTCAGTCTTCTGCATGTAGCTATCCAGTTTTCCCAGCACCATTTATTGAAAAGAGATTCTTTTCCCCTCATCACTTTTTTTTTAAGCAGCTACTTTCTCATTCATTAGTATCTTTGATTTAGATTGACCTCTTTTTTTTTTTTTTTTTTTTTTTGAGACAGAGTCTCGCTCTGTTGCCCGGGCTAGAGTGAGTGCCGTGGTGTCAGCCTAGCTCACAGCAACCTCAAACTCCTGGGCTTAAGCGATCCTACTGCCTCAGCCTCCTGAGTAGCTGGGACTACAGGCATGCGCCACCATGCCCGGCTAATTTTTTCTATATATATTTTTAGTTGGCCAGATAATTTCTTTCTATTTTTAGTAGAGACGGGGTCTCGCTCTT
>CM052448.1:23122848-23189001 GCA_028533085.1 Varecia variegata
CGCCCGCCTCGGCCTCCCAAGTGCTAGGATTACAGGCGTGATAGATTGACCTCTTAATCTAGCTAAGACCTTACTCTAGAGAGAAGCATTAGCTCTGCCATTTTCTTATTCTTCACTTGTGTTGGCATCATTGGTATTTCCTCTAATTGTAATTTCTCTACAAAAATCTTTAAAACTGGCCAGGCGCGGTGGCTCACGCCTGTAATCCTAGCACTCTGGGAGGCCGAGGCAGGACGATCGCTCGAGGTCAGAAGTTCGAGACCAGCCTGAGCAAGAGCGAGACCCCGTCTCTAGTAAAAATACAAAGAAATTATATGGCCAACTAAAAATATATAGAAAAAATTAGCCGGGCATGGTGGCACATGCCTTTAGTCCCAGCTACTCGGGAGGCTGAGGCAGAAGGATTGCTTGAGCCCAGGAGTTTGAGGTTGCTGGGGGTTAGGCTGACGCCACGGCACTCTAGCCCGGGCAACAGAGTGAGATTCTGTCTCAAAAAAAAAAAAAAAAAAATCTTTAAAACTGCTTGTTTCTTTTATGAAAGTGAGATTAATTAAAGTTAGATTTTAAAAATATATCATTTCATATAACTGGTCTCAGATAAACCAGGATATAATCACAGTATCTAAAAGTGAACAAGCCGGAGCCCAGGAGTTCGAGGCTGCAGTGAGCTATGATCGCACCACTGCAGCCTGATTACACTCCAGCCTGGGTGACAGAGCAAGACCTGTCTTTAGAAAAATAAATAAAGTGAGCAAGCTAGTGAGGGCATCTTGGCAGCCCCCAGGGAGTGTGGGCGAAAGGGAGGTTCACTCTTCCCTCAGGATATAACACGTACCCTATGTGACATGTGACAGTTAAACATTTAGACAGAGTGAGCATGTTAGTGTCAATTTGTATGTTAAATGTGGCTTAATTTCTCTCGCTTTTAAAATACAGACATTCTTGGCCGGGCGCTGTGGCTCACGCCTGTAATCCTAGCACTCTGGGAGGCCGAGGCGGGCAGATTGTTTGAGCTCAGGAGTTCGAGACCAGCCTGAGCAAGAGCGAGACCCCGTCTCTACTAAAAATAGAAAGAAATTATATGGACAACTAAAAATATATACAGAAAAGTTAGCCGGGCATGGTGGCGCATGCCTGTAGTCCCAGCTGCTCGGGAGGCTGAGGCAGTAGGATCGCTTGAGCCCAGGAGTTTGAGGTTGCCGTGAGCTAGGCTGACGCCACGGCACTCACTCTAGCCCGGGCAACGGAGTGAGACTCTGTCTCAAAAAAAAAAAAAAAAAAAGAAAGAAAAGAAATTAAAATACAGACATTCTGACATTTTCTTTCTGTATCTCCAGTGGATCCTCTTGTACTTTGGAAACCCCAGCTTTAGACTGACCAAGGCACCCATAGAAATAGTAAAAACAGCTAGGTGATGGACTAGCAAGTCCCAAGGCTTCAAATTTGACTTGAATATTACTCCGCTAGGTAGACACCTGGTACTGAGCATACCTAAGCCTCAGTTTATGTCATCTGTGAAATGGTACTAACAGGTCTGTCTACCTGCTGGGGTTGCGGTGAGGCAGAAGAAGATTGAGCACATACTGCTTTAAGCCTGGCGCGCTGCTGGCATTCAGCTCTCACTGGGCTAAGCACTGTCAGTGCTGGGTTCATAACCTGCTGTCCACCTGGAGGTCAGTTGCTCTGACTCCAGGCAAACACCATGAGGGTGGAGTTTGCCGGTTTGAGGTTTCTATTTGCAAACCTTAATTTATGAAGCGACAGTGGAGACAGTACAGCTCTGCAGTTGTTTTTTCCACTGTCATTCAGAAGTATTCTCGGTGCCTTGATGTGCAGCCTGGTGTAAAGCATCAGCAACACAGGTCACTCTGTCCATACTAATAACTTTTTTTAATACTTCAGGAATAATACAGGAAGAGCCATCATAAAACATCTAGGCCTGAAAGTTGAGCACAGACCCTGTTTGGATCAAGTCAGTTCCCTGAGCCTGAACGATGACTGCTGAATCAAGGGAAGCCACGGGGCTATCCCCCCAGGCCGCACAGGAAAAGGATGGTATCGTGATAGTGAAGGTAGAAGAGGAAGATGAGGAAGACCACATGTGGGGGCAGGATTCCAGCCAACAGGAGACACCTCCTCTGGACCCAGAGATATTCCGCCAACGTTTCAGGCGCTTCTGTTACCAGAACACATTTGGGCCTCGAGAGGCTCTGAGTCGACTGAAGGAACTTTGTCATCAGTGGCTGCGACCGGAAATAAACACCAAGGAGCAGATCCTGGAGCTGCTGGTGCTGGAGCAGTTCCTTTCCATTCTGCCCAAGGAGCTCCAAGTCTGGCTGCAGGAATACCGCCCTGATAGTGGAGAGGAGGCTGTGACCCTTCTAGAAGACTTGGAGCTTGATTTGTCAGGACAGCAGGTAAAAAGAGATGAAACCTATTATGTGTGAGCAGGGTATGGGCTTTGAGACTGGTGCTAGGAGAAAGTTACTGATTTAAAACCAGGGTTAATAGTATTAATAGTAGTCGTTGGGGTGGTTTTTCTGCCTGCTCTTTCTGGATATTAAAAAGTATTCTGGCCTCCTCCTCCCTGGCATACTTATGGTCTTTCTTTAATATTTTAATTCCTGTTTTAAAAGTGATTTATCCACAAGCCTAATCTGTTTGTCTTCAGGTCCCGGGTCAAGTTCATGGACCTGAGATGCTCGCAAGAGGGCTGGTGCCTCTGGATCCAGTTCAGGAGTCCTCAAGCTTTGACCTTCATCAGGAGGCCACCCAGTCCCATTTCAAACATTCATCTCGGAAACCCCGCCTCTTACAATCACGGGGTAAGAAGCAAGGTTTCATTTGGGGAGAAAAGAAGTAAATTATTCAGGATGGGAGTGCCCTCTCTGTGTAGCTGAGTGCCTATGATAAAGGAGCATGCTTGTTTTTGCTATTATACATATTGTCATTATTACTAAATATTATGGAAAATATAATTTATAGACCAATCTCAGGAGTTAAATGCTGTTACTAAGGAGGTAAATGAACTGTGCATAATGAACTTGATGAACATTATTTATTGAATTGTTAGCATTCCAGACGTCTGGCACATTTTTAATAGCAAAGTATTGGGAACAGATAATATTATTTCCAGCCTAGGTTTTGGAACACTCTAGTATGTCATAAATTATCTTAAAAGGATCATAAATCTTCTTAAAGATCCATTTTATTTAAAATATATAAAAATATTATACAGCATCACTTTTCTAGGTTATCTTGAACAATTTCAAACAATGGGAAAAGAATGGAAAAATTTTTTGTGGGATTTCAGGAATATGAGAAAAAAATCAGTTCAAGGTCATATAAAGAAAAATCAGTGTCGGTTTTTTTCCCTTTGAGAGAAATATATATCTTTATCAAATTTTAAAATCAAAGTAGGTGCATAGAATGTCAGTAAAAACAACGAAATGGTAAAATTATAGTCATACATGAGTTAACGACAGGGATACATTCTGAGAAATGTATCCCTGGGTAATTTCATCACCATGCAACCATCAGACCATACATAGATGGTATAGCCTCTTGCTCCTAGGCTGCAAACCTGCACAGCATGTTACAGTACTGAATACTGTAGGCATTTGTAACACAGTGGTGTTTGTGTATCCAAACATACCTAAACAGAAAAGGAACAAGAAAAACAATGTAAGTAACACTATCCTTTATTATCTTTATCAAGTATTATGTAGTGTATGTGATTGTATGTGCTAGACTTTTATATGACTGGCAGTGCAGTAGGTTTGTTTATACCAGCATCACCACAAACACATGAATAATGCATTGAACTACCACGATGTTACTAGGTGACGTTACTGGGCGATGGGAATTTTTCACGATAGGAATTTTTCAGCTCCATTATCATCTTAGAGGACCACCATCATTGACTGAAATGGCATTATTCAGCACATAACTGTATAGTTGTTCAAGAAGAGTTGATGAAGGCACATTCCCTAACCAGTGTGTTTTGTTTTTTTTGTTTTGATTTGGGGTTTTTTGTGTGTTTGTTTGTTTGATTGGTTTTTTTTGTAGAGACAGTGTCTCGCTGTGTTTCCCAGGCTGGTCTCAAACTGCTGGCCTTTAGCGATCTTCCCATCTCAGCTTCCCAAAGTGCTGAGATTATAGGCGTGAGCCACTGTGCCCACCCAATGTATTTATTTGTGATCACATTTACAGTAGGAATATTAGATCATGGAGCTTAAGGAAGCATTCTCTCTTCCATGCATCCTGGAGGACAGCCAGCAGACACATGCTGGAGAAATTCATGTCAAACAATGCTGTGTTGTTTAACTCCACTACTGTTGATGTTGTTCTAGGGCTTGTAGGGTTTCTGCACACTCCATGACCAGGAATGACAGAGGGTAACATCAGGAAATTGGAGAGGATATTCATGGTCTTAGGCTCCAGATTAGAGCTTTAGGGTGCCAGAATTACAGTTTCAGAGACCCTGGTACATAGAGTTGTTATTTAGCAAATAGTTTTTTTAATGTATTGAGGCATATGTTAATTCTCAATTTCCCCTTGGTCCTATTCATCTTCCAGAGTGTTTCCTAACTCTCAGGAGTTAGGAAACTTAAAGGAAGTTAAAGGAAGTTTAGGAAGCTTAAAAAGTTAGGTACTTGAGCCCAGTACAGTGGCTCATGCCTGTAATCCTGGCGCTTTGAGGAAGGCCAAAGCAGGAGGATTGCTAGAGGCCAGGAGTTCAAGACCAGCCTGGACAACATAGCGAGACCCCTGGCTCTACAAAAAATTTAAAAATTAGCCAGGCATGATGGTGTGCGCCTATAGTTCCAGCTACTTGGAAGGGCCCAGAGGCAGGAGGATCTCTTGAGCCCAGGAGTTTGAGATTACAGTGAACTATGATCACACCACTACACTCCAGCCTGGGCAACACAGCAGGATCCTGTCTCTAAAGAAAATAAATAGATAGATAGATAGATAGATAGATAGATAGATAGATAGATGCTTGATCTTTTTGTGCATTTGCTTTAGCCTATCTTTTTGTACGGTTTGAAATTGTTGCAAGGTTTGGTAATTCAGTTTCAAATTCGTTTCTCGAATATCTTTGCATCTCAGTAACATCATCTGTCTACCAGTAACATTTTCAGATCTAACAGTACTTAGCAAGAGGAGGAGAGGGGGTTTAATTGTACAATTTAAAATTTTTCTAATTCTTATACATTGCAGTTAGTGTGATCATATGATATGTTATGGATATCTTTTATTACATGAGTGTTAACCCATACCTTTATACACTTATAATGAACGATGTATATATTTTATCAAAAATCTGTATTTATTGTGGCCAAGTGAGGGAGAAAAGTAGAGGGACAAAAAATGGTAAAAACTTACCCAGGAGTAAGAAGACCCCTTCCTTCCCTGCCTTTCTAGGTATTACTACTAAAGATTGTAAAGCTGTGTTGCGTTTTCACAAGTGTAGACATAAATGGGATTCTCATATCCTGTTCCTTGGCCTGGAGGAAATTAGGAGCCTGACTTGAATCATGGACTGAATGTTACCCACTTCTGTAGCTGAGTGTAGGAACCTGGTTTTAGTCCTGGCTCTGCCATTCTTAACTGAGTGACATCAGGCAAGTCTTTTACCCTCACAGGGCTGCGATTTCCCCTCCTTTAAAATAAAAGGGTAGAACCAGGTGATTTTAAGAGCTGTTTTATTAAACAATTCCTTGTGACTGCTGCTTAAGAGTAAAGGTCTTGGGAAAACTGAGGCTCTGCTCTCTCTTGTTTTTCTCTGGAATTCTCCATTTGGTAGTTAGACATTGAATAGTGAACATGCTGCTCCAGGAAGGAGAGTGCCCTGGGCCCTTTGAGGGAAGCTCAGAACCGAGCTAATTTACCCATAGCTCCTTTCTCCTTCCTCAGCTGTCCCTGCCACTCACGTTCCTGCCCCTCCTCATGAGGGGAGTCCCAGAGACCAGGCGATGGCATCTGCACTGTTCACAGCAGATTCCCAGGTGAGCTGTGGGTCCCTTGCCCTCCTGAGTCCCTTGTATCTTCCTGGAGCTCTTTTACAGTCTCCACACAGGCCACTCAGTCTGGCTGCCCCGATCCCCCATGTAGTGTCTTTCCACCACAAGTCATCCCCTCTGCCCCCCAAGCTGTGGTCACCTTCACCTTTTCTTTACCAGCGTCCTGTAACTATGCAGTCAGCTCTGTTCCTGACTCAGGTTTGGGCAATGGGATTATCCCTGAGTTTGGGGGGAACTGAGTGTGGGGATCTCCTGTTATTTCAGGCAATGGTGAAGATCGAGGATATGGCCGTGTCCCTCATCCTGGAGGAATGGGGATGTCAGAACCTGGCTCGGAGGAACCCCAGTAGGGACAACAGGCAGGAGAATTATGGGAACGTGTTTTCCCAGGGTAAGACTGATGTAGGCTTATTATCTGTCATGATTTTGCCTACTTATTTGTTAGCTGTGGGATCTCTGGTGTATTCAGTTGAATGTTGATAAGGATTTAGAGACTGCTGATCCCCTTTCCTTTTCTCTCTCTCTTTTTTTTTTTTTTTTTTTTTTTTTGAGACAAAGTCTCACTCTGTCATCCCGGCTAGAGTACAGTGGCATCATCATAGCTCACTGCAACCTCAAACTCCTGGGCTCAAGCGATCCTCCTGCCTCAGCCTCCTGAGTAGCTAGGACTATAGGCGCACACCACCATGCCCAGCTAATTTTTCTATTTTTAGTAGAGACAGGGTCTTGCTATGTTGCCCAGGCTGATCTCAAACTCCTGGCCTCAAGCAATCCTCCCACCTCGGCCTCCTAGTGTGCTGGGATTACAGGCGTGAGCCACTGTGCCCGACCCGTTCCCCTTTCTTCAGACCAGATAGAACATTTGTGTTTGTTTAACTCCAAAAATATGGAGTTACAGTATGGACTCTGATTCCAGGTGGATTTTTTACCTCTAGGTAGTTTTTGCTCTTTGAGATCAGAAATAAACTCTTGTGCCCTGAGTCCTCACCTCTTCAACTACTCAGCTACCTAGGAGGATTCTGCTCCACTCCCCATTCGTTACAGTTAGGTACCTCTGTCAGGGGAATATCTATCTAGTAGAGAAGGCCAGGTGAACTGGTCATCTGTCTAATACCAACCTGTTATCCCAGCACCATGTTCCTAAAACTACCGAGCATCCTTCCATGGGCTTTCTGTCTTCTTCCATCCTGAGTGCTGCTCAGAGACAGTTCCGTGTAATTCCATGAGCTTGTGCCTAGACATCCCTTTTGAACAGGATCCCAGTTTCCAAACCTAATGGTGATCTTCTAGGAAGAGCTCCGGGTCCTAGGAGTGTAGTAAGAACTTCAAGAGGCATCAGCCAGATGAGACAAGCCGGCACAGTTGGCAAAATTCACATTTGTCTCTGCAGGATCTTAACCACTAAAGACACAGTGCTGCCAAGAAGCCCTCAAGTAAATACAGCAATAGGGAAGTCCACAGCAAGTTTTGTTTTGAATCATAGCTATGAATGGGGTTTATAGTTTCTTTTGGTACTTGCTCTTTGTATTAAATGAAAATTAAGCCAAAGAACTGACCCGTGCTTATGAGCTGAGTGTTACCCATTCCAATAACTTAAAAAAACTTTGGGAACAGTCTGGGAACAGTCCAGATGGTCAAGGACCTTGGCTTAGGATTCAAAAGAAGTGAACGAGCTTCCTTTTTCTTACAATTGGTTCAGTATGTATGGTGATTTCATCACAAAAATCAGAAGTTGGATTATTATTGAGCTCCCTCAGTCATTGCATTCCAGGGCCTGTTTGGGATGGTGTCGACCCTCTTGAAAGGTATCTTAAAACCAGATAAATAAAGAATAGAGTTGGTGTACTTTGGGTGTTTTCCTAGACAAATATAAAACATAAAATAGTGTACAACCAATGAACAAATTTTTATCACTCTTCACTTAAAAACAAAGTGACACACAGAAGATGGCAGTGTACAATAAATATTCAATTCCAGTGTTTTAATATACCGATTGCTAAAATGAGGGGATTAGCTCTATATGTGTAAGGTTTCGTTTTCTCTTATTATCTTCTTCATAAGCTATCTCCAGGATTTTGTTTTCATTTTCTTTTCTGTTCTCAGTTATTCTCAGGTGTCGATTAGTGAAAGTTTTAATTATGTTGACTAATGCCCCAACTGACTTCTTCACCCCCCATCTCTTACTTCAGCATTGTCAGCTCTGTGCTGCTTTCCCTGGTGGAGAGAAACTATTTTGTGTCTGAAAGTCTCTGTAGCCTGCCAAGTTCAAAACAAGTTTCTTGTTTTGCCTGTCAATCATCAGCTTGTTGATAAAATAGTCACAGAATTGGAGGAGTATCTGCATTTGCTTTTTAAGCTGTATTTCTTTCTTTCCGCTAATAGTGCTAACCATTTTTAGGAAAGACCTGTCCTCTTTTTGTAAACTTACAGATATTTGTTAGAAATGAAATGTGATTTTTTTTAATGTGTATTTGTCCCTTCACATTAATGATCAAATAACAGAATTGTGACCTCTGAAGTCCCTTAATTCCTTATCCCTTCCCTTCTTCCTTGACTGGTTCTCTTCCCTCGGCTCATTCCCAGTGTGCCTGTGTATTCCTACCCTCGCCCCATGTTCCCGTGATGTCCCCTTTCTTTCCACTGCCCTCTTATTTTCCCACTCTACTTCCTGTTGTCCCAGTTTTTTCCCTTGTTTTTCTCCTATTTTATCTTGGATTAATACTATGAAGTCATTTTGCAGGCATGTAGAAGCTTCCTGGAAAATAATGTCACTTGATTAGCGTATATATTCAAAAGAAAAAGGTGCTATTTGAACTTTCTGTTTATTGTATCAGGTTGTGAAAACAGGAATGAGAAAGAGGAGTCAACCTCAAAGGCTGAGATCTCAGAAGATGTAGCATCACGTGAGGAGACAGCGGGGAGAGTCCAAAAAGAGCTTGGAGAGAAACGTGAACAGCAGGGCAAAGTAGTGGAAAAGCAGCAGAAAAACCCTGAGGAGAAAACTGGAAAAGAGAAGAGGAATTCAGTGCCAGCCACAGTCAAGGAAAAAAAAACCACCACAGGAGAGAGAGGTCCAAGGGAGAAGGGTAAAGGATTGGGAAGAAGCTTCAGTCTGAGTTCAAATTTTACTACCCCTGAAGAAGTTCCAACGGGAACAAAGTCTCACAGATGTGATGAATGTGGTAAATGCTTCACAAGAAGTTCAAGCCTTATTCGCCATAAAATAATCCACACTGGAGAAAAGCCCTATGAATGTAGTGAGTGTGGGAAAGCCTTCAGTCTTAACTCAAACCTTGTCCTACATCAGAGAATCCACACAGGAGAAAAACCTCACGAATGTAACGAGTGTGGCAAGGCCTTCAGTCATAGTTCAAATCTTATCCTACATCAGCGCATCCACTCTGGAGAGAAACCTTATGAATGTAATGAGTGTGGGAAGGCCTTCAGCCAGAGCTCAGACCTCACTAAACATCAGAGAATCCACACGGGGGAGAAACCCTATGAATGTAGCGAATGTGGAAAAGCTTTCAACCGAAACTCATACCTTATATTGCATCGGAGAATTCACACTCGAGAAAAGCCCTATAAGTGCACTAAGTGTGGCAAGGCCTTCACCCGGAGCTCGACCCTCACTCTGCACCACAGAATCCATGCCAGAGAGAGAGCCTCTGAGTACAGCCCAGCCTCCCTTGATGCGTTTGGGGCGTTCCTGAAAAGTTGTGTGTAAAGCAAGAATTTGTCATCAAACCATTCCCCCTTTTGTTTCTAAAATTGTTTCAGAGATGTGTGCCCACGGAGGGAAAATGAAACAGCCTCAACAGATTTTTTTTTTTTAAATCACACGTAAGGATCCTTAGAGTTACTTCAGCAATGTTCTGCCTTTGTGTAGTCTGCGGGCAGGCAGTTCTTCCACACGGCCCCTGCAGGGAAAAGCTAGTCATATGGGTAGTTCACATGATATTTCCACACAAGATAAAAGCACATGCATAGGAAAATGTCAAGCTTTTCAGTAATGAGGATACCTTGAAGGAGCTATTAGATTCTCAGCAATCACAACATAAAATTGAAAGATCGAGATTGGCTCCATGAACATGATACTGAGGTTAAGAAGCTACTTGCTGCAAATAAGCCCTACTTGGCCAACATCTTGCTTATTTATCAAAAAAGAGGGACAGTTAAAAACTACATTGGGACATGCTGCTCAAGCTAGTTATATATACAATAAGTTTTATATATGATCACTGGTAGCCTACCAAAGCTATAGAAATCGAGGACTGTGCTAATCAGTATCAAACCAAAGATTTCTATCTCTTCCCGAAAGAGAGGGTAAGTGCACCAGTCTACAGTTCCAAAGGACTGCAACAAATGTAGATGGTTCTATCCTCATCACTGAGATCAATTCTACTGAAATGGCAACAATGATTAAAACAATTCTCTCCCTTCTTGAAATCCCTAAAGCACTATAGCACTCCTAAATGCATTTCTCCACAAGTTAGCACTTGATTGTGTACTGTCTTTTAATCCTTCATTGTTTCATGTATGAAGTTTTTGTCGCTCCCTCCCCCAAAAGAGATACTTCAATTGTCAAGGGATATATTTCTATCCCTGACAGCACAGCACTGGACATAGTGCTGAACACGTAAGAGACACTCATTATGACTGACTTGTAACAGGACTTTTACATTTATGATAAAGCCCTGTGAATTACGAGTACCTGAAATATGGTAGCCTGGCCCACCTTTTAAAGAGGACATTCAGAACCACAAGGCATGCTAAACCTCTAGGGTCTGATGCTATTTTTGTCCCAAATATAAATGACAGGCACTTTTTAGCTGCCTGCATAGACTTTCTAAACCTGGATCAGTAAGTAAATACCATGAAATGTCAGAAATGACTCCTGTCATCATCATCTTAAAGAAGAAAAATATGAACACTGACTAAGGTCATTTTTTGACATCTTTCAATGGCAGAGATCTTAGCCAGAATTCTCTTCAGTCACCTGCTGAACAATATGATGACTTGGGCACTTTCTGAATCGTTTGTAAAGATTGTGATTTTTGTTGCTTTTCAGAAAAGGGAAAGTTGTGGGAGCATTTTTTCCCACACTTTTCCAGAAACTTTCCAAAAGCATTAGTCATTAGCTGGCGATTACTAAACATATTTTGTTGCTCTGAGACATTTACCAGCATACTAAGATATGGTTGGTTATATCATTGTCATAGTGCACAGTGTCTTTTCTGTTTCTCGTCGCTAAAGACTGAAGTGAGGTTATGAAACTAATCTTTCCCATCATCTGTGCAGGAGGATGCAGGTGGCTACCTAGAAGCTAATGGTGGAGACTGTTTCATACATACAGGAGACCCAAGTGTTGTGTGGGCTATGTAGGTAGCCATCAAGAACTTGGGTAAAGATGGCTCTGCCCATGAGAGCATCAAATGATTGTGGACAGCCCTGCAGAAACTTAGAAACATAGACTAAGAACAAACCTGAAGATTATCAGTGTGGCCACCCCATAATGGAAGAACCCCACCAACAGCTTGAGATTTTCCCTTAAGAAATAGTACTAAAACTATCATCAGTTGTTCACTGACTAACAGCTAAAAAGTCCATGCAACAGCGTGGTTTTAATGCAGAACCAGTGAGGTAGGAACAAATGTGGCCTCAGCTCCAGACCAAACTAAAATTCTGCACAGCGGTCATTCTTTGGCCTCTCTGGCTTTATTACTTGGACCAAGCACAACTTCCCTATAGCTTCTAAGCAATTCCATCAGTGTTGCCTGGGAAAACTTAAAGTGGTAAGTCAACCAGTCATCAGAATATTTCTACCTATCCAACTGAAGAAAAACCGAAGAGATACCCAGAAGAGTATAGCTAAGTAACTTTCATAGTAAAATGGAGGTAGGTGTGCTTTAAGGATTTTCTTCAAAGAAGGAGCCACAGCAATGGTTGCACAGAAAATTGCTGGTGCTTTTGAGCAAGGACTTTTGCCCACTAGAAAGCAACTAAAAGTGGGTTGCATAACTCCAGGCTCCTGTCCAAGCTCTGACTTTGTTCTTAAGAGGGAAGTGTCTTTGGCCGGTTCCACACTGGCCTCTTTTGTAGCCACAACTACATGCTGATATGTATGATTCAGCCATCATTTTTGGGTTTTGTTTTTAAATGGAAATTAAATATGACGTGGGCCCCCACATTCAGTTCCCATTTTATTGGGGCATCCTACTGACTATGTTGGATAGCCACCGGGGTTGCTTCGGATCTTCAGTAGCTGCACTCCTGAAAGCAACTATTTGAAGATGTGTTTTCTGAGGAAAAGAGGCTACACCTGTTTATTAAAACCATTTGCACTGCATTCGTTTATCAGATGCTCAGTGCAAAGTGTAATTGGATCGTGGTCAAAACGCTTGCAACATCTAATTAGTGCTCAGGATAGTTATTCGAAAGTCCTTGACTGTCTGAAGTCTGTTAACAGTTTAGGAACTCTATAGTTAACCATTAACATGCTAGTTGACCTAGTGGAAGTTTTGGAAGAGTTTTTTTTTAAATATATACCTTACCCTTGCCAGGAAGAGAAGTAAAATTCTTCAAGTTGTGGGGTGTTTGTTTCTACTCCAGCCTGGCTGGCAAGGCTAAAACCTGAGAATATAGATATATGAGACATCTTGATGTGTAAGGCACTTAATAGTAAAGACATAAAAGTAAAACTGTGCTAAATATGTGTAGAAAGATTGAGATGTTTGATATATGGGACAATTCACATATACATCAGAGAATTTATTCCAGAAAGGAACCTCTTGAATGTGATAAATACAGCAAAGCCTTTAATCACATTTCACCCCTTAGCATCAGAAAGCTTACACTGTAAATAAACTTTATTAATATTATATGTGAGGAAAACTTTCATTGCTTTCAAAGCTTTCATTGCTTTGGACAGAAAATGAATTTCGTCAGGATGTTCCAATCATGTGATGAATTTGAGAAACCGTGCAGAGGGAGCTCAGTCTTAACTCCAGAGGATCTACCGAAGAAAAAAATGTGGGGAAATGCTAAAGAAATAGCAAAATGTACAACTTCTTCACAAAAATTGTTAATGTTGGGTACTTCTATATATTTTGTATGATCATAATGTCAGTGTGTGTTTTGTACCTCCAACTCCTGTTGTTGTTCTGTATATTACCTGTAAGTAGATGATGTATTTTATTTTAATCTATGTGACAGAACACATCACTCCAAAAGAGCAAAGTTTTGGAGCGAATAGTGAAGAAAGTGATGTGGTTATAGCAAAAAGTCAGTGCACAGAACTGAGGAGGGGAAGAATGAAGGGAAAAGCTTCATAGTTTGGTGTTTATCCAGTCAAGAGCAAAGGTTGGTAAATTTGCAAGGAGAAACAGGTTAATGGGGCACTAAAATGGAACAACTGTAAACATCTTCAGCTTGGGAGTTTTCTCTTCAAAACTGGGAAGTTGACCTCTGAGCAGCTGGGTCACCATTGCAGGCAGAGGGAACGATCCTCTCGGCAGTGCGGGAGGAGGGTATTCTCCGAGAGTTGAGAGTAGGGAATGTGCCGGAGTGGCCAGGGGGACCATGTAAGCTGATCGGGCTCTAAACCGTAGTCCTGCTTCCCCACTAACTCTTAAATCTTTCTGCTTAGGAAATTTGGAACAGGGAAACACCAAGGTGGGCCTTTCCACCTTGAAGAAAGAGGCACAGATGCATCCAGCTGTGGTGTTGCAGTAAGTTTGTCTGATAAGGCTTGAGAAGCATTTTGCAATATTCCCTTTGGCCGTGCTTCCTGTGTACCTTCCCTGTTTCCCACTCTTCCCCTGGTTTGTGATTATTAGGAGAGAGGGGTTGTGCAGTGTCATAGCTGTGAAGGATTTTTTTTTTTTTAATTTTTATCCTAGAGTTGGTCACCTTTATTCCAGGTAGTCATGCTGATCTATTTATCCAAAGCCAGCTAACCAGGTTCATCCTGCCATCCTCATGGAAGACTCTGTGTATGAATTGGAGTTAACAGTATTGAAATGCAGTCAAACAGTGACAGCAATACTTGCCAGAGGAGCCATATTTTTGTGTGTCCCACTCTGAGCAACTTCTCAGAAACATTTATGAGGGGGCTGGGGTTTCCCATCTGGGAAATCAAATGAAGGTCTGCAGATTTTTAAGTGAAATATAGAATCAGAGAAAAGAAAATTAAGTGTATAGCACTTAATTATACAATAGATCATTTCATAGAAATTAGGGTAGATTTTTATTTCAACTACTACTGGAGAATTTAATAAAATGCATTATTGTTTGAAAAGTTTTCCTAATGTAGATTTAGGTTTCATTTTTAGAATGGACACACTACTGTACATTTAAAAGCAGTTACTTATTTTGCTATTCAGATTAATTTTTTATTATATCTGAAGATGAAATTATCTGTTTTACTTTTCAAAGCTTTGTGAAACAAACTTGAAGTTATAGGGAGGTAAGCCATCTCCAATTCTGCAGGTCAAACAAAAGTTTGGGAAATACTTTTGACATCCCATAATACAGAATGTCTTAACATGAGAACATAATTTTGTATTGTCTGGTTCTGTTTAATAGTGGACACCACCAATCTCATGTTTTTCTGTTATCCTGAAACAATGAAAGGGAAACAGTGGGCGTTACATAGACTTCTAAACCATGGTCTGCTGTGATTTTGATCTTTGAGATTCTCACCTCCATTTACTAAAGAATCATGACTCACTTCAAATTACTCAGTAATCAGCAAAGTTAATTGGTCATTAAAGTTAAATTTTCTCCCTTCAGCAAGCACTCATTAAGCAGTGAGGCTGAGTATTTTAAGATATAAAGAATGAGATCTGTGATTGATTAAAAGGTGGTATTAGAACGTGGATTTTATTCCAGTTTCAGGTTTGGGTTTTAAGTTCCTTTGGTCCTAAAACCAAAGGGACCAGGCAGATGCAACCACCCTGAGTCGCTATTATTTAGTCTCCTGACAAGGTTAGGTGCATTAGGAAGGAGAAGCGGGAAGAGAGGCTAAAGCAGCCCCTCTGGGCTGAGGAGGGAGGTAGGGGAGACTGTTGGGGGTGTGTTGGGGTTAGTGCTCACTTGCCTTCCCCTCACCTCAACCAGGGAACAGCATCCAGCTGCTTTTTAAAGTTTTTAGTCTGCCCTAGCAAGGACAAAGCATGTTAGATGTAGAGATGCTTCTGCTGGTAGCAGGGGTTATTTGAAAACATATATGAGGGGGGGGGTGGGAGGAAGCAGATTGTGATTACGCAGGAAAATCATGTCCTAAAAATATATGAGTTTAGGGGTAAGGGGTGGGATATTCAAGCAAAATCAGTAATTATTTTAAAATGAGCATATGTATTTTTATTAACTTTTAGTTAAATATAGATTATTACAACCAGGTCAACATAAACCTAAATCTATATAGAGAGCTAACTCAGGCATTGTCTTGTTTATTTGTAGACTGGATAAAGCAACCTGTCGTGTTTTGTCAGTTCCCCACTTCTTTGTTTAAAATAAATTAGACCAAAAGAAGAAATTTACTTTGTATACCCACAAAATTAAGTTATTGCTGTTAAAAACTAGATTTTTTCATTTTGCTAGGCTCTGAAGAGTCCAGGTGCTTGGTAGATGTTCAGTAAGTGATTTTTAAATTGAATTTGTTTGTTTAAAATCCTCATTAACATTTCTAGAAAAGCTTCTTTTGATACAAGATAATGGAATCTTAGAGGAAAAGTGGTTTTTTTTTAAAAGCTAGGGAACTCCTCCATTGAAAATAATAATTTGAAACTTTGAGGTCTAAAATTTCAATCATAAGAGAAATGGCAGCAAAATCAAATTTATGCGCATTTATAGTCAATGGTCCATTTTAGGAGGCCAATGGTGTCTGACAAATGTTAGAGTAGTGAGGCTGGGGAGGAAATTGTGGGAATTTGTAATGAATATTCTCTTTATGTTGTTTCTCTTCTGGGTCATGGTAAAACAATAAATTATCATCTCTAGGTGGCAATACTCGTGGCGTTTGTTTTTTGTCATCCTTGGTTGTGTAAATGCACATTTGGAGTAAAGAAAAAAGTATAATTTCAAAGTTAAAATTAAAAACTGGAACTGCGACCCACAAACAAACTCCTCCCACACCCATCTTCATCCGTCACTAACACGACCGCGTGGTTAAGTTCATGGAGCAGCCTAGCATGATGGCTAAGCACACATGCACTGGAGCCAGTTTGCCTAGGGGTACATCCTTCATCTACCACATACCTGCTGTGTGACCTTGGGTAAGTTTCTTAGAATGTCCTAGTTTCTCATCTGTAAAATGGGCATAGAGTTAATAAATGAGCTAATACATGTGAAGCACCCACAACAGTGCCTGATACAAGCGTTCCAAAATTTTAGCTATTGTTTTCCTCTGTGGGCCTCTCACTCTTCTCTTGAAATTTGGCCCTTATGAAAGTCCCCCTTTTTTTTAACTGAAACATGCTGGTAGTGTCCTCCATTCCATGAGTCCCTAAAATACATAACCTTGAAACCAGGTCTTTGTGAAAATTGGGGACCCAGGATCTGGTTCCGTTTCAATCCCGGGTATTAGGGTCAGCATTTCACATGGCTTTTGTGATTCCAGTTGCCCAAGTCCCTGCTCAGTTCTTTCCCTTGCCCCAATCCTACAGCTGATTTGCAATCCCAAATCCTCTGAGGAAGCAGATTTCTCCTGGAGTAATGGAAATTGCTTGTCCCAAACTACCTTTGCCCTTTTGCAGTAGTTGCCACCCCTGCCTCCAGGTCTCCTGTCTTCAGCCCAGGCTCCGTTCCAGATTCTTGAACCTGGGAGGTGATAGGGTGACTCTACCCTACCTGAGTTAGCTGTCACTGTGTGCCCTGCATTTGGTTCTAGATTCCACAGTTTGAAAGACCAGCATGGTAAAAGGACAGTGATCGGGTTGGCAAAGAGTTTCAAAACCACCTCACGTGTGCAATAAAGTGTTTAGCTTGGTAAAGAAAAAACGGAACATGGTCTCTGCCTTCAAACATCTGGCCCTGTCCTGTTAGAAGAGGGATTCGATTTGGTCTCCATGATTCCAGTAAGTAGAACTAAATCCTTTCAACAAACAGTATCAGGCCATGTGTTGGGTGTTAATAATAAAGGACAGATGTGGCGATGGCAGGTGACTCTCTCCAGAGAGGGCAGAACAGAAAAAGGGTCTGTGATGGGTGGAGCCACACCTAACCCTGGTAGTCTGACTTTACACCAGAGAGATCAGAAATAATATTGTAGCTAAGAGTTTTGGGGATTAAAAATCCCTTACTATTTGCAAGTTTTTTGTTTATACAAAGCTAGTTTTCTCTCACATGTTACAATTTAGTCTTTCTCCCAAGGCTTTAAAGTTGTCAGAGCAGGTATTACTATGCTCATTTTCCAGATACCCAAATCTCCAAAGACTCACTAGCAACAGAGCTCTGGCTCTAAGACATAGTGTTGTGACAAAGATTCTTTGCTTGGCCAAACTTTAGTCAGGTTTCTGAATCTTCTGCTAGACCCATCTGTGCACTTCCTTTAAAATCCAGTTTAAGCAAAGAACCCTGCTAAGTTAGTGTAGCAAGAACTCACCATCCCCAATATCTGATTACCTTTGATGACCCAAAATAAGTTACTGAGGCAGAGATCTCAATTGATGGAGGTTTATTAAGCCAAAGTTTGAGGACACACCTGGGAAAAACACAGGCCACAGATGTATCTGTGACTTTTTCCAAAACAGGATTTGGGAACTTAGTTTTTAAAGGGGATAGGAGATACAGGAAGAAAAAAAGAGAAGTGGGGTGTGGGCAGTGATACAAATGGTTACATTCTTGTGACGTCTAGGAAATCTATATTTTACATAAGATAAAGGGAATGTTAGAAGAGAAAAAGGGAATGAAGGAAGCATCAGTTATGTAGATGTTCCGAGGTAGGTGGAAGAATGTTTGACCCTGTCTTGTCTCTGTTCTGCACATGGGAAGATAAACTTGGACTCGATCAATGTTATTTGTGTGGAATTAAACATTTTAGTTTAATGGAGCTAGACATAGCCTGCAGACCCAAAGTTACAATTTTCATGTCCTTGCTTATGGAAAGCCAGCAAGGAATTTTCTTATAATCTGTGGGGACAGTCCTTGTAGATGCCTGAGGCCTTTTACCTTTCCATGGGGATCTTGCTGATGCTAATAACAGCTGTTCATGTGAAAGGAAGAGGGTGTTGCATGACTCAGCCTCCAGGTTTGACCTTTCCTTTTGCATAAGGAGTTGTGGGGTGGAGGAGGTCTTGAGATTTTTATTTTCCTTTACACCCTTGAGATCTCATCTGGTTCCTCATCCTCCACCATCCGCTAGGTAATGTCTCATCACCCTAGCTTGCCTTTGGCAAGAATCCCGTTAGCTTGGTTTAACCAGAATGTTTCCTCTTGGTAATTTTCCATCCATTGACCCCCTCACTCTGCTCCTTGGCCATAAATTCCCAGTTGCCCATGTTGTTATATTCAGGGTTGAACCCAATCTCTCTCCTCCACTACAAGACTCCATTGCGGTGGTTCCTCTGTCTATCATGATGATCCTGAATAAAGTCTTCCTTACTGTGCTTTAACAAGTATTGTTGAATAATTTTTTCTCTTTAACAGTTGTTAAACCACTCCACTTTTATTGTCTTTTCCATTCATTTTCTTTAGCAAATGTCTTTGCAGCTTTCCAACATGCCATACATGTGGACTCCTTCCAAGAAGAAAAAGGAAGTATTGAGTTGTAACAGCCCAGCCATGCTCTAAGAGAAATCAAGGTTTGATCACCCTCTACTGGCCAAGCATGCTGATGGCAGCAAAAATAAGTGATGGTGAGAGTGAGCAAGGAGGATCCAGAAAACCACCTTTTTAAGAGAGAACCATGGCCACCCTGCTGGAATGGAGGGAGACAGCCAGCACGACAGTACACACTGGTAGCTTTCCCCTTCTGGATTTCTGCTACAAAGGGCACAGCAATCCTTTTTCTTTCGTCAAGCCAAATAATCTTCCAAGCCAAAAGAGAACAGAGTATAGCTGGGTGTGGTGGCGTGCACCTGTAGTCCCAGCTTCTCAGGAGGCTGACATGAGAGGATCCCTTGAGCCTAGGAGTCCAGCCTGGGCAACATAGAAAGACCCTGTCTCTCTTTAAAAAAAAAAAAAAAAGGTAAGAACAGTAATGTAGAGAAAGTAAAGTGGGAGAGTCCAGAGGTCATAATGAGTTCATGTCTCCAGGCCCACACATTTTACATTCCAAGATTCAGAAGCAACTTCCAGACATGATTATGGAACTGCTGTAGGTGACCTTTAGGACAATCATACGTGACAGTTTTCAAACCTTTTGTAGGGCTGGCAAGAACAACAACTAGATGTATTTTGTGGAGGAAAATGACTAGTGTCAGTGAATTATTGACTAGAGTCAATTGAAATTACGGGAAAGTAGATTTTTGCTTTAATTTCAATAACTTTTTAGGAATTAGAACTCTCCAAGAGGAGGGAACTATCTTCTAAAGTGGTAAGTGCTTTGCCATGGAAAGGGTTAGCAGCAGAGGGCCGTCATAGAAACAACATGTGCATGTTACGAGTGGTTAGACTGCAGATAACCAAGGTGACACATTCATTCAGTCAACATTTATTGGACACATCTCTATTATCATTGACCATATCTGTAATTATTTGTTTACGTATCTGCCAAGAGCTGTGTATTTTTCATTTTTAAATATTTGTGTCTTAACATAATGCCTGACATATTGTAAGTTTTTGATAATTATTTGTTGAATGAACTCTGGAAATCAAAACCATTCTGAAGAAGAAATACATGTAACACATCATAGGAAGCCACCAGTCACACTAACATTTCCTTTGTCTAATCACTTGGGTTTTTGTCATATGGTTGTGGTTATATTAATGGAAGAAAATAATGGATATCCTAAATGAGTTTTAATGCAGTGTGATTTGGGTGGACAGCATATTGATCTTTCTAATGATAATTTTAAAAAACTCTTGAGATACAGCAAGCACACAGGATTGATCAGAGAATCTGGCTGGTACTCTCAGCTCTGCTACTAATTAGCTAACTAACTAGTGTGCCTTGGATTTGACTTCTTCAGGCACTCATTTCTTCATCTGAAAACAATTTCAGCCCTTTTGCTTGGGGTGGCAAAGTGTCCTGTTCAGCACTTCAACTTGGCCAGCCATACCCGACCATACAAAATAGGCCAATTTCAGCCCTTTTGTATGGGTGGCCAAGTGGCATACTTCAGCCCTATAACTTGGCCGGCAATATCCCACCATCCCACAGGGACCAGCTTCAGCCCTTTTGCATGGGGTGGGGGGGGTCCTATTTCGGGCCTTTGACTTGGCGGGCAACACCCAGTCATCCCCTATGGGCCAATTTCAGCTCATTTGCTTGGGGTGGCCAAATGGCCTACTCCAGCCCTTTAACTTGGCTTGCAGTACCCAACCATCTCCATGGGACCATTTACAGCCCTTTTGCTTGGCTTGGCCAAGGGGCCTACTCTGGCCTTTTAACTTTTATGGCAATTAAAGTCTCTTTGGACATTAATATTTTACAACTCTAAGCCCCTTTGCTTTATGGGCACCACAGCCCATTCCAACAAGGGGCTTGGCATTAGAAGGATTTTCTTCAAGCCCCGCATAACCACTTAGTGGTTTCATGACTCGGCAAAGATACTTTGACTAAGGCCAGATAGAACATCGACAAAGCATTGATGGAGGGGTCGGGGGGCTCATGGAATGTGCACAGGTTTCCTGGTTCTTCCCTCTACCCCAATGATCCTGTTCCCATTCTCCATCTCTTCTTTTCCCAGTCTAACTCAGAGCAAGCATAGTACCTAAGAGCACAGGCTTTGGGGAAAAGAGAGCCAAGTTTGAATCTTGACTCTCCCAGATACCAGTTGTGTGACATTGGAAAAGTTAGTTTTCCGAGCCCAAGTTTCCTGATGTATAAAATTTCACAGGGTAAATATACTAGGGATTATAATATTTCATAGGATCAAGACAATGAACATAAATATGTGAGTCGTAGATCGTTTCCGAAAATGATCACAACATTATCTCCCACATACTCTTGCAATGTGACCAAGAGATAGAGGCTGTTTTTCCTCCTCTTGATTCTGGCCCAGTAACCTGTTTCACAAACCAGATGTGGTAGAAATTATGCTATGTAACTTCCAAGGCTGGGCTTTAAGACATCTACAAGTTCACCTCTTAAAATGCTCCTTTTGAGGAATGCCACAAAGAAGCCCAAGCAGCCATGCAAAGAGACTCACATGAAGAAGAACCAAGGCCCGAGGCCAACATCCCCAGTTGAGCTGCAGTCTGGGTGGGGGCCAGTACCAACTGCCAGCCATCCTAGTTCCTCAGTTGACACTACAGGAAGCAGAACAACCCAGCCAACCCACAGATTTATGAGATTATGTGGAAATGTTAAATAATTATTATGTTAAGGCATTACAGGGGTTTGGTTTGGTTTGGTTTTGTTTGTCTTGGCTTTTTTTTGGAGACAGGGTTTTGCTCTGTTGCCAGGGCTAGAGTACAGTGGCATTTTCATAGCTCACTGAAGCCTCAGACTTCTAGGCTTCAGTGATCCTCCCACCCCAGCCTCCCAAAGTGCTGGGGTTACCGGCATGAGTCACCGTGCCCAGCCAAGGCACTAAGCTTTGTAGTAGTTTTTTATGCAGCAATAAAGAACTGAAACCAAATGCTTAACACAGTACCTGGCCCATTGTCACAGCAAGTGTTACAGCGGGTGGTCCCGAGGACAAACTGAGTGGCACACGGAGAGTCGGAGAATCAAGGTTTATTCGCTGGTGGGATTAGTGGCGAGTCTCCCCACCAAATTCGGACCCCCATCTACCAGATTTTTCCCACTTTTGTTAAGTAGGGGTGGTCCAAGGGGTGGGGTCTCAGGTGGCTAAAGTAATAGTTTAGTTGATGTGTCAGGTAATAGGTATTATGTTGATGGGCCAGGTAATAGGTTAGTATTATGCTGATGCGGGTCTTCCTCGAGGGGTGGGGGTCTCAGGTGGCTGATGTGCCAAGTAATAGATGGGAGTTTTCCTTATCACCATAGTAAATACTTAAAGGAGATGTATGAAGGGAATGTGAATGGTAAACAAATGTAAAAATGTTGGAGGGTCGGGGAGAAACTAATAGGGATATGGGGCAAGCTGTGGGAAGGAGACATTGAAGGTCATCTAGTCCATCAATTCACTGTGCAAAACTCCCGACTTCCCCATCCTCTGTGCTCTCCCATTCTCCAAAACAGCATGAGATAATGCAGGAAGCATCACTTTTGAGAAACTCTAATAGACAAGTTTCCCTTTTATTGAACTTTTCCATCATTTCCATTCATTGGTCTCATCCTACCTTTTGGGATCCCATAAGACAAACTCCTTTTTCAAATGACACTTCAAACATATTTGAAAACTAACATTGTCCTTCATTCTCCCCTTGTCTTCTCTTCCAAATTGAGGAAAAATTCTCCAGGTTCTATTAGGTCGAATAGCATGGTGTTCACCAAATTTGCTTACTTCTGGATGGCCGTTGGCTTGTGAAAGCTCCCCTTAACATGTGGCACCCAGGAGGAACCCACCTGGGATGTCTGACCAGTGCAGAAAGACAGACCTCATTAAAAAATATGTCAGAGCTGGGCACGGTGGCTCACACTAGTAATCCCAGCACTCTGGGAGGCCCAGGCGGGAGGATCACTTGAGCTCAGGAGTTCGAGACCAGCCTGAGCAAGAGCAAGCAAGACCCCTTCTCTACCAAAAATAGAAAAATTAGCTAGGCGCAGTCCCTGGCGACTGTAGTCCCAGCTACTCCACTACTCAGGAGGCTGAGGCAGAAAGATAGCTTGAGCCCAGGAGTTGGAGGTTGCAGTGAGCTGTGATGATGCCACTGCACTCCAGCCAGGGCAACAGAACAAGACTTTGTCTCAAAAATACATATATCTATCTTAGGAAAATGTTAATTTTGTCTGAGGTTTGCTTCAAAATAATCTAGTGGGAAGTACATGGGGGAATGGATGAAAAGTTTGACATATGGTAATTGTTGAAGCTGGCCACTGGGTACAAAGAGATTCATTATGTCATTTTCTCTACTTTTGTATGTCTTTGAAAATGAACTTTTTAAAAATGATCCTAGACTACATCAGGGGAAAACGATGTCAAGTATGTATAAATTTATGATCCATTTAGACAGGGAATTCCGTGTGCAGGCATGATGCTGTCCCTCAACACGTTTGAGTTTTGCAGGACCAGACCCTTGGTAAAAACCGGGGGCGAGGTCCCAAACTGTTCACCGTGGGGGACCACCCAGCTCCTCCCAGACGCGCCTCAGCGGCCAGCGAAGGCCCGAGACACCGAGATGCCAAGAGGACCTGCCCACTTCCTAGAGGGGCTGCCACGGCCCCACGAAACCCTCCGCGGGGCGGGGCTATGACGCGTTTCCGGTCCCGCCGGCCCGCGGTGCGTGGTGCGTGCTCCCGGCGCCTGGAGCGGCTCTGACTCACGGTGAGCTTGCTGGTACCTGGTTAGCGTGGCGGACGGAAAAGGGAGCCTTGGCCCGAAGGTTTGGGGAGGAAGGAGTGGGCTTCGCAGCTGTGGCCTCCGGGGACGCCCCCAGACCGGTCCTAGGAGGGCTGTGGGGAGGAGCCCCCCCGTCCCCACCCACCCCCAGCTAGCGGAGGCGCCGGCTCCCTGGAAAGCCTTTTCCTCCACCCAGGGGTTTTAACAAATAGTACCTTGTTTCTTTCGCGTTCTAGGAGAGTTTTTCTGTGCGTTCCCTAAGACGAGCCGTCTGTCAGTTTGACCGCGGCTGCTTTTTTTTCCTCTTTGAACTGGAGGCTAATTGATGGGAACACGCCCCAGGAATTGGGAACCTCATTAGAGATCTTGGAGATCTTGGGTCGTGTCCAATGTAAGGGAGGGACTAGTTCCCTGCGGCTTTGTTAGTGTTAGAAAGCATACATATAACAGAGATCTGCTCAAGCTGGAAAACACATTTTTAGAGAACCATTTATAAATAGAGTGTTAAGAGAAACGTGATTTGGTGGGTGAGGTACTTGGAAACCCACCAGTTGAACTGTGCAAGACACTTGTTTTCAAGTACTGAAGGCTACTATGGAGAAAGTGAGTATTGGTCTAGGACCAAACTAGGATCTTTCAAGTGATGCACAATTTGGTTCAGCTTAAAGACGACCTTGTAACTGCCTCGAGAATTATCTAATTTGCCTGCCTAGGAGTTTTTAGTGACAAGATTGAGATGTATTAAAGGTATTCCAGCACTAGTTGGTAAGTGCTGTTCAGTTGTTAGAATCTATGATAATTGGATTTTATTTATGCCTTTTCTTCTTCCAGAAGGGTTTTGGGCAGTTTTATAAGGGCATGTAAGCTTTGGGAAATTGGCATAAAGGAGGGGGGGGAAAACTGGGAACAGAACAAAGGCCTGCTATTGATCATGAACTTTTGTTTGATGGGCCTCTTGAGCTAAACATTTTAGATAGCTTTTTAAAAGTAATTCACTGTCTTTGAAGACAATGTGAGTTCTTTATGAAGGCTCTTGTTTTTCCATCGAAAAATTCAGAAGCCAAGACCTGGAGAGCATCCCTACAGGAACCTTTAGACAAAAATGTGAAATTACCGGCTTCAGGGAGGAAAACGAAATGTGAAGATATCAGATGCATTATCAGATTTTTTTTTTAATCTTGTGAATTTGATACATGGAATCATTTCATTGTAGCCTTAATTTGCATTTCTGTTCTTATAACTAAAGTTAAGCATCTTTTCATGGATTAATTGCTAAACTGAGACTTGAAGGACAAATAGAAGCCTGCCACAAGTATTGGGTATTGATGTGGTGTAGAGAATGAGAAGGGGAATGATGAGAATGAATGGGGAGGCAGAGGCCGGATTGTGACCTTGCGTGGAAAGATATTAAAGGGTTTTAAGCAGCGGAGTAATATGAGCAAATTTGTATTTTAAACCTCTGCAGGTAGCCTTTGAGCCTGTGGCGATAAAATTGCCAAACTGGAAAATGGCCTGTCTGATTTCAAAGGAAGATATTATCAGAATGTTGCCAACTAGTTAAAAACCAGAGGTATTTGGTCAAATTTAAAAATAGGCTTTATGTTACATTTAAAATCTGCTAGAAACTATTAGGCCAAAAATGTTTTGACAATTGTTGGAAAAGAATCAGAAATTAACTATTGTTGCTCCTAGAGACAAGGCAAGCACCTGTTTTTTTTTTTAAATAATCAGAAAAGGCCTTCACAACTTTTTAAATGTCCAATTAACTATAAGAATCTGCTTTAAAATCATAAATGTTGTTGAAGTTAACAGCTATATTTCTCTTTACTGCCCTTCCGTAATGGAACAGCATTAACCAAAGCTGCTTTTTCCCCCCCAATGCCCCATAATTTTTTAATTTAAATAAACATTTTATTTTAGAATAGTTTTAGATTTATAGAAAACTACAAATATAATACAATGAGTTCCCATATACCTCTCACCCAGTTTCCCTTACTGTTATTGTCTTATATTTACTATGTTCGTTTGTCACAACTAAGGAACCAATATTGGTACATTGCGATTAACCAAGCTCCACAGTATATTTGGATTTCACTAGTTTTTTTCTAATGTCCTTTTTCTGTACCGGGATACCACATTGCGTTAGTCTTCATGTCTATTTAGTGTCCTGAATTTTGTAACAATTTTGTAGTCTTTCCTTGTTTTTTATGACCTTGACAGTTTTGAAGGGTACCGGTCAGATATTTTGTGGAAGGTCCCTCAATTTGGGTTTGTCTGACGTTTTTCTTGGTTAGACTGGGGCATATGGGTTTTGGGAAGGAAAACAGAGAAGTGAAGTTCCCATCATATGTTGGGGAACGTGCTATCAACATGACTTATCACCGATGATGTTAACCCTGATTACGTGGCTGAGGTAGTGTTTGCCAAGATCATTCACTCTAGTTACTTGCCTGCCACCTCTTTCCGTGTGCTAATGTTTGAAAGTAAGGCACTAAGTGCAGTCCACACTCAAGAGTTGGGGAGTTAAGCTCCACCTCCTTGTGTGGGAAGTATTTACATAAATTATTTAGAATTCTTCTGTGCAGGAGATTTGTCTCTTCTCCCCTCTTCATTTATTCAGTCACTTTTTTTATATCAGTATGGACTCATGGATATTTGTTTATACTTTGGGTTATAATCCAGGACTATGTTAGTTATTTTGTTGTTCAGATTATTGCAGTTGTGGCCATTGAGAGCTTTTGTCTTCTTTTTAAGTTTGGCTTCTGTGTCCCTTTGACATACCCCCATCACTTTGTTTTCTGAAAACTTTCTGGCCCTATATGCTCCGGGCCCATCTTGTATATTCCCCAACCAAGAATCAGCCATTTCTCTATTTCCTCGTTCTTTTTATTGCAGAATGATATTTAGAAACCAAGATCTGGGAGCTGGGTGTGCTCATTGCTACTGAGATGTCTTTGCTTCTAGGCCTTCACAGCAGACAGAGCTAGGAAATAAATGTATGTGTACTAACCCACATATACACACTTACCTAATCTCTATCCATCTGTACCTACATAAAGCTAAACATGAGTTTATACTACCATATTTTTATTAAGTGTTTAACTTAAATTTGTAATATTGGTATCAATATTAAATTTGTATTGATATTATTTTTAAAACCTGTTTTCACAGTTTTTACTACTTAAGAATAGCCCCCAGAGATCTATGTACATTCTTTCCACTAATATTTGAGCACCTGCATAGTACCAGGTGTATTCTAGACATTTGGAATATAGCAGTGAACAAAACAGTCCCTACCCTCTAGAGTTGATATTCAAAGTAGGAAACAGTTTTTTAAAAAGTAAAAACATAGTGTGTGGGCCGGGTGCGGTGGTTCACACCTGTAATCCCAGCACTCTGGGAGGCCGAGGCGGGAGGATCGCTTGAGGTCAGGAGTTTGAGACCAGCCTGAGCAAGAGCGAGACCCTGTCTCTACTAAAAATAGAAAGAAATGATCTGGACAGCTAAAATTATATATAGAGAAAAAAAATAGCCGGGCATGGTGGCACATGCCTATAGTCCCAGCTACTCGGGAGGCTGAGGCAGAAGGATTGCTTAAGCCCAGGAGTTTGAGGTTGCTGTGAGCTTGACGCCACGGCACTCTAGCTTGGGCAACAGAGCGAGACTCTGTCTCAAAAAAAAAAAGAAAAAAACATTGTGTATATAGTATATTGTATGATGATAAGTGATGGGGAGAAAGAGAGTAGAGAAGGGGGCTCAAGAGTTCTGGGGTGAGGGAGGGCAGTGTACAGTTTAAACAGGTGACCAGGGATGCTTCAGCGGAAGGTAACTTCTGAGTACAGACCTGAAGGAGGTGAGGGAGTGAGGCATGTGAAGTCTGGAGGAGGAGAGCTAGGCAGAGGGAGCAGCAAGTGCAGAGGCTGTGAAGTGGGAGTGTGCCCCCCATGTTCAAGGCACGGTGTGGCTGGGGTGGATTAAGCAGGACAGGGAGAAGTACAAGATGAGGGCAGAGGTGATGGGGCTGAGATCGTGTAAGGCTCTGTTGGCCATTGTGTTGACTTTGGCTTTTCCTCTGTGTGACAAGAAGGCTTGAAGGGTGTGAGCAGAGGGGTGTGCAGCAGGGATCTGACCAGGTGTGGCCTGACCTGGGGTTTTTTTGGTTTTTCTTGAGACAGAGTCTTGTTCTGTCACCCAGGCTGGAGTGCAGTGGCACCATCATAGCTCACTGCAACCTCAAACTCCTAGGCTCAAGTGATCTTCCTTTCTCAGCCTCCCAAGTAGCTGGGACTGCAAGCATGCACCACCACACCCAGCTAATTTTTTATTTTTTGTAGAGATGGGGTCTCTCTATGTTGCCCAGGTTGGTCTCCCATTCCAGACCTCAAGGGATCCTCCTGCCTTGGCTTCTCTAAGTACTGGGATTATAGGTGTGAGCCACCATGCCCACCCTGACTTGTATTTTGACAGGCTCACTCTGGCTGCTATGTTGTGAATAGACTGAGGGAAGCAGTTGAGCTATTTATTACAGTGCTTCAGGCCAGAGATGATGGACTGGGACGGTAGTGTGGGAGGTAGTGAGAAGTGGTTGAACTCTGAGTATGTTCTGGACATAGAGCTAACAAGATTTGCATGTGGTTTGTACATAGAATATGAAAAAGGAGTCAAGGATGACTCCAGGTTTTTTGGTGTAAGTAAATGGAACAGTGAAGTTGCCATTAACTGAGATGAGCAGCATTGGGGGAAAGATGGGAAATTCCGTTTTGGACATGTTAAACTGGAGACACCTATTGGACATCAGGTGACAAAGCCAAGTGGTTGTTGGTTGTGTGAGTCTGGAGTTCTGAAGGAAGGGAGGTCCAGGTTGGAGATACAGGTTGGGCAGTTGTGAGTATATAGATGGTCAGTAAAGCCACACAACTGGATGATATTACCTGGGAGAGCAAGTACAGTGAGGAGGAAGGGGCCCAAACACCCAGCCCACTACTCATTTGTAGTCTTGCTGCACTGAATTTGTTTGAATTGTGTGCACTGCACAACTGATGTGCTAGGATAATTGCTTAGCTAGTGAGCTAGCCCAGCCAACTGCCCAGAGGCAACATCTAGGGAAACTTTTTCTTCTGTAATTGTGACTACATAAATATTTTGCAGAGGCAATCATGTGCTAGTTATAATGGCATATGTGAATTCAGATTCACCAAGTTCTTGGAATATATCCCATGTGAATGTCATCCTGCCATATGGTGCTTCCTGTTTGATGCCGCTGGGTGCTATGTAACTCCTAGTGTCTTGCTAAGTGTCCCAGGCTGGATCACAGAAGCCGAGTGGCCCAGACAGGTTTCTTTCTTTTTTCTCTTTTGTGCAGATTCAAAGGAACCAAACAGGTTTCTTTACTGTTCTTGGGGTGTCCTCCTCTGGATAGAGAGTACAGTTTTGTAACAGTTATGTAAAGTTAATCTACCACTCAGGAGGTCTACTTTTAAATATTTCTGAAGAATGCTCCCCGGCACTGCTACCTCTGTTATTTTTCTTGTTTTAGCCTTTGGTGCTCGTGCCTTTATTTTAGAAGATTTGATGGCACTGATCTGCCCCTGGTTCAGTTTCTGAACTTGGACCCTCCAGGAGTGTATTGGGTACAGATTTATTTGACCAAAGAATCCTTTATTCAAATGACTGGTTTTAATTCCTTTAAACACATTTTATATATATTTTTTCCCATGCCTTACAGTTTCCCTCTTCATGCTGTGAGTTGCTTCCTGATGTTTATATTAATAATTCTCCTAACCATTCCACCAGCATTAATTCCATAAATATGAACCTTCTCTACACAGTGTTAACAGTAAAACTCTTTTGTTTGTCAAAAGACTACTTATGATCCCTTTTAAGATTTTGTGATTTTTCTGATTACTAAAGTAGTAGTAATACCCATTCTTTAAAAAACAAAATTTGGAAATCTAAAAAAGAATGAAGAATATTGAAATCATCTGTAATTCCATAACCCAGCATTATTGCTGTTTATTAAGTTCTGGTCTTTTTCCTTTGTTATGTGTGTACTATGTATAAATGTATGACTTTTGATATTTTAAGTGCTGTCAAGCCAGATCCATGAAGATTGTTGTGTTCAAAATTAGCATAATTGGGTTTTTTAATGCTCTAGATTTTTTTTTTTTTTTTTTGCCCCTTTGAGGCAAGGTCTTGCTATGTTGCCCAAGCTGTTCTCAAACTCCTAAGCTCAAGCAATCCTCCCACCTCGGCCTCCCAAGTATCTGGGACTATAGGCATGTGCCACCACACCCAGCTAATTTTCTAATTTTTTGTAGAGAAAGGGTCTCAATATGTTGCCCAGGCTGGTCTTGATCTCCTAGCCTCAAATGATCCTGCAGCCTTGGCCTCCCAAAGTTCTGGGATTACAAGTGTGAGCCCGGCCTCCCACATAGATTTTTATCTATTTCTCTTTATTGGGACTACTGGAGTTTTCCTGCTCTAGAGGATCCAAATCCAGCACGGGATACCTATGTGACATGAAAGCCAGTCACAGGTGTGTAAGACTCGTTAATTTATGTATTTTTCTTTCAAAATATATTTAATGAGTCTCTCCAGTAATGACAGACTGATTCTGTCATCTGCTTGCTAATTGGTTTTCCATCTGCCCCGCCAGCTTGAGAGCTGCATGAAGGTAGGAGCGGGTCTGTCTCATTCTTCCCTGCAGCCCTGACAGCAAGCACGGGTCGGGTGTTCAATAAAGGTTGAATGAATGGACTTCACTTTTTTGGCAAATGAAGAAAATAGAAATAATTATATTTACTACAGATGTTTCAGTATTCTAATGTATCATCTGATTTAGAATATTTAAAATTTAAAAGAAATACTTTTAAACATTTTTTGTTTGAATCTTTTGGGTTTTTTTTTTAAGGTAGGATTTCGCTGTTGCCCAGGCTAGAGTGCAGTGGCATCATCGTAGCTCACTGAAACCTCAAACTCCTGGGCTCAAGCGATCCTCCTACCTCAGCCTCTTGAGTAGGTAGGACTACAGGTGTGCACCACCATGCCCAGCTAACTTTTTAAAAATTTTTTGTAGAGACAGGTCTCAGGATGTTGTTCAGGCTGGTCTTGAACTCTTGGCCTCAAGCAGTAGTCCCACCTTGCGCTCCCAAAGTGCTAGGATTACAAGCTTTAGCCACCGCTCCCAGCCATATTTGTATCATTTATTATGATTTAATTTTTTCCCTCAATTTCTTCTCAACAAAACCTATCTTATTGAAATAAATAGCTCTATGAGAATATATGCTACTTTAGTCTAATCTGTGTATTCCACCTGCCTTTTTGTAAAAAGCTAAAGGAACTTTAAAAACTTGAGGATGCTCTACTTAAAATGGGCCAAGTGAAGCTCAAAATCACATCACTAACTATAGTCAATTATTTTTAAATAGACTAGTAAATTCCACCATTCCGACATGATACCTGGTCCTACTGACAAGCCCATTCATTTGAATAGTAAATTTTTAATGTTCAAGCTAAATATCTTAGGTTTAAACAGATGATGTGTGCCCAGTAGATAGCTTGTTGAAATCTCAGAAACTAGGATATCTGTAGTTGTGAGATTCTGCAACAAGTTTTTGAGCAAAGTTATTTTAATTTTAAAGTTGTGCCACACTGCACTTTTTAGGAGAGTGGGAACAGTAAAATTGAAGTAGGATATCCTGAGGAGATTCCAGGAAGATTTGACAAGTCACTTTTATATGGTAGTTTTATGGTGGCCATAATTTTCACAATTTCTTGTGCTCAAGGTAAGGCCACAAAGACCAAAAAACCACACTCTTCTTTTTGATAATTTTTTGGTAACCTTATTTTCTTAGGTTAAACGTGTGGCCCTAAAGAACCAGAAACCCAAAGGAACTAATATTCCTGCTCCACAGAGTCCCATCTTTAGTGAGACTGTTTCTGGAGTTTATATGATGACCAAGGTACTGGGCATGGGCACCGTCTTGGGCCCGAGGCCTCCACGGGAGCGGGTGGGGCCAGTGATTGTGAAAGTCGAGGAAGAAGAGAAAGGGAAGTGCCTTCCTAGCCTGGAGATGTTCCGCCAGCGCTTTAGGCAGTTTGGGTACCATGACACTCCAGGGCCCCGGGAGGCCCTGAGCCAGCTCCGCGTGCTATGCTGTGAGTGGCTGAGGCCTGAGATCCACACCAAGGAGCAGATCCTGGAGCTGCTGGTGCTGGAACAGTTCCTGACCATCCTGCCCCAGGAGCTCCAGGCCTGGGTGCAGGAGCACTGCCCGGAGAGCGCTGAAGAGGCCGTCACTCTCCTCGAAGATCTGGAGCGGGAACTGGATGAACCAGGACACCAGGTAGGCAGGGGGAGACCTTTTTTATTCTAGGAGATTGGGAGCAATGACATTCTAGGCAGGACCAAGAGTTTTTCCATACAGTAAGATTAACTGAATGGAAGTTTCTACTGAGTTAGACCGTGTTTCCTCCTGTTTTTCTTCTATCATCCTAAAGTAGCCTTTAGCCTTGGGAATTAAATGGGATGGATGTTTTTCTTTTCTCTTTCCTAGGAGTTCTACATAACTGTCCTGAGATTTTTGTTCTAGTTCTTTAAGTGAGCTGTGCACAAACCCAGCCATTCCTAATTGTTTCTAGGTCTCAACTCCTCCAAGTGAACAGAAACAGGCATGGGAGAAGATGTCATCTTCAGGAACAACGAAGAAGTCCCTGGGCAGTGTGCAGCCACAGCCCGCGGAGACCAGTCACAAATATGAATCTTGGGGGCCCCTGTACATCCAGGAGACTGGTGAGGAGCAGGACTTCACTCAAGATCCAACAAAGATTCAAGGTAAGGACCATCTGTCAGGCTCCTGTTCAGTGCCCCAGGCCTTCATGGTTGAAGAAGCAGAATAATTCATAATTGCTGGCTGTGAGGTGATGCCTGGATTGACTCGACTTGTCGGGCTGACTAGGTGGAGGTAGTTCCCTTTCCTCCCCCAGGTACAGCTATCTCAGCCAGGGTCCTAGCATGGGAACAGATCACTCCTAAAGGGTCAGTTGAAGTGAGTTTAGTAAAGGAACTGTTTATGGAAGTGTAGATAGGTTGACTGAACCAGTAGGGATAATGCTTCACCAGACAACCATGAAAAGCTGTTACTACCCATGAGCCTAAAGGGACAAGAGGAGGGGACCTGTTACCAGACCTGATGAGAGCTGCAGCCATGGGGATGGGATCAGTTGATAGCTGCCGTGGCGGTAGGCCCTGCCATTGGGCGAGGAGAGAACAGAGGGAATAAATACCCCAGCTTCACCCTCCTTCTGCCCTGAGATCAAACCCAACTGACAGCCAGAGAGCGGGAGAAATGAGGCAGTGCCGGCCCTTCGAGACAGCTTCCTGGGGCACAGACCGGGGCTGAGAATGGATCTGGGGAGGACAAATGGAAAATAATCAGCAGCCTCCTTATTGAAGCTATGGAAAGAGGGGGAGCAGTTTTTCAGAAGTCAAAGGTATATCAGGGTGACTGTACTCCCCGGCTCGTAGTTTACAGAACAATCTCAGATGCCCCCTGTGTTATTTTGTGCTAACAGTTTTTACTCTTACACACCTTCATGTACCTGGTGGATTATAACTAAATTCTTAAAACAAAGTTTATGTTTAATTTTATGTTTGTAAAAATAAAGGTTCCAAATCTTAATAGTTTCAAACCAGGATTTAAGCGTACTTGGTATAAGCCACTATTTATGTGTATGGTGTGATTTCATGAGGAGAGTCCATGGCCCTCAGAAATCTCTCCTCATCACACACTTACTGTGTCCCACACATGTGAAATTCCATCTTGGAAACAAAGTTTTGAGCTTTATTAAAAAGCATTCTCTGGGAAAAGTAAAAAATCAAACTGTTTGCTAAAATCTTCACGTTTTGTAGTTATTGGGGCCTCCCTGGAGTTGCCAGAGTAATTAAAGATAGAAATAGTCAAAGATACGTCTGGTCAGTTTTGTTTTCCATTTCTCTTGGCATAGCCACTTCGCAGTACTACCCAAAGAAGCTAGTGGAAAAGGATTATCAGAGCCATTAATGGGCTTGGGTTTTAGTATCCAGATTGAGAGGACAAGATACAAAGTTCCTAGGCCCTCCTAAGGAAAGGTGAGTTGACACTGAAAGCTTTGCATAAAATCTTAAAATACTATACTCTCAGATGTACTAGACCAAAAAGATGAGTGCGCTAGCACAGGGATATAATAAAGAAGTTTATCAGTCTGCCTGAGCTCTGAGTGGAAATAGAAGCATACCCTGGACTACCTCAGTAAGGTTTGGGATCTGACTCTGTATAACCTGTGTGGTCCAGAAATCTCCAAGCCAAGAAATTAGCACACAGACATTAGCCCTGGGTGCCTGGCAGAAGCAAATGTGAAGTCACAGACTATTTCAGTGAATTGTAGAATATTCCAGGCCATACGTGAATCACCAGGGGTGCATGGGGGAGGTAGGGAATGAAGCCTTTCTAGAGAATAAAAGCTATAAAATGCCCAAAGAGAGTAAGAGTCAGGAGACACAACAAAAGGACAGTGAACCCCTAAATAATCTGCAATAATAGACATCAGTGAAAAAACTTTATAAAATAAGTTGGTTTAAAATAATTTAAGACATAAAATAAATGATTGAGAGCTTTAAAAAAATAAAGTGTTTAAAAAAAAAAAAAACAGGCAGCTTTGATAAAAATGAAATAGAGCTTCTAAAAGGGAAAACTATAGTCATTGCAGTTGAGAGCACAATGGGTGTTTTAAACAATTGAAGAGATGTTTAAAGAACCAGAAGATAGACGTGAGGAAGTTATCTGAAATGCTGCTTAAAAAGATTAAGGTGGAAGGCATTGGAGGTTGCGCAGAGTTTTTTTTAAGACAAGAATGCAATATACGTTTAATAGCAGTTTCAGAGAAGAATAGAATGAGTCAGGGAGAGACTGTATTCAAAAGGAGAAAATGGCTGAGAATTGTCCAGAAGTGATGAAAGACAGACATCCTCAGATTCAGGAAACAATGAATCCCAAGTGAGATAAATAAGACAAAATATAGATACCTCAGTAAACCTGCAGAATGTCAAAATTTATAGAATGTCTTAAAAGTAACCAAGATATAAAAGACAGATTGCCTACCCCCCAAAGGAATGCTCATTAGACTGATAGCAAACTTTCCAACAGTAACAATCCAAGCTGGAAGATAATGAAATAAATAGTCCTGGTAAATTATTTTTCAACCTTGCCTCATTAGGCTATATTAAGTTACGTCTTTCCCACACATGTAGCCCGTGGCTCTGCAGTACCTTTCAGGGAAGTCTGTGCGTGTAGCCAGGTGATGGCTCTTCATGGAGCATGAAAGACCTTTAGCTGCTGTGGCTCTGGTCACCAGCAGACGGGGAGGAGGGGATGAACCTGGAAGCAGCTGGGGCTCACTGTTGGCAGATGAGGGAAGTAGAATGTTGGGTGGAGAGAGAGAGAGACTGTCAAGGCAGTTTGTCGGGAAAGGAAGAAAGGGCTTAGAAGGAAGGTACTTGCTGACTGAGGCTTCGGTACCCTCAGAGGGATGATGGTTCTCGAAGGGAGCCCATTTTTCAGAGTGAATTTCTCTTAACTCCCCTTTTCTGTGCGTGTGGGTGGCTGGATGGATTTTGAGGAGGTGGAACTGCCTAGTGAGATGTTCTAAGGAGACGAACTGGTTCCAGCTAATTCCAACAGTGTCACTTTATAACTAAATTACAAGACATAGCCAGTTGAATGGTGAGAGTTAAACCCTCACAGGGGTAAAGTGCTTTCATTCCAGCTGATAAGGATCTGGGGCTGGAATGATACAAACGGCTGAATGTCCTCTTTGATTGCATTTCTGTCCAGCTGCGGTGAGAATATGGGTTTTGTGAGTTTGTCACTCAGCCGCTTCTACCTTAATTGTCTTGCCATTTTCTTTAATCAACTCTGGTCCGACAGCAATCATTCTTTCTTGTTTCTTTTTGTCCTCTGCATTTGAAGTTCATTTCCTGGCAGAAAAAGCTATGTACTCACCATACGGTAACAGCTTCCGGCAGGGGGCTTGTGTGAAAGTGGTGTTGTAAACTAGATTTGATGATGATTTCCTAGTATGGATGTGATATCGTGACCTCTTGTAAAGGTATATTTAGTCATCCTTCAGAGTCCATCAGTGTCCACTGATGGTCCTTTTTCGCTGGTAACAGTTTCCTCCCCAGAACAGGAAACAACTGACATATCCTTGCTCTACTTACTGTTTCAGATTGTAAGTCAGATACCCAGAATGAGGAATCAACCGATGAGCAGAAAGGTTCTGAAGAAGAATCTTGTGCAGATGGACTCAAAAGAGATATCATTCCCGTGATTGTTGCCAATAAATGTGAGGCCAGGCTAGAAAGGCAGCGTGTAAACCTTGAAAAGGAAAGAGGAACAAAAACCCCCCTTCAAGACACCGGCTCCAAGAAAGGTACAGATTCAGTTCCTACTAAACCTACCCCAGGAGAGAGACGTTACATATGTGCTGAGTGTGGAAAAGCCTTTAGCAATAGCTCAAATCTTACCAAACACCGGAGAACACACACTGGGGAGAAACCATACGTATGCACCAAGTGTGGGAAAGCTTTTAGCCACAGCTCAAACCTCACCCTTCATTACAGAACACACTTGGTGGACCGGCCCTATGACTGTAAGTGTGGGAAAGCCTTCGGGCAGAGCTCAGACCTCCTTAAACATCAGAGGATGCACAGTGAAGAGGCACCCTATCAGTGCAAAGATTGCGGAAAGGCTTTCAGTGGTAAGGGCAGCCTCATTCGGCACTACCGAATCCACACTGGGGAGAAGCCGTATCAGTGTAACGAGTGTGGGAAGAGCTTCAGTCAGCACGCAGGTCTTAGTTCACATCAGAGACTCCACACCGGAGAGAAGCCGTATAAATGTAAGGAGTGTGGGAAGGCCTTCAACCACAGCTCAAATTTTAATAAACATCATAGAATCCATACTGGGGAAAAGCCTTATTGGTGTAATCATTGTGGAAAAACCTTCTGCAGCAAGTCAAATCTTTCCAAACATCAGAGGGTCCACACTGGAGAGGGAGAAGCACCATAACTGTGAAGTGTGCTCTTCTGTTGTTTTGGTTTTTTTGAACTTCAGAAAGTGAATGCCAGGGAGCAGCCCTGTTATGATACGCACTTCAGTGATCGATTTTGCTTCACTCAACATCAAGGAATGTTTGAGGAGTGAGAGCTCCACAGTGACATGGTAGACAGGACGTCTTCAGATGGTGTCAGCAGGTTCCACACTTGCCAGCTGGTTGGGGCAGAGTCCCCGCCCACCCCACGGTTAGGATCCCTGGAGACCCTGCCGGCATTGCTTTTTGAATAAACTGATGTATATCCAGTATAATTTAAGTAATTAAGGAAGAAACATTAAAACTGTTGAACTGCTTTAACATATATCCAAGAATTATAATTTGTAAAGAATTGAGCCACATTGGACACAATTTAATCGGATTCAGAATAAACTTAGATCTTGTAGTGCCTCAGGGCTGTTATTATGACAAGTGATGCATTGGTTATTGAACACTATTATAGATAAAACTATTCCTACTGGTTTAGCTTTTAGAAAATTTGGATTTGGGGCAAATAGAGCTTTTGGTACTTGTGAATGTGTATGTTGGGAAGTTGAGATAAGAGTCTGTGCATGTTGGCCTACGTTGCATTTTTTTCCTGCATACTGAGTACATTTTCATTACTGGTAACGTTTTGTGAGCCTCACGTGCATTTTGGTGGTATATATTCTGCCTGTGCCAAAGTATGAAAATCAGAAGCCTCCTTCTGAAACTGCAGACGTCATATACAATATGATTACCTTAAATCCAGACTATCTTTTCCCTCTTACTGTAGTCTCTTTGACCTCCTAAGTTACTTTTCTCTGTACCCTATAATGTCTTTTGGCTAGAAACTCTAGTTACCTTAGAAACTCAACTGCTTCACTCCTTCCTTCCATCACTTGGTTGGCTTCATGTTATGACAGTTTTTTCCACCTCTGATTAGTAGTCACTGAAATACCCTTTTGCCTACTGCTGCAGCCTGCCATGCCAGGATTAGGAACAAGAAAGTTTCTTGTCTAGTACCAGTTCTGATCTCTGGAAACTGTCCTGTATGCCATCCTGGGATTAGATTAGGCTCCAGGTGATAAGTCTTCATGTACTAGCCCAGTATACCATGGGGAGAGGAGGGCATTGCTGAAAAAGAGTCAGTGGTTCTTCAAAACTAAAATTTTCTTACTGTTGCAGTAACTTGCTGGAGATCCGGGTGTCCTGCCAGCACCCGAAACTCAGTATATTTAATGGTGACCTGTCCTGTTTGTATATTAACCACGATGAAGACCCACGAGAATTAGTAATTAGGCAGCAGCTAATTATCTATCTGTAGTGCCCCTGCTGGAGCTGCTCCTGGTGGCCAGAGGAGGAAAACGAAGAGCCCCGCTAAGCCTGAAGCTGCCTCTCATCCTCCAACTTTGGTGAGAGGTGAATGGGTCCCAGATCTGTACTGCCGTTGTCTTCCCAGACACCTTGTTATTGAGGACACTCAGCAGAAGGTACTTTCTGATGGCGTTGATGTAAGACACAAAGATATACACGGTGTGTCAGCTCCTGTGGGTCCATTCGTAAGCTAAGGTCTTCCTCGGGTCTCCAGACTCAGCCTTACTCCTCGCAGGCCCCTTGTCCAGGCTGCTGTTTGCTGCAACGCAGAAGTCCATGAGACCTTTGCCTCAAGCCACTCCTCCCTCTATACAAAGTTGCTGCCAAATACACTGCTTGATTGCTGTAAAGAGAATTATAAGAGTTTTATTTTTCTGACATTAAAAGTTACTTAGTAAAGACTTGTTTCTATTAAACATATATATCTATATATACTGCTTGAAGCTCTGCCTACTGGATTTCCCCTCACGCTGGCCTTTAGGGCCACTCTGAGTAAGGCCATAGTGAAACAATGCCATTTTGGTTCCCTCTGTGAAACAGACCCTGGCTGTTTCTTCTTCCATTAACTGGTCAGAGGGAGCCTCCATGAATCCAGAGGAGTGGGCAGAAGAACGAGGGTCAGCACAGCAAAGATAGGTGCAGGGCAGTCAGCTTCCTGCTTATGTCGCTGCCTATTTATGCCTGATCCCAATTGTGACATTTCCTTTGTGTAACAGATTGTTGCTGAGTTCACCCAGTCTCATGACTTGGACCTAGCAATACTCAGCTTACCATCAACAGCTCCAGTTCATAGTCACTTGATGCCTCAGTAGCATCCCAGGAGCTGCTTTTCAAGCTGTGAACTGTTCTTTGCTGCAGAAGCATGGCTTTGCTCTTGTATTCTATTGCCAGGCTCCTAGTGGGGCTTATCAGACCTCTGCACAACAGTTTTAGTTACCACAGGACCTCTGACACCATTGTGTCTGCCAGGTCATGTGGTACTTGGGCCATATGGCTGTGGGCCACACATGAAAATGGCAGCCCTCCAATTCCCCCAGTAAATGGATTGGAAAGGCATTCCTAAATGTGGTACATGTTGCCTCCAAAATCCAAGGAGGCCCACCACACACTCCCTCTTGGTAGTGAGTACAAGATGGAATAATTTGTTTCTTACCTTGGAATTTCCCAGCATGCCTCAGGTATTTAGACACTGAAGAACTTCACTGATCTAGAAGGCCCTTAAATCTGTAGGGTTTATCTCCCAACCCCTGTATGCATGTGTTTTCCTGAGGGATCCGAAAACCCTTACCACTTCCCATTCACCAGGTCTCGTCATTATGATGTCATTACAAGAAAGATGTTCTGTGGAATGTCCAGAAAACCAGGTTCCCTGTGTGGAAGAGCAAGGGGGCTGACACAGCCGTGGGTCGAGAGTGAATGTATTCTGCAGTTGTTACTGTTTGTGAACGGCTTTAGATCCTCAACATTGATGGAGATTAGAAAGAATGTTTTCACAGATCAGTAGATGCACACCAAGAGCCAGAGGCCATGTTGGCCTGGCCCAGTGAAGAGCGCACCCTGCACAGCACTTGTGATTACGTTTATGGCAAACAACCATCATCAGACACAATTCATCTGTTTTTTACAGGAGCCATACAGAAGAACTGAGTCTTTTCCATCTTTGAGCGCAGCAGTAATCCAGTTCCATGCAGGATGTGGTATTTCTGATTTATCATGTTGGATGGCTGGGGAAGGGCAAGGATGTCCAGGTGTTTCTACTTGTCCCATCTTCCCACAACCCCCCAGGTTAGGTAACCAATGTGCTAGCCATCTATCCCCCTGCTACACACATCCATCCCAGTCTTCTCAGGAACGTGGCCATAGGGTGGATCTCTGTACCCACTGGGTCCGCTGAGATGGATTTGGGCTGGGACTCCATTTATCAGCTGGCCTTTATCTGGAGGGTGGTGATGCAGTTTTAGATCTGTGTCATCTTAGACCCTGTATCCAATACCCTGAAAAGGTCTGGGTATTCCCTTTCCCTAGTGTACTATAGGGAACAGCCACAGGTCCTTTGGGGGGAATATTTACTGCATATACTTGTGGTAGAATTGAAAGGTTCTTCAAAGAAACCCAACCTCCTCTTCAATTGATGGATTCTGGATTCTGAGGACTGGCTCCAATGTGAAAAGTGGGGGAAGGATTGCAGTTTCCCATGGTATGGGCTGATTTCAGCCTCATCAGCTCTTTGGGGGGGTTGTCTGTTAACACAAGGCATCATCCTGTTGGCTGTCCATCTTTCCTAGGGACACCAAAGGTTCTTAGCCATTGCCACAGATCCCTGTGGGTCAAGACACCCTAGTTACTGTCCTTGACCTTTGTTGCCCATCACAGTAATTATGTCGACTTTACCTCTGACAACTAAATGCCATCACCTGGCCTCTGCAAATCAGCATCCTCATTGACACCAGGGCACCCGGTTCCATGGCAGAATCTCCTACGAATCACACAGAGACAGCCACCACTGAACAACACCAGTGCTCCCCTGGTGAGTGCACCCTTTTTGTCTTAGTGAAGGGGGGTCCTTTGGCTTCTCTGGGGTAACATAATCGGCTGTTGGGTTCTCAAGTCTCATGTAAGTTCATTTTCTCACACACTGAGCCTGCTGACCCCTTTCTCAGTACTCTGCTAAGTCATTCCAGCTTCTCTGCCTCATTTACTATAGGCCACCATTCCTGCGCATCATTAATTACATCCACTCCTGTAATGAGCCATCCTAGAAGTGTATTAGGACTGTATTAGTTTCCTATTGTTGCTGTAGCAAATTGGCACAAACTTGGTGGTTTAAAACAACACAACTTTATTATCTTACAGTTCTATAGATCAGAATTTTGACATTGTCTCAATGGGCTAAAATCAAGGTGGCAGCAGGGCTGTGTTCTTTTGTGGAGGCTCTACACACATCCATCTCAGTCTTCTCAGGAACGTGGCCATAGGGTGGATCTCTGTACCCACTGGGTCTGCTGAGATGGATTTGGGCTGGGACTCCATTTATCAGCTGGCCTTTATCTGGAGGGTGGTGATGCAGTTTTAGATCTGTGTCATCTTAGACCCTGTATCCAATACCCTGAAAAGACTCTCAACAACAACAAAAAAAATTAATAGGCTAGAACCACATGTGACCCAGGGTGTTTCTTGTGTTTGAAAATATCAGAGGTCACTGGAAATAATGTGAAAATAGGCAGATGGTTAGTCTTTTCAACAAGTGGTGCTGGAACAACTGGACGTCTCCATGCAAAAAAAAAAAAAAAAGAATGTAGACACAGACCTTCCACCATTCACAAAAATTAACTTAAAATGGATCACAGACCTAAAGATAAAATGTGAAACTATAAAACTCCTAGGAGATTACACAGAAGAAAATCTAGATGACCTTGGGTTTGTGATGACTTTTTAGATAAAAGACCAAAGGCATGATCCATGAAAGAAAGAATTGACAAGCTGGACTTCATTAAAATTAAAATTTTTCTGCTCTGTGAAAGACACTGTCAAGAGAATAAAAAGATGAGCCACAGACTGGGAGAAAATATTTGCAAAAGACACATCTGATAAAGGACTGTTATCCAAGATACGCAAAGAATTAAAACAACAGTAAGAAAACAGCCTGATTAATAAAAAAAGCCAAAGACCTCGAGATAACTCACCAAAAAAGATACACAGATGGCAAATAAGCATCTTTGAAAAGAAGCTCCACATCATATGTCAGGGAAATGCAAAGTAAAACAACAATAACATACCACAACACACCTATTAGAATAGACAAAATCCAGAACACTGACAACACCAAATGCTAGTGAGGATATGGAGCAACAGGAACTCTCATTCATTGTTGGGGGAGATGCAAAATGGTACAGCCGCTTTAGAAGACAGTTTGGTGGTTCCTTACAAAACTAAACATACTCTTACCATACATACCAGCAGTCACACTCCTTGGTGTTTAAAAAACTTACATCCACACAAAAACTTGCACATGGACGTTTATAGCAGCTTTATTCATAATTGCCAAAACTTGGAAGCAACCAAGATGTCCTTCGGTAGGTGGATGGATAAACTGTAGTACATCCAGATAGATTATTATTCATCACTAAAAAGAAATGAGCTATCAAGCCATGAGAAGACATAGAAGAAACTTAAATGCATTTTACTAAGTGAAAGAAGCCAATCTGAAAATACTACATACTGTGTGACCTCAACTACATGGCATTCTGGAAAAGGCAAAACTGTGGAGATGGTAAAAAGATCAGTGGTTGCCAGGGGCTAGCCAGAAGGGAGGAGTAAATAGGCAGAACACAGGATTTTTAGGGCAGTGAAACTATTCTGTATAGTACCATAATGGTGGATCCATGTCATTATAAATTTGTCCAAACGTATAGACTATACAACAGCGAGAGTGAACTCTAATGCAAACTGTGGACTTTGGGTGATAATGAAGAGTCAATGTTGGCTCATCAGTTGAAACAAATGGATCTCTCTGTTGGGGGATGTTGACAATGGGGGAGGCTGTGCACGTGTGGGGACAGGGAATGTCTATGAGAACCCTCTGTACCTTCTGCTCAGCATTGCTGTGAACTTAAAACTGCCCTAAAAAATAAAGGCTATTTAAAAAAAAAAAAAAAGGCAGATGCTAGTGTTGAACTGACAGCAACAGAAAGACAAGAAGCTCCCTCAGAAAGCCCAACAAAAACAGGACACAAATGCTGAGTGCCACTGCCCTGGCCCTGAGAACACAGTCTAGCATCAGAAGGTGGAAGCGACCAGGCTTCCCTGGGGGCTCTCCTTGTCTCAAAGGATCAGACAGTTCTCAGCTATTTGGGGCTTTGCCGAACCCATGCAGTACTTTCTACAAAAACCTGGTGGCCATTTCTGACTGCTTAAAAATGCACAAGCTTTCTGTTTCCATTTGTTTGAAATTTCTTCTCATGATCAGAACTCAATAAGCTAATTTGGTAGTACTCACTGGAGTATGCCAAATATAGTTCATTCTGAATGTGATGTTTTTATCTCGTGGTAATAAAACAGATATCAGAATCAACCCTGTATTGCATGCTTGAGAGGGGATTTGAAAACTTTTGGTTCCTCCCTTGCCACTACTGCTCTAGACTGATCAGGGAAGGAGCAGTTGTGAAGACAATATTGACAGCATCAAAGACAACACAGGTTGTGAAGAGAAGAACATTGCCTGGCACGTGGGTAAGCAGTCAATGAAGATCAGCTGTCATTCTGATCACTGTGCCTCTCCTGGCATCTCATTGTGTGTTCTGTTATCAGTCTCCCACTAGACTGAGCCTCCTTCGGTGCAGGAACCATGGCTCATTCATCTTTGTATCCCCTACAGCACAAGAACTTACTCATTGATCTGCTGGTTAAGAACCTCAAGGATCAGCGAGAAGAAAAGGGTGTTTGAAGGGGTTGGGATTCCCTCTTGTGGCCAGGGCTTTGCCAAGTGTATCTGAATCTCACTGTACCATTTACTGTGTTCCTAGTGAACTGCCCCCACCTCCACTTTCCTGATGAAAGGACGGGGTGGAGGGGGGGAATGAAAAGCCTTGTGTGTCATGATAAAGAATTTAGCCTTTGACCTAGAGTATGAGAGGGGCCACTGAGAGGTTCTGAGGTGTTGTCACCCACTTTGCATTTTAGAGAGGTAACTCGTGCTTAGGTATGAATGAATTGAGGAGAAAGAAGGAAGCAGAGACCTAGTGCAAGACTGGTGCTAAAGTCCTGGAGTGAGTTGAGGATGGCCTCGGCCAACGCAGCAGTCACAGCAATGGGGAAGAAAGGGTGGGTGAGGTACTGACTGACAGACAAGCTGTAGGGGGGAAGAGATGGAGAGAAATGTGTATCCAGACCAATTAATTCCCCCATTACTAACTTGGCTCACTAGGAAGTTGCTGTCAGCAACCAAAGCAGGGAGTAAATACACAAGAAAGAACATGTTTGTGGAAGATAAAAGAATCCTTTGTTATCCATGAAAAACCACTCTGGTGACCATATGACCATAATTATTATTATTACTATGTTTGTTTGTTTTTGAGACACAGTCTTGCTCTGCATCCCGGCTAGAGTGCAGTGGTGTCATCATGGCTCACTGCAACCTCAAACGGCTGGGCTCAAACTCAAGCGATGCTCCTGCCTCAGCCTCCCGAGTAGCTGGGACTACAGGCACACGCCACCGCACCCAGCTAATTTTTCTATTTTTGTGTAGAGACGGGGTCTCGCTCTTTCTTAGGCTTACAATTATCTTTGTGTGTAGAAAACAGTCCACGTAATTTCTGATTCGTCTCAAGATCTTCAGTTCTTCATTACTGACATACTTAAAATAATGCATCTAACTGGGCTTTCCTTTTTTTGAAGTGGAAAAAAATTATACATAATTTGAAGAAAGAAAATATCTTTGGGAAGCTTTTTAAAAACAATCTTTTCACTAAAAAAAGAAAAAAAATCAAAATGCTCTTTGCCACCACTCTCCTTGGTTCATGCTGAAACTGGGCTTTTCCTCCAGTTGAAAACTTATCAGCTAATATCCTTTCTCAGAATCATTTAGTTGGCTCTCAAAGAACAGGCATGATTTGAGATGGTGGGAGATGTTAGGAATGAAATTCCTTTTGCTATGACCAAAAACGTCCTTGGAAACCTCGTCCATCCCTTTCATTTTACAGATGATTACGCCGTGTTGCTTGAGAAGGCAAAACCAGAAGCTAAAGGAGGAACTTACAAGGAGGTAATCAGAATGCTCAGGAGTGGAATTACCTGCTTTTGCCCCAAGCAACAATGAGCTTCTCATCCCTGAAGATACTGTAACAGAGGATGGACAGCCATCTGTCAGGGAGTGTTGAAAGTTTCTGCACTGAGCAGGGGGTTAAGCAAGATGATTTCTAAGGCTCTTTTTTATTGATTGGATGTGAGGAGCTGGAGGATGTGGGAACGCTGTGTGAATACGCATGGATGTGCAAGTTGGGTAGTTATGGGGCCTTGTTATCATTTTGCTACTTGGTATGTGAAAAGGAGAAGCAGGAGAGGTAGCTATATAGGTATGTAGAGACCAGCTCAAGGAGGGCCTGGACTATACGGCTAAGGAGTTAGAATTTTATTCTATAAGAAGGGAGAAGCTACTGAGATTTTTGATAAAGGAGTGACAAGATTGGTGTAGTACTCTGGGGAGATTGGAAAACAGAGATATTAATCCATTAGGAGACTATATATAATTCAGGGAAGGAGTACTAAGCACCTGAACTCTAGGGTTGGCAGCAATGGAAATGCAGAGGAACAGGGAGGGAGACTGAAGAATCACCATGGACAGGACAACTGCCTGAATGGTTTCCTCTTCTCCCCACCTCATACTCAAGCCTTCAAGGCCACGAGGTCCCGCCTCTTGCCAGGTAGAACCTAGGGAAGGTCTTCCATTGTCTCATCTCATTGTCATGTCACACTGGGCATGTTCAACTTTGTTTCCTCGTCTGTGAGACAGGGATACTACTGACTGCCACATGGACAGGTCGTGAGGATTAAATGACTTAATATATGAAAATCACTTGGAAAAGTCCCAGGCAAGGCCGGCACAGACTATATGCCATGTGTCAGCTACTGCTACCATCACTTGGAAACCCCACCTCGTCCACAACCTCAGCTCTGAAAACTTCTCCGACAACGATCTCATCTTTTCACTCCATGTTTACTGAACCTGCCCAGGACTTGACACTGGTTAGATGTAGGAGCATGAGGAGCACAGTCAAAGAAAACTCCTGAATTTTGACCTTGAGAGGTTTACAGAAATTTCGAGAGGGGGGGTAATAAATGGGAAAGTTGTATTTGGCTTGAAACATAATTGGAAATTGTAAAAAGTCCAGATGTAAATGTTCTGCAGTCTGCTAGAGAACCAAGACTGGAGCCCAGGACAGAGATCAGTACCACACATGCACAGTGGTGACAGCTGAAGCCTTGGGAGCAAAGGGGTTCCAAGGATAATGGCCTAGAAACAGAGACAAGCTGATGGCATGACAATGTTGAGGAGTGGCCCATTAGGGACTGAGAAAAGAATCATCATGGGAAATAGGATCTGTAGGGGAATTGCGTGAGTAAAGTTATACAAGCAGTTTTGAAGTTATTTTAAAACACAAACTTATTTTTCATGCAATGGCCCTGATAACTCTCAGGCCCCATTCAGCCACTGTCTCCGTGCTTCGGCATCTGAACAGAGACTGATCCTTCACGCTTAGTGCTTAGACATCACCTAGCAGCTTTACCGGTTCAGGTGTCCCCTCCAGAGCTCCATGTGACGTTTCCCATGAGTGGCCATGCGCAGGCTCACCCCAAACTGCTGTGCTGAGAGCCTCTTTTTTTTTTTTTAACCACATATGGTCTGACTTCTCAGGCCTACCAAGTTTATCACCTCCTAGAAATTTTCTCTATTCCATTACTATTTTTTCCCTCTCAGTATATATTTTTGGACTCTATCCCCAGAAATTCTTATAGAAATATGATTTGGGGCTCCCAAACCTGAACTACCAAGCAACCTGGTGAACCTAACATGGACAGTTCACGGTCCACACTTTGAAAAACAAAGTCAATCTGCAAGTATGTGGCAAATGTTAAAGAGCCAGAATGATCGGTTTCATTTAGTTTTGCAAAATTAAAAACTATTAGGTGGTCAATCACAACATATGATCCAGAATTTTCCAAAGACACCAGTGTTCCATTTCTCAACTTCTCCATCATTTTCATCCTAGCCTTCCCCAGGGCTGCAACAGCCTCCCAGCAATGGCCAAACCAAGAAATCTAAATTTGCTCAATGCTCCCCAGCAACCAAGTACTCTTCTGTCAGGGACCCCATGCCCATAAGACCTTTCTAGTTTGGGTTGCTGGTTGTACTATACAACACAGAATGATCTGTAGCTCATAAAATCCTAAATGTGGGTCTGAAGGTGGGAGTGACTGTAAATGATTTTGAGACAGTCTGCAGCAGTATCTGGAGGAATATGATGGCAGTCTGGAGGAAAGGGAAGTCTCATATTTGTGACTAAGAGAAATAGTTGTCATAAAGAAATTTTAAAGGCTAACTTTCAGATTCCATAGTCACTAAGTGTCCTAACTGAAATAAATTTGGCCCCTACACAAAATCACACTCAATCTCTCCTTCTGAAAAACTATTCTGTTTAATAGTGCACTTCAGTTATGCTACAGGATGAGGTGTGAGAAAACACAATGGAAGGCCATCCTTTTGGTTGGGAAAACTCAGGGAGCTCCATCCAACCCAGCAAGGTGCCCTGTCACCAGGCTCAGGCCACAGCCTTCCTTCTCTGGGCTTTGCTCTTTATTTGCACTAATCCTCAGCTGGTGAATAGTCAGAGGTGGAGTCAAGGGTGGTCTGGCTGCTGGCACCAGATGTCAAGAGGTGGCAGAAGGCAGGGCAAGCAGGCTGAGTGAGCTCCTTGAAAGCATCCTTAGTAACTAGGGGTTTAGATAAAATCACTTTTCATCACAGAAAGGGGATGGGGGAGAAAGGACAGGGCTCAGAGGTCAATGCTGAATGCTTCTGATCCTCGCCCTCAGGTTATTCACTGCCTGGATGGACTTCCCAGTCAGCCCTGTTACAACAGGGGAGGGCAGCGGTCTGCCTACAGTATTGCCAGACTGCTCTTGGAAACATGGTCTTGCTGTTCCAAGAGCCTTCAAGGATACAGTCATCACAGAAAAATTTGGGGTTCTTTTCCCCCACCTTAATAAATCTCTCAACACCAAATTTCCATAATGAAATCATGAAACAAAACAGTATGTTCCTCAGTAAATCTTAAAGCTGGAGTAGGAACAGTGGCTTTGAATATAGCCTCTACTTCCCTTTCCTAGCAAGTAACAGTACCCAGAACATTCTTTACACTGCTTTCTGTGCCCCTGACTCCAACTAGAGGAATCCTTGGAATTTTGTCCCTACTGTGCTTCCATCCCCATCTTGGAAAGGCTTCTCTACTGTGAGGAAAATGGATTAGTGCAAACTCCCTTCCAAAATGGGGTAACTGGTCCCAGAGCTTCCTTCTATTCCCAGCACATGATGTGCAGCTGGCCTTGTCATTTTCCAAGGCCAGCAGGATTCCGGGCAAAATTCACTAGGCTGCTGATCACTGTGCCAGGATGATTTGCCCAATTATTTGCCCCAGTCTCTAAAGTGAAAGGTTGGAGTTAGAAGGGACAGATCCTAAGTTGTTCGTATTATATAGTAAGGCAAGAGCTCTTGAGACTCGGAGGAAGTGAAGAAAACAGGTGTGTGGCTCTTTCATGTAGACTCTCTGATATTTAACTCAGCAGTAACTCTGAGAGAACTTTTGCTCATACCCATTACATTCAAAGGCTTCTCTCCAGTGTGAATTCTCTGATGGCGAACAAGAGCTGAGCTATACCTGAAAGCTTTCCCACACTCACTACATTCATAGGGATTCTCCCCCGTGTGGATTCTTTGATGCTGAATAAGGCCTGAACTATAGGTAAACTTTCCTCCACATTCCATACATTCGTAGGGCTTCTCTCCAGTGTGGATTCTCTGGTGCTGATAGAGGTGTGAGCTCTGGCTGAAGGCCTTCCCACACTCATTACATTCATAGGGTTTCTCTCCAGTGTGGATTCTCTGATGATGAATAAGGGTGGAGCTCCTGCTGAAGGCCTTCCCACATTCGTTACAGGCATATGGTTTCTCGCCAGTGTGGATCCTCTGATGGTGAGTAAGGGTGGAGCTCCAGCTAAAGGTTTTCCCACACTCATTACATTCATAAGGTTTCTCCCCAGTGTGGATCCTCCGATGCAGAATGAGAGCAGAGCTACAGCTGAAGGTCTTCCCACAATCATTACATTCATAAGGTTTCTCCCCAGTGTGGATTCTCTGATGCTGAATAAGATGGGAGCTCTGGCTGAAGGCCTTCCCACATTCACTACATTCATAGGGTTTTTCCCCAGTGTGGATTCTCTGATGCTGAATAAGGTCTGAAGTTCGATTAAAGCTCTTGCTACATTCATCACACTTATGGGGTCTGTCTCCCACAGGAAGTCTCTGATGGGAAATAAGGTTGGAACTCACAGTGAAGCTGTTCCCAAAAGCATATTTCTCACCTCTCTCTCCCACAGGGGTTAGCTTTTCCCCAACTGTCACTTGACCAAAATCTTGCATTTTCCTATTCAATCTTTCTCCAGAGGAGTTCTCCAGCTGCCTCTTTAGACTGACTTCTTGTTCATAGGCTTCTTCAAACTTAAGACCCTGAGAAATATCCTTTTGGAATCTTCCCAGTAGCACCCCATGTGATCCTGTATCTTCAGAAATTTCTTGATCATTCTCGGTTCTGGTCTCACCATCTGGCACAATAAAAAACACAAATGTCACTTGTTCCTTGTGGAAGAATGAAAATCAGAGGACAGGATAATCACATGATTATAGTGCTAAGAACACATGCCTCTTACATGCCAGCAAAGAGGCCTGCCCATATGTGTGAAGCTAAGGCAAAACAAGATAACTGGGCTAAGGAGACAGGGAAGGAGCAAGGCGGAAAGCAAAATCCAGGAGAAAAGAGCTGAAAGTATAGAGAAAGCTGAGTTTCTAAGGAGGGGCGGATGGATCAGGCAGAAAGGCAGAGAACCAAAATTAGAAGAGGAAGATCATATTGCTTAATGAAGTGACAGTCCTTCAGAGAGGTCAGACACAACAGCTATAACTGGGGAGATGGTGACCACAAATACAGGAAACTAAACAGACGGCTGGTGAGAAAGGTGCAGAAGGGCAAGGAGAAACAGCAGCAGAGCAGGAAGGAGTCAGAGTGAAGGCACTAATGACCCCAATGGGCCCTGAGAAGAACAATCATGTCTGTCATCATGCCACATATGCCAAACCCATGGAAACAGCAAGACAGAGTTTAGTCCATCTCTGGGCCCTACACCTGGAAGGCTATGCTTGCACGTGAGGCTATGCAAACAATCTCAGTGTTTGACTTCCGTATTTTCACTACATTGGAGTTGCTATTTTTTGTTGTTGTTGTTGTTCTTTTGAGACAGAGTCTCACTCTGTTGCCCGGGCTAGAGTGAGTGCTGTGGCATCAGCCCAGCTCACAGCAACCTCAAACTCCTGGGCTCAAGTGATCCTCCTGCCTCAGCCTCCCAAGGACTGAGTAGCTGGGACTATAGGCACATGCCACCATGCTTGGCTAATTTTTTCTATTTTTGGTAGAGACGGGGTCTCACTCTTGCTCAGGCTGGTCTCGAATTCCTGAGCTCAAGTGATCTTCCCCCTTCAGCCTCCCAGAGTGCTAGGATTACAGGCGTGAGCCACCGCACCTGGCCTACACTGGAATTTCTGAAGGGGCTTCAGACATAGAGGATAAGTGTAAAGGGTCCAGATAGTTAGCATTTTTAGTTTACGGGTATTTTAAAAAGTAAAGACAGGGCAATGAGTGTTAGGGACGGGAACAGCTGTTTCTCCCTCACCTGAACAGGTACCTCTCAGGACCTCTCTGTTCTCAGTTCCCTTCAAACCCAGGACCCTCGGCTCTTCCTCTCACTCCAACTGAGAGATCGTGTCAGGATTCAGAAATGGGAATCCTGCTCATGGGAGAAACATGGGACAAGGAGGTTTATCCTGCTCACACTGAGTGGTTCCAGAGCTCAATCCCAGACCCAGGATCTACAGGGACAGAAAGGAAATGTACAGGACAGTCCAAATGGGAGTTAAGAAGACCCCCCTGGCACTGCCTGGGAAAATGTTCCCACTAAACGTGGAACGAGAGACCAGGAATTAATAGTTTACATCCTAAAGTTTAAGAAGCTAATTTCTCCTTAAAATAAGTTTAAATTTCTATAGAGCAGCAGGTACGCTAGGTCGTGAACAAAGCACAGGCCCTTAGAGGTAATCCAGCAGAGAAGGGGAGGAGTAGACGGAGTCCCAGTTTACTTGGGCACAGAGCAGCACCTCACACGTTCAGGGATCCCAACACGCTAATACTTTAGAAAAGTCTCTGGATTCTATATTAAGTCTTGAGAATGACATGGAAAAAGTACCAGATTTGGAGTTAAAAAGACTGGGGCTTGAGTTTTGCCACTCACCAGCTCTATGACCATGCACAAGGCATTTGAGATCTCTGACCTCATTGTCCTCACCTATGAGAATATTATCTACACCTCAATTACTGTGTTACCATGAAGATTAAATGAGTGAATATACACGAGAACTCTTTATAAGCTGCAAATTACTGTATAAATGTGAGTTACGATTATTGTTATTAGAATTTTCTGAGACTAAGTCAATCCTTAGCTAACTGTTTTTGATGGCTAGATTGCTACTAGCAAACAAAGAAGAAAACACAGACCAGGGAGTTTTGTTGAGAAGGTGCAACTCCTTACCCAGTGAGAACACGTTCCCATAATTCTCCAGCATCACATCCCTGTAGAGGTCCCTCTGAGCAGGTTCCAAACGCTTCCACTCCTTCCGGATGAAGTACACAGCAACATCCTCAAATGTCACCAATTCCTGAAACAACACGTTCTGGCATGTAATTTCAGGGCGAGAGATGGGACTGGCAGTCCCCCCAAAAATAACTCAAGATGGGGCTGAATAATGCATATTTGGGAAGTGGAGGAAGGCAGTCAGAGTAGGAGAGAGACGAGTCCAAGATGGAAGGTAAAAGTCCATTATTCAGCAGGAAAGAACCATGATCCTGATGAAGGAACTTAGGGAATAGGGCTCTGAATGTGATGTCGCTGCACAAAAAATGTCCTCAAAATTGGCAAGGAAAAGGATGAAGGAAGCCAGAGCTCACCTGGGACTTGGCCTTTAAGAGTGCAGCTGCCAACATCTCATCCCCCAGGCTGTCCTTGTTGGAAAAGGCAGGAACTTTTGAAGGAAGAGCTGAAGGGCAATAAAAGGGCCCAGGAGTGAGTCCATCTGCTCTCTGGCCTCCCGACTCGCTGACTGCCCAATCTCCAGAAAGCTCACAGGGTCCTGGGACAACCCAGGACTTGCTCCCTCTTACATTTCTAAGTTTACTTCCTCTGCAGCTACTAAAGGTGCATACGACACAGGCACATTCTGGGTAGATCCATCCTGCCTGAGCAGAGTCGGCCCAGAGCCTGGTGATTCTTGGTTTCCAATCTGCGCCAGGCCACTTTTATCTCAGTGAAACTAGCCAGTCCCATCTTTAGTGATGGCTGGATTCTTGTTCATTCGCCCAAGCTTGGCCAGAAACAGGTGATCCTGCTCATGTTCCTTCCATCATTCTCCCACATCTCTGAACTCAAATTCTTGCATGAAGTTCCGAGACCAGAGGAAAACCAGCAGCTTCACCGCAGCCCTGACTGAAAACACCACGCCCAAAGCTCTTCTCCTTATTCTCCCTCCCCAGATCCAATCTACATACCACAGACACTTCCTGTTTCTGTGCTTAATCACTTATCTTTTTCTATAATTCTTAAGTTTACATATTTGTCTCTTAGAGACTCTGAACCCCTGGAGATAGATCTGTTGAATCATCAGACAAAAGGTCCTTAAATGCTTTTTCCTGACAAGCATGGGAACAATATGCCAAAGTCAGTGGCACAGCCTATGAAAGCAAAATATATTTTAGTGGCTTCCTACCCATTTTAACTTTTTGCTTGTGTCCTAAAAAATGATTCCCGAGAGCTTCCTCGAAGATCACGCTCCTAAAGAGCACAAATTCTGCCTATGAAGTCAGCTGTACACAATGCCTGAAAAATGGAATTCAGTGATTGTCACAATTTTCTTTCTTTTTTTTTTCTTTCTTTTTTTTTTTTTTTTTTTGCTGATCACACATAGATGTCTGTTGTTACCAGGGGTTTTTTACAATGCAGTTTTTCACTGATACCTAGGTACAAATACAGCTCACATCACTGGGACTGAAGAATTTTCCACGAGTTAAAAGGGATAAGATACAGGCTCATGGAGACCCCTTCAATCCATGGTCTAGGTCCAAGCAACTGCACCTTTATATTTCAAAATCACTTTGCACTCTGAAAGATACCAACCTTCCTCATCTCCTCAAAATCTTTCATAGAATCATAAATTCCGTAGAAATCTACATATGCCTTATTTCTTGTTTCAGCTACAGCAAACTTACAGAAAGCTGCAACCCCCCAGGATACAACAAATGCTCCAACAATATGAAAGCACAGACACCTGGCCAGGAGGCCACACATCTGAGCTTTTGTCAAAGCACTGGGAGCCATGGTAGTTACTGTCCTTGATGGCTATGCCAACCTCAACACATCCTTCCCGGCTGATGGAGAAATGAACTGCTTGTCACAATTTTCTTAAGCACACACAAGATGCTCACAACCCTTCAAAAATGCCTCCATAATAAAATCTATGAAGCCATCCACTAATTGCTAGTTTCAGTTAGCCTTCCCCACTAGGCTGTGAGTTACTGAATGATAGTGTGTCTTATTCACATCTGAATTTTAGTAGTTAGCCTAGTAGCTGGTGAATGAGAGATTTCAATAGATGATTGCTAAATGATTAAGAGAATGAATGAATCCTTATTCCTCACCACTCTCAAGCAGGGCCTGAGGTTCCTGAGATACATGATCAGCCTGAGTTTCCATGGGTAGGGCTAGATGCTCCGGTCTCTGGTCTCTGCAGACTCAGCAGGAAGCAGGTTTTGAATGAGAATGAGGAAGCACTGCAGAAGCAAAGTTCAAGGTTCAAAGATAATTCAAAAAAACTTCCTGAGTACAGAAAGAGCAGAACTATTTCAGTTAGTACCCAAGAACAGTGAGAGAAAACACAGCAACTAGGACTAATCTTTTAGATCCTACTGAATATGTACTCCCACTCCCTGTAATGAGACTACCACAAGGACCACAAAAAGGGCCCAAGTTTCTCAACAACAGCTCCCCCTACACATTTTGAGTGATATTTATAACACCAAAAGTGGGTATATATATTGACCAGGATAAAAAAACTAGTCCAGGGGTAGGAACAAATTTGTCCCATAAAATTTGGATTCAGTCAACAGGCCACACTTAAGGACCTAGAAGGCCACATGTGGCATTAAGGCCGCAAGTTCCCCACCCCTGGACTAGTCCCCCTTGCTGTGTTTCCACTCACTGAGAAGGCAGCTGCCTTCTTTTTATCTCCCTCATTCTCGTAAGACATTTCCTTGGATCAGAATATAAGTCCCTGAAAAGGGGACCAGTGTTTTTTAAAACATAAGATTCTTTATTACTCTGCTTTTATCCCCAGTAATGTCTCTACTCTCCAGTTGCTACCATAATCAAAAGAGTTGTGTTCTCTGTGGCTTAGTGGATAAATTGTAATATTAGTACTTAGAGCAAGGTTTGGATCACAAGTGTAAATTTCTACTTCACACCTGAATGCTGTGGCAAGATCACAATACATGTAGAATAGGTCCAGCAGCCACCAGAGCGTCCTTACAGTTAGGCAAGAACATAAGAAAAAAAAACTCTGGATTTCATCTAACTCCTTATCTTTATCTGTTTACTCATTTGCTCATATAACAAACATTTGTTGAGTGCCAACTATGTTGCAAGGCAATATTGCAAAGAGTAAAAAAAAAAAATCAGGATTTCAAAAAGTATTTGCTTCATCAATACAGACTGTTACCCTTATGTAGGGCATTTAATAAAAGGGGGAGGGGCCCTGAGAGTCACTTGAAAGTTTGGAGAACTATGGCCTTTGGGCAGCAAGGGGGTTTAGAATGCCCAATACCAATGCCGTCACACAGTGGAAATCATCGAATCAGGCACAAGCCAGCCCCAATGGCAATCAAGGTGACATACACTCTTGTCACTATCACCCGGGAAGCAGGGTCCCTTCAACTCTGTCTCAGAGCCAGCCAGCATTTTTAACTATCAACCACCTTTACAATTTCCAGGACGTTTATGAGCAGATACTCCCAACAAATCAGCTCAGTGCTAACTCTCCCTAGAAAGGCAAGTCAAAGGCTCTGACTGCAGAGAAAAAGGCAACAGTCCCTCCCCACAGCTGGGTTAAGCAAAGCCAAAACTCAAAGGCATATTGTTGAGAACAAGTCCCCAGTGTCTGGATCAGTAAACAACATTTCTCACAGAAAGAAAACTCTCCATTGTGCCCCAAGGCTTCAGGTCCAGGCAGGGCCCTTCCCCTGCTCTGCTGTCAACCCCACTCCCTGAAGCTAATCTTGGGGACTGAGAAAGATGACCCAGCAGTGAGAACACTCCATGGAAACCTTTACCTGCTGGATTCTTTCCTCCCTTCTTTGGAGTTAGTCCCTAGAAGGCCAAAGTAGCAATTACTGGGAATTTGGCAGCCTCTGTTCAAGATCCTGGAAATTCTGACATTAGTTGATGCCAATGCTGTATGATTGGGGGGAAAAAGGGGAATTTAAAACATTCACATAAACTTCATTTCTAATCTAGACAGAGATTAAAAAATAGAGAAAACATATTGATAAATATTCATTACAACCACCACAACTGGTATTTGGGTTGTACCCCTGGAGAGAGCTGAAAGAGAACTGAAGGTTCTCTGGGTCAACCTCCACCCAGGGCAAGAAAGTCCCCAAGGTTCTGTCAGTTAACTTGCTAGATACTGTACTCTCAAGTGCTTCCGCAGGGAGTCTGTTCCACTGTTGCACGAGTTAGCCATTAAGGGTCTTCAGGTGTTAAGCAGAAAATCTATCTCCTTGGACTTTCACCTCACCGAAACCTAGTACCCTATGGAGCTTCAATGATAGAATCTTCTTCCATACGACTGTCCATCAAACACTTGAAACCAAATGCTGCCCACTCTCCACAGATGTCTCTTCTGGAGAAAAAAAATACCTTTACTTCCTCTAATTATTCCATAGAATTCAGGTTCATCATCATCCTGCCCCTGCCATCCTCTTGTGGAGTTTACATACGCCCTTCAGAATGTAAACACCAGTGTGGGTTCATTATCACTGCTAAAGCACTATCCAATTAGTAATCTAATACGACTGAAAATGGGACCCAGAGTCAGCTGTATCACTCCTGGAAAAAGACTCGATTTACTAGCTCCGGTGGGATTATGCTCGGAATCTGAGTTTGCCCGCCCTCCCAGCCATGCCTCTAACTACATACCCCTCGCAGAACTACACAGTCTCTGATCCTCGGACCCACGTAAGTAAAAATAAACTTCCTCTCCTACCATCAGCGCGAGTAAGTGTTAACATCAAGTAAATGCGTCTAGAAGTACCGAGGGTCGCTGTCACCAGCTGTTTTTAAGAGAAGGACTTCTCTATTGCTATACTGAAACTTTTAAACGCTCGAGCTGGACGCTGTTTAAGTCGCAAAACCAGAACCTGGGCCCCTTTCCTCCCCTCTGCCCCACGGAGGGTCTCACTGTGTTGGGGGCGGGGGTCCTCCGAGGGAGTGGAGTAGAGGACTGGCTTCGGGGCAGGGAGGGGCGCCTCCCCGGACCCTGCTCCGGGCCAGCCTGGGGACCCCGCGAGCCGCAGCGGCACGGACACCACCCCCTTTCCCGGCGACCGCAGCCCCCGTCTCACCGCGAGCCCCAGGGACGGCCACACTCACCCTGGGGGCAGGGACGGGAGATATGAGGGGCCGGACACAGACCAGGCCCTGTTGAACCCTGTCACAGACCCACACACCGGGGACAGAACAAAGAACGGAAGTTCCCCCAGTTTCGCTTCCGGGTCGGTCGTTTACACCGCCCACCTCACCCCTGTGCCCCTAATGCCCACTTGTTCTCTCTAGGAAAGTGGGAGGTCCTCGCCTCTCGGTGGTTGGCTGACTCCGGGCCGCCGGCGAGCCGGGGCGGGACGCCGCGCGCCGGTGCAGGAGTAGCCAGCTGTGGGCTCACCCCGTCACCAGCCTCAGGACACGTGCTCGGGCACTACCGGCGGGGGCGGGGACGGGGGCGCGCGGGGGCGTCGTACCCGCGCGTCTCAGACCGTCTGCTGAAGCGCTGCGGCAAACCTAAGAGTTTTGAAGATTTCGTCAATATAAAATTTGTACCCTTATTTGAAATTTGTTTCCAAACGAACCAAGTGTTTGCTTCACGTAAAAAAGCCCCCTTTAAATTACTAAAATCTGAAGAAAACATTCCGGCCCAGAGGAGAATTCACCTGAGAACAAAACCTGTACAGGTGGAGAGAAGAGAAAAGAGGAAGCCACAGATGAAAAGAAACCCGAGGATGTGCCGGCTGTGTCGGATGTGTGAGATGCTGGCGGGGAATGAGCGCGGGCGAGGTTGCGGGGCGCTCGCTCTTACGCCCTCGCTGGGGGCATCCTCTAAGTTACAGGTTATGTGCAAAATGAAATCTAATATCCTGAGTAGCAAAGGCCCTCCGATTCCTCTTACAGCCCTGCCTGCCTTCTCATCCCAATTTTTACTACACCCGGTATTTATTACTTACCCCCTGAGTTCTGAGAATACAACAGACCTTACTCTGCATGACTTTGGTCTAAGGACAGCAATTTAAATACCCAATTCCCATAATGGCCCATGAGGGGAGGTGAGCTGTTCTAGGTAGAGGGAACGGCCAGTGCAAAGGCCCTGAGGCAAGAGAAAACAATGCACAAATGACCAGTAAAACCTTGGGTGGCCTGGGAGGGGTGGGCTTGTGACCGACCGATCTCCAGTCCTAGACCCCTGGGAGAACTTGAGCAAATACTTGGAATAGCTAAGCCACTCAATACACCCCACCCCCAGAAAAACCTGGGCATTTGTTCTTTTCTTGTTTCAATTCTTTACTCTTCCACTAGTTCCTTCAGCACAAGAAGAACAGGGACAGAGGAGGCAGCGCAGGGAGAGGAGGGAAGGAGGAAGTAGAGTGAGGCTCCTCAAAGTGGGAGGGTTTCTTCGGTAGAAGTTCTACTGACAATCCTCAGGGAACAGCTCTGAGGCTCCCAGCTCCATCAATGCAATAAACTCTGTTACTCTGGGGCTAATGAGTCAATTTGCAGTTACCACTAGTGTTTGCCTCAGAACCTGTCCCGTTAACAGCCAGCAAGTTCTCCAAAGCCCTGCTATTCTTGACTGTTCTGAGTCTGAGGTCTCCACAGTGCCATGAGCCACCCAGGGGATGATGAAGGCAGTCCACCAAGGTGTGGAAGACAATATTTAAATTTCCACATAGTTTTTAACTAAAAGAAAAAATATAAATTAAAAAAGTAAGCCTGAGCAAAATTCAATAGTAGGATAGGTACTGATGACCTCAGAAGTCTCCAGACAAGGGTATGAGGACCCTGGGGAGTGTGGAAGGGCGATGGGAACACACAAATCTTTACAAAGAGTGTGTGGATATAGTTGTGAGAGAAGCAATTTCCAGGTTCTCATTTTCTTTTTCTTTTCTTTCTTTTTTTTTCCTTTTTCTTTCTTTTTTTTTTTTTTTCAGACAGAGTTTCACTCTGTTGCCCAGGCTAGAGGGCAGTGGCGTCATCATAGCTCACTGCAACCTCAAACTCCTGGGCTCAAGCGATCCTCCTCAGTAGCTGGGATTACTGGCATACTCCAGGATGCCCAGCTGATTTTTCTATTTTTAGTAGAGTCAGGGGTCTTGCTCTTGTTCAGGTTGGTCTGTAACTCCTGAGTTCAAGCAATCCTCCTGCCTCGGCCTCCAAACTGCTACGATTACAGGCGTGAGCCACTGCACCTGGCCTCTCATTTTCTACTGATACAACTTTAAAACTGATCCCCTGAAAAACATCCCTATAGTCAAAGTATCCTCTTTCAAAATGGCCTTCCTCACTTGACAGAAGATAGTCAACTTCTTACCCCTAAATCTTACAGCGCTGCATTGCCCTGAGGTATCAAAACCTCTGAGGTACAACACCAAAGGGATAATTTGAAATACTGCTGTCAAGATTGAGCAGGTGAACAACCCCTTTGTGATTCAAGTGGTGTCTTATTATTTCCCTCCAATAAAATGAGAGGAGGACCTAATCAAGTTGTCAGCTGCAAAGAAAACCATTTCTGTTCATAAATCGCCATGTAATTCTTGGCATATAAATATGACATTGCTGTAACTATATTTCTTTCACCACTCATCTACTAATTCATGAGAGCAGGATTTCTCAACATTTACATCTATAAAAACAAAAGTAGGAATAGATTTAATACTTCATTATAGTAATAAGTAATGTCCATCTACTGAGAAAAACAAGACACTGTCCTCTATCTCAAGAGATAAATGTCTAATAAAAATAACTTTCTCTGTTAATCATACATCAGATTTGTTATACATTTATCTTCTGATCACTTGTGAACTACTAATAATGATAACCCAGGAGAACTGTTTTAACATTTAAAGCATTATGTTAAGCACCACATGTACTCACCAGAAAATTGGTTTCCCTGATCAACTCCTGGGTGCACATTTGGGAATGATACCAATTGGGTGTCAGACAGAGGTGGGGGGAGGGGATGGGTGTATATCTACATGATGAGAGCGAAGCGAACTGTCAGTGGAATGGACATACTTGAAGATCTGACTCAGGGTGTTGGGGGTGGGGGAGGGGACGGGTGTTTACCTACATGATGAGAGCGATGTGCACTGTTGGGGGAATGGACACCCTTGAGGCTCAGTCTCGGGGGGTTGGGAGGGGCATGGGCAATATACTTAACCAGAACGGTTGTACCCCCATAATAAGCTATAATAAATAATAAAAAAAAAAGCATTATGTTCATAGAAAATTAAAATTTGATTAAATTTCAGTTTATATACAGTTTTTTTGTGGAGGATTATGCTTGATTAATAAAAAGATTTTACACATAAAAATATTACATTAGAAGGGTACAATACATTTGAGGTGAAAGGGGAAAAAAGTTATCAAATTCTCATAAAGAAACTGTTCACGTATATTTTTAAACTTTTTCTTGTGAAAAATCGTGCACCATCACCAAGCTTCAATAACTCAATAAAGTACCAATCTAGTTTCATCTAGTTTCGGAATCCCTCCTGATTATTTTGAAGCAAATCCCTATAACATTATCACCTAAAAATACTGAACAATAACTACTTAATATTATATATTGAGCCAGTGATCACATTTCCCTGATTGCCTTATACATTTTATTTTCTATAAATCTGTTTATTTGAATTGAGATCGAAACAAGGTCAATACTGAGATTGGTTGATATGCACCTTAACTTTCCTCTAACCTGTGAATTCTGTCTTCATCTTATTTTTCTTTGTTGTAATTTATTTGTTTAAGGAAAAGGATAATTTATCATGCAGTTTCCCATTAGCTGGAGTCTGCTGTCTCCCTGTGCTGTTCTTTAATACATCCCTCAGTTCTTTCCAGTTCCTTGTTTATTATTTTTAAATTTTTTCTGCTAAACAATCCAAAGGGATCCTCTTAGTTTCTCTAAATTGGTGGTTGTATCTAGACCACAGGCTAGAAAAGTGTAATTAATTACAATTCTTTTATACTCAGTTTTGTGAATTTTGAATAATACATTCAATATGTTTTTAATTTCAATTTTTTCTTCATTTGATAATTTGCCATCTGTGATCAGTGAGATCCATATATATATACAAAATACTTTATCTCAGTAGATATAAAAGAGTTGTATACTTAGAATTTGTACACTTTGTATGTTATACCTCAATAAACAATAATAAAAAATGATTGTCATCTATAAAACCTCTATCTGCGCACATAAAATATTTGAAAATATAATTTTCTAACCTGTCAAAAAATATTCCAAACAAAGAATTTCAGTGGATGTTTGCACCTATTGGTTTCCCACAAACAATTGGTTGACATTAGAAAAAAAATGGAAATATGCTAGCTGAACTTCAATAAAAACCTTTGGACAGTGGGTGGAGGTTTTGAAGATGAGTATCATAATATATTGGAACCAACAATGCACTTCTTTCATTAGGATCTATTTATCTTTAAGAGTAACTTTTCCTGTCTATGTATCTGTCACATTAGGCCTGGGCTGACCTACGCCTGTCTTGGAAATGACCTTGGACTCCATCTTCCCACAGTACCATCTCCCGGGAATCTAGCGTTAAGGTAACTGTGGAATGCAGCCTGCCTGGTTCGCTGTGAGTTTCCCGATCCACAAGATTGCACTTGAACCAGGGGAGCTGTGAGTTAGCACGCAGGTCTTGGGCCAGTGTAACCAGAACAGCATAAAAGATCAATGGGAAACCCAAGCTGCGGTTTCTCTGTGTGAAAGTGATCCCTATGTGGCAAAATAAGGCGTGTACTTGACTAGCTGCTGCTGGACCTGCCAACAACATAAATACTTTGCACATGCTGTATGTGCACATCCTGTCCTCTATTCTATAAAGCACAGTAAGCAGAGCACGCCATTAAAGCCCATTGTGTCCCGTGGGTCTGATTGCTGGTTTGAGCTGGTAACCAGAGCAGCACCTCAACTTTCAGCCTCCAAAACAGAATTCCTGATTATCTTCCCCCAAACCTGCTTCTCTCTTCATCTTTCCCATCTCTAAATTTTTTTTTAAAATTTTTGTAGAGACCGGGGTCTTGCTATGTTGCCCAGGCTGCTCTCAAACTCCTGGCTTTAAGCAGTCCTCCTGCCTCGGCCTCCCAAATTGTTGGGATTACAGGTGTGAGCCACTGCTCCTGGTTGATTGTAATTTTTTGAACTTCAGTGTGCAGGGATTGTTATAGCTCATGTGTGTGTGTGAGAGAGAGAGAGACAGAGACAGAGAGAAACAGAGAGAGAAAGTGCCCACAAGATGCAGACTGCCCACAGACGACAAACCCCTTATGGGCTAGAGGAACATGCTCAAGGCTAGCATGTGGGACAGGGATTCCGTGAACTGCCCACTGGCCTTCCTGCCAACATGGAGCAGTGTCAAAAGTGACAGACTCAGGAGGCTTGTCCAGCCCCGGCCCAATAACAAAGCCACTTGTTTTAGTTAATGTGGGTTTGGAAGCCAGTTGCAGTGGCCGTGCCTATAGTCCCAGATACTTGGGAGGCTGAGGCGGGAGGATTGATTGAGCCCAGCAAAGGAGTTCAAGGGTGCAGAGAGCTATAATCACTCAGTGATAGAGTGAGACCCCATCTCTTTTCTTTTTTTTTTTTTTGAGTCAGAGTCTCACTCTGTTGCCTGGGCTAGAATGCAGTGGCATCAGCCTAGCTCACAGCAACCTCAAACTCCTGGACTCAAGCGATCCTTCTGCCTCAGCCTCCCGAGTAGCTGGGACTACAGGCATGCACCACCATGCCCAGCTAATTTTTTCTATATATATTTTTAGTTGTCCAGCTAATTTCTTTCTATTTTTAGTAGAGACAGGGGTCTCGCTCTTGCTTAGGCTGGTCTCGAACTCCTGAGCTCAAATGATCCTCCTGCCTCAGCCTCCCAGAGTGCTAGGATTACAGGCGTGAGCCACTGCGCCCGGCCAAGACCCCATATCTTAAAAAATAGTATGAATTTGAAAGGGGCAGTCACAGGTGGCTTTGTGAGACATCATCCCTCTGTGTAAGGCAAGGGTGTCTGGACAGTCGCCATTGGCCAGTGCTGCATAAGCCAGTGGCCCGAGTGTCCTCTGGGCTCGGCTTACAACCCAGCTGTAGCACCCGCAGCCTAGTTTTATGGCTTCCAGCAGAGATTCTCATATTTTAGTGTCACATCAGAATCACCTGGGGGCTTGATAAAATACAGACTCCATAACTCACCCTAGGCTTATTGATTCAGAATCTCTGGGTTTTCAGTCTGAAAATCTGTGTTGTATCATCATATTTCATACCATAATCATATCATGCTTTATTTCTACACTAAGTGCATAATTTCTCTCAGTGTTGGGCCAGCTGCCTTTTATCTGGACTATTTTTTCAGGGTTGTTTATGCAATCAGTAACCTCAAGAGGTAACATCGTCCCCTGGACCATGAGCAGGCTTCCTTACTGCTTGCTATAAAAGCAGTACACTCCCCCGCCCCCAACCCAGCTCAGCGCAAAGCCACCTACTGCATGTGTAGCATCCATCTGGGCCCTCACATCACCCATGTGGGACTTGGAGCACCAATGCAAATATGCCAGTACTCATGTTGCTTGCTGTGCCGTGAGTAATAGAGTTCTTTGTGTTTGACTCAGGAATCTTGTGTCTTCTGCCAATAACCACACATCAGTAACGAGCTAACTGATTCGCTTGTAAGTAAAGTAAAATCAAATCCCAGACCCAACAGCTTTGACAACAAGGATTGGATACTGATACAGACATGGCTCTCTAAAACAGGAAGTACAACGTGGCCGGGCTTGGAGATAAGAGAAGACACCCTGGGATCCAGTAGCAAAGGCCTTCAGCCAAGTGGAGGGTGGGAAGGAAGGAAGGATCCCCCACTTGTCATACCTGTTATTGAACAGGAGTTGAGTCAATGTTTCGAGGTTGAGCAGTGAGAGCTGATATTGAAACAAGTTGACCAAATAGTGCCATAGGTTTGCTCTCTTATGGGTCAGGGGGACTGGGAGATCACCTGGGCCCTTCATCAGGGAGAAAAAAATCTAAATAAATTCTGTGGGCTGCTCTGAAAATCCCCCACCCTTATGCTAAAACTGGGAAAATCTTCAGGGATGATATGATAGTGGGGCAAAAGATGCCCTGAATTAAGGTGAACTGCTTGGAAAGGTTACTTCTGTGCAGACCATACCTTATAGGTCAAAAAGCCTAAGTCCTGTAGCCCCTGTGCCACCCCCAGCATGCCTTGCAGGCTGGCCTCCCCCTCTACTCTGCACTTGCAGCCAGAGATTGGGGGTGTGGATTACCATGGTCTCCTGACACCTGTCACTCAATACAGTCCTTGACATGCCTCTGTTAGATTTCTTGGTCTTTGTTCCTGTAGGGGAAAATGTGCCCAAATTCAACTGATGGGATTTGGACAAGGTTTGCAATGGAGAAGTGAAGCTAAAGTGAAGCTACAGTGACCCTGTGTGTGTGGACCATTGTTTTTGTTGCTTCTACACCTGAATGGATAGTAAGAATTGATAGGGTATCTGCTTGCACTTTTCCAGTCCCATAAAATGTTAGAGGGGGCTCTCCCATTCAGGGACTGCCACATGGAGGGGGTGAAAGTGGAACAGGTACATCACTCCCCAACCTGCCTCCCCTTTCCCTCTCGGATAGTCCAGCAGAAACAATAAAGAATCTGGAGAGGAGAAAAGGAAATCACAGCTTGATTTCCTCAAGTTTCCCCAAAAACTTGATTGGGGGCCAGTGTACCCGAGACAGGCCATTTCTCAGCCCACAGCACCACCTGCTGGATGCAGCCACTGCTGCTGAAGGTTTTGCCCCTCTCTCTGGAGTCAAATGGAACCTGATGATTAAAAAAGATGGGAAGAACCTGAAAGGCCTCGCTAGACAAATAGAAATGGAATACTTCAGAGAGTAGTCAACCTGGCCCTAGCAGCACTTTGGTTTTACATGAAAAATTGGCAACTACCTCTTGGGAGAAATCAACTGAAACAAAGATGTGGATCAGTGGGGCCCTCGGGTCTCAGAGGTTCCCCTAAATGTGTGGTCCTGGTTCACTGATGGCTTAGCTAAGTTGAAAGCTGATGGGGTCCATTGGGCTCCTGCTGCCATCCCGCCTTGGGGCCAGCTACATAAAACTTAAAGTGTATGTCACCGCTTGGATTAGCAGGCAGAACTCAAGGCCGTTCCCATCCTAAGTCTGGCCAGCACTCCCCTTGATGGAACTTGCTACATTTTACTGACTTGGGCTGTTGTGTCCTAGCTGCTTGTTTTACCACTTGAAAGACTAAAGACATGGAACATTAAAGACATACACTCTGGGGCCGTGAACTATGGAAACAAATCTTGGCTGCTATCTGACAGTAGGGTCACTCATGTCAGTACCCATGGTGGGGACCCAATCTCTGATGAAACTGTCACCAAGCTGCAGACCAAGCCTGCACCACCCAGGAGCTCCCTCCCACTCCTGGTAAATTGCCTTCATGGGACCTTTGAGCCCCACCAAGGGTTACTCTTTGTGCCTCACTTCCGTCCACACAGAGGTTAACATGTCCCTGTTCCAGTCCAATCTGCTGATTCAGGCTGCATCATTATGGCCCTTGAAACTAAACTGTGCCATGTTTCAGGCTTCCCAGACCCTCTACAGCCTGACATTAGTGTGCCATTTGTTGCAAAGGCCACCCAACAATGGGTCAGTAGTCAGAGCATTCAGTAGACATTCCACACCCCCTGCTGTCTGTAGCACCTGGCTGTCAAGCACTGGAATAGCCTCCTCCATAATCAGCACTAACTCCCTCACCTCCTGGTCCACACCTCAGTAAGGCAGTCTGGTCACTAAATGAGGCCGTCCCCCGAAAGGGTTCATCTCCTCTTGGCCGTCTCTTAGATAATGATCAGGATGAAAGGGTGGGAGCTCTATAGACTTACTTGGAAAATTTAGGATTTTGCTTGACCATTCTTTGGTATTATGCTTCCATTTTTATTCCCCGCTAATGGTTATTTCGGGCCACCCTGGTGGGCAGATCCTGTGGGTGCAGCCCAGCCAACACCCCGACCTAGGGATTCAACATTAATTCCAGTCCCACCAGCACGATTCTCTTGTTGGATTGACACAGTCGTAGATCACAAAGAACGACCACTTGATTCAGGACACTGCTCTCCAGCTGCCCTGCACATGCCCTGGCCAGCTGAACAATGGCTCTCAAAGATACCTAGATCCCGGGTTATCCCAGTGGCGCCTATGTAATTGCAAGTGTCCCTATAACAAGGAGTTGAGAGAGATTTTACCATAGGGGAAAACAGTGGGGAGCAAAGGGATGGAGAGAGAGCTTTGAAGATGCTAACATACTGGCTTTGAAGATGGAGGGAGAGGCCTCCAGCCACGCAATGCAAGGAATGAGGCTCTAGAAGCTGGAAAAGGCAAGAACTCCCCTAGTGGGAGTGTGGCCCTGCAGACACCTTGATTTCAGACCAGGGGCTAGAGTGCCGTGGTGTCAGCCTCGCTCACAGCAATCTCAAACTCCTGGGCACAAGCGGTAGCTGGGACTGTAGCTAGGACTACAGGTGTGTGCCACCACGCCCGGCTAATATCCAACTCCTGAGCTCAAGCGATCCT
>CM052448.1:23189101-23231506 GCA_028533085.1 Varecia variegata
CCAAGGCCACCCGCAGGCGAGAGGCGGGAGCAGAATTTAGGAAAATCCGCCGGGCTCCAGGGCCGGAGGGCGTCGGGGTTTCCCCAGCCCGAGGACAGCCAACCCAGGCGCAGCTCGCCGCCAGGCCCGGCGGACGCCACGAGGACACTGAGCATGCGCCTCTCGCGGTACGGAAGCCGGGAAGGAAGGGGGCGGGGCCAAGGCTGGCAGGCGCGAGGAAAATGGCGGCAGCGGCGGCAGCGGCGAACGGGACCGGAGGGAGCAGCGGGATGGAGGTGGATGCAGCAGGTAACGGGCGGTACAGGGGTGACTTTTGAAGACACCCGTTAGGGGTGCGTTAAGGCCGTCGTGGACTCCTGGGAGAAAGGAAGAGAGCGGAACAGCAACATCTCTCCCTGGGATAACTTGCGGGAGGGATGTATGGCCCGGGCTCCGCTGTCCCTCACTCCCATTTTCAGGGAAGAACGTGGGGCTTGGAATCTCACCCTATCTCCTTTCCCTCCACCGTTAGTAGTCCCCAGCGTGATGGCCTCCGGAGTGACTGGGAGTGTTTCAGTCGCTCTTCATCCCCTTGTCATTCTCAACATCTCGGACCACTGGATCCGCATGCGCTCCCAGGAGGGGCGGCCTATGCAAGGTGAGTGTTAGGCATAATTCTCTAGTCTCCTTTCCTTGGTCACCTCCCCCAAACAGTGGTCTTTTCCCCTTCTTTTACTGGTGCCAATTCGCCCTCCCCGCAAATCACTGTTTCCCCAGTACTTGGTTCCCACTGACCTCAGACCCTCAGGTGATAGGGAAAAGTTTTGAATTTCCTTACCCTCACCTCTTACATGTTGTTCTTCCTCTCAGTGATTGGGGCTCTGATCGGGAAGCAGGAGGGCCGAAATATCGAGGTGATGAACTCCTTTGAGCTGCTGTCCCACACCGTGGAAGAGAAGATTATCATTGACAAGGAATATTATTACACCAAGGAGGAGCAGTGTGAGAGGGGAATAGAAGTGGGAGTTAAAAAAAAAAAAAAGCACAGGCGGGGAAGATGGAGAGGGTTGGGGAGAAGTCAGCAGGAGAAGAGGCTGAGAAGGGAAGAGGAAGAGTGAAGAGTAGCTGAATAGATCTCAGAAAAAGAACACGTTCAGATATTCCCCCCAAAGAAAGTAAAAGATGAGAGAAGACAGGATAGAAGGGAGTAATTATGAGCCAAGATTTGAGGAGGGAGGTAGAAACTGGTGAAAATACACCAGGGGATCTAATTTAAAGGATGGTTTAAAGAAATACTGTGTGCTCTGGCCCCTTCCTCTCCAGTTAAACAGGTATTCAAGGAGCTGGAATTTCTGGGTTGGTATACCACAGGGGGGCCGCCTGACCCCTCCGACATCCACGTCCATAAGCAGGTATATATCCTCACACCTGTGCATGCTGGCGCAGAGAATAGAGGACGAGGGGAAGAAGAAAGATGGAGCATTGACTTTCTCATGCATTGTCCCTCCCTTTCAGGTGTGTGAGATAATCGAGAGCCCCCTCTTTCTTAAGTTGAACCCTATGACCAAGCACACAGATGTGAGTAATACTGACCCAACACCTACTTTGTCATGCTTCTCTTTCACTATACCTATCTTTTCCCCTCAACTCCTGCTGTATTTTTACTGTATGACATCCCTTCTCTGTTGGAGAATGCCAGAGTTGAATCTCCATTCTGCCACTTACCAACTATGTGACTTTTGTTTAGTCATGTAACCTCTAAACTGTATTTTCCTACATAAAATGGGGATAATCTCCATTTCACTAGGTTGTCAGGAAGAGGAGATGAAAGAAAATGTTTGAAAGGGCATAGCCCAATTTTTGGCACATAGTATCGGTTCTGATGTGTTTGCTGTTAGTAAGAGCTGTTCCTCATCTCATCTTTACAGCTTCCGGTCAGCGTTTTTGAGTCCGTCATTGATATAATCAATGGAGAGGTAATACCCTGCCCTTCACCCCTCAGATCCTGCTCTTGGCCTATTTCCTGCTTTTGACTCTCCCTCTGTGGGATACTTTGCTCTGTAGGCCACAATGCTATTTGCTGAGCTGACCTACACTCTGGCCACAGAAGAAGCTGAACGCATTGGTGTAGACCATGTGGCCCGAATGACAGCAACAGGCAGTGGAGAGAACTCCACTGGTAATGAAGAGGATTTCGTGGAAGTAGGGGTGGAAGGTGTAGCCACATGCCTTCTCAACCTTTGCCTGTTTCTGTCCCCCTGCAGTGGCTGAACACCTCATAGCACAGCACAGCGCCATCAAGATGCTGCACAGCCGTGTCAAGCTCATCCTGGAGTACGTCAAGGCTTCTGAAGCAGGTAGGACAGGTGCCTGCCTGGAACTCATACCATTTTTCCTCTTCCTTCTTGGGAAGTGACAGCATCCACATTAATGCAGGCTTTTTGTGCCTTTAGGAGAAGTCCCTTTTAACCATGAGATCCTGAGGGAGGCCTATGCTCTGTGTCACTGCCTCCCAGTGCTCAGCACAGACAAGTTCAAGACTGATTTTTATGATGTGAGTGTAAAACTCGGGATAGGGAGCTGGGGCTTCTGTGGTCATTTTTGCGTGTAGGACCTGGGACTCAGTTGTTCCCTGGGCATACTGTGAGGGATCTCCTGGGGAACTGGTTCTTTCTGTTCCTTCCCAGCAATGCAATGATGTGGGGCTCATGGCCTACCTCGGCACCATCACCAAAACGTGCAACACGATGAACCAGTTTGTGAACAAGTTCAATGTCCTCTACGATCGACAAGGCATCGGCAGGCGAATGCGGGGGCTCTTCTTCTGAGAGGGTACTTGAAGGGATGAGGCACAGGGGTCAGGCGACTGTCCCAAAGGGGAGGGGTGCTACGCTCCCTTTAGAGAAACCGCTGTCATTAATAAAAGGGGAGCAGCCCCTCAGCATCCCTTTCAGTGGCTTTGTCCTCTCTGTTAGGCACCACACTGGGTTCTCAGCTCGGATCTTATTGAGGCCCTGTGTTCCAGCCTTGCTCACAAGCAGAATCCCTTTTTATTATTAGCTCTTGATACCCCATTGAGTGGGAGTCGCTGCGACTTTGAAATGACCCCATGTCCAGTCAGGTGGACTGTCTTTACACAAGTCAAAGGCTGCCTGTATCCACCTATGAGATACTGTTCTGTTCTGTTCCGCCCTGTCACCCTGACATGATCTTACATAGCCCAACCCTATAAATATGACAAATGACTACTAATTTCATTAAAAGTTTTTCATACACAAAAAAGGGGAGGAGGAGGAGGGATATTAAACACATTTTATTATGGACAGTTCAAAGCCTCAATCCTGTGGGCACTGTGAATTACCAAGAGAGCGAGAGGTTTCTCAATTACTGCTGAGTGTACCACACTGACAGGCTGTGTGGCACCTCAGCCCTATGAGATGGAGGTATCAGTATCATCCGTACTTTGGAGGCTGCCAGGAAGGGATAGCTGCATATGATTACCTGTGCCAGGTAACACATTCCCACATGCCACCCTTCAGTTCCCCGATTCTCATCACCCCCTAACCAGGGCTTCAGAGTGGGCTTTGAGGACTAAGGTAGTGAGTGATGAGATGTCTGATAGAAGCATTAATAAACAGAAAAAGAGAAAAATTGGCTTGGTTGAGAGGCCCTATGGCCCAGAGCCTAACTGGCACAGGTCAGTATCTCAGTACTTGAGACTAAGTAGGGGAGGGGAGCAAAAACAGGAGGGGAGCTCAAAAAGTGGAGACCAGCACAAACATTATCTCTGCAGATAGAAAGTTATTCCTTGTCCTATCCCAGTGTCTGTATTGGTGCCTGGCAGGTAGAGTAGACACTTCACTCAGTATATTTACTGAGTGGATAAAAATAGAACAAATGTAAAAAAGAACAAGACAGAAAGCTAAAAACCCCACAATACTATGGCAACATACAAATACTTTATTAGCAAAAGAGAGGATCCTCCTTCCCCCGAGGGGCATCATTAAACACTTAAAAGGGGCAGATCAGCACAGAATGCAGGGGTGGACCCAGTGTCTCAAAGCAGGGTGGATCAGACAAAAGTGATCCGTGTCTTGGAAGTATTGACCTGCCAGACATTTAACTCCTCGTACTCATCAAGAGCCGCCTGGAACTGGGCAGGTGTGAAGCCACGAGATATGCAGCGTTGCTCTGCCTCGGAAAATGGGATGCTTCGGCCCCCTGAGACCAATTCACGGACAGTGGCAAATATCACATCTGCTGGTCTCTGGGTCCTGAAGGAGAAGTATGGGCGTGTAAGGTCAGGGATACAAACAAGAACACCGGTATCAACAAAGAACAATGGCAGTCAGTGGTAGAATTCTGAGGTTGGCCTCGTATACATGTGGGTGCAGAAGCTAAGTGATCTGCTCAAGAAAATCAAGGTGACTCAAACTTCATCCTTCGTTAAACCACTCACCTAGCTGTTTGCCCCTTGTCGCCTAAAAGTGAGTCCTTTGACATCTCCATTAGCCTTATTGCTTCATTCACATCTTCCTTCTCCACAGTGTCCACCATTCGCAGACGTGCCTAAGGGGAAGGTAGGGGAGAGATGGGAACAGGAGGAGGGCAATGGAACCAAGTCAGGGCCCCCTGTTCCAACTTTAAGGCTGGGCAACTCATGTTGCCTGCTCACAAAACAGAGTGGAGCTCCTCCCTTCCCCCCAACATCCGCAGTGTTGGGCCGGCACTGTCAGACCGAGACAAGTGCAATGCCCAGGGCAGCGTCCAGCAATTGCCCAAGTCTCCGCCTCTCAACACTGGCCAGTCCCGGTGTTCAGCTGTCCTGTGAGGGAGACCAGACCCTTTTGAACTCCACTGGGCTCCCCACCATGACAGATGGAGCTTGGGGAGCTCAGCCAAGAAGGCGATTGGCAGAGAGGTTGTGTCCCGGGGGCTCGGGAAGTGCTAGCTCAGCAGTAGGTCAGGTAATCACACTACCTGCACGAACAGCACTTTGGAGCCCCCGGGACTAAGGTCCAAGATGGGAGGATAGAAATGAAGGTTTATAGCACAGGATCTAGGACACAGGGAGTGAAATTAATCCCACCCACCCCTTCAGTGAGGTTTAAGAAGCAGGGAGAAGGCCTTTCCCTCCATGGACGCTGCATGTGCCCTACTGGAGCAGCAAGTACCCACAGTGCGGTAGCACGGACAGGACCACTATCTGCACTGTCAGCACTTTAGCCCCCGCAGGGCTGAAGTGGGAGGGAGGAGGCAATGAGAGCACGTTAAGGCGTGTTGCTCAGTAAGGGCCAAAATAGACAGCCCTCCGGCAATACAGGGACCTGGCACTCACCAGAGCAGTTGAAAGTCGCAGAATGGCCAGCAGGGTCCGGGCAGAAGTATAGGTGGCATCCTTACTAGCCCAAGCCTCTCGCCTCATCTCCACATAGGCTGCTGTGATATAGTCAGCCAGAGACTCTGGCACTGTGGGCTGCTTCTCGCGGCACATAGCTATGTAACGTCTGTGGGAGAGAAGGTTCGTGGGAAAGCAGAAAAAAAAGATGGGGAACTGAGTGAATGCATGCACGTTTCTTTCTGTATAAAGCCTTCCCATTTAACAGAATTCTTTAGGGTTTCACATACACCTTATACACGCAGTCTTATACCAGATTTTTAGCAATTTTGTGCAGGAAACCAGTGACTGTGACCCTGTAACAAGATCAGGCGTAGAACTTTCCACTTAAAGTGTCACGGTGGCATTCAAATAGTTGTGGATTTTGGATTAGGGATGTTCAACCTGTATTAAGTATCCATGGAACAGGACCCAGCTTGGCCTAAAAGTCTCTACCTGCCTCACCCCTAGGGCAAGATAGTGGTGAGGAAGGCAGGTTCTGAGGACACACTGTTCTCATCTGGCCAGGCACAGGGGACACCTTGATTTATTGTTCTCAGGCCCAAAACATGTGGTAGTGGGTGGGGGGGAGTGGTGAAAAAAAAAAACCCTAGAACTGAAAGCTGTTCAGGAGACATTCGTGGCCCAAGATAATGCCACATGCAGGCAACCTGCCTAAAGTGCACCCATCCTCACCCAGCTCTCCTACCTCATGAGCTTCATGTCCAAAGGTTCAAACTGGGCAGGCGGCTGGCGACTGTGCTGGTGCACATAAGTGATGTGCTGGGCCAACCTGAAAGAGGGGAGGCAAGGAGGAACACTCTTTAGGGCTACACACCCCGTGCCCCAACTCTAAATATCTCTCACTTTTACAGCATGGCAGGGACAAACTTCCCCAGGAAATCCTTATCAGCATTTCAGCCTTGACCTACCATTTCCCTAACCATGGACCAGCCCCTGCCAACAGAGAATATGATTGATTTTCTGATTTCACCTCCCACCCTACAGATCATTAGAAGGGCATGTCTCTTTGGGTGCTGAGCTTCATTCACCGTAGGTCATTGTCCCGGTCAGGCCGGTCCTGGATCAGCCAGAGGAGGTCAAATCGGGAAAGCAGTGCAGCAGGAAGCTGTATGTTCTGCTCTAGGCTGCGGCGGGGGTTATAGCGCCCATAGGCAGGGTTGGCAGCAGCCAGGATGGAGCAGCGAGCGTTGAGTGTGGTGAGAATGCCCGCCTTGGCGATGGAGATGGTCTGCTGCTCCATGACCTCATGGATGGCTGTGCGGTCAGCCTCAGCCATCTTGTCAAACTCATCGATGCAGCACACGCCCTGGTCAGCCAGCACAAGGGCCCCGCCCTCTAAGGTCACTTCTCCACTCACGGAGTCTCTCAGCACAGCTGCTGTAAGCCCCACTCCTGAGGAGCCACGTCCTGTTGTGTATTGGCCTACAAGAGAATAAATAAGCAGATGTGCTTAGGAAGAGAGTAGCAAAGAAGGAAAGGAGTATAGGGCAAGGATGCAAAGATAGGGCCAGGGAGGTGAGGCCTATACTGAATTGCTCTGCCCTCCCAGCCCTTCCCGAGATGGCTAAAGATCTGTGGGGTGCTGGTGCTGGCAATACCTCCCTTCCCCCTGCCACCAACCCTCTCTAATAACTGCTCTCTCCTCCCACCCCTACCCTTTGAATAAACACCGTGCTCCTATCCCATCCAAGGTATGATTACTCACTGCGAGGGGCCAGGCGATCAATATAAGATAGGAGCTGAGACTTGGCCACACCAGGGTCCCCCATCAGGCAGATGTTGATGTTGCCTGGAGGAAGGGAAGGAAGCCCCTGAATAACTACTCTCTAAAGCAAGTTGTCCAACAGAAAAAAAATACTTGGAGGTCTGCCTCCCCTCCTACACCCCACACTACTACTCCTAAGTTCTCCCTGTGCCCACGAAGGCAAGATCCACTCTCATTCCGTGACCTATAGGGATACTCGCCCACAGCATCTTCTCTTTCCAAATGACTTCACCCACCCTGTGTTTCTCCCTCGTTCTTTCTTCTTACCCCTGATTTTCATGCCTCGAGGAGACTGGTCCACACCTCCCACCAGCAGGAGTAACAGTGCCTTCTTCACATCTTCATGCCCATATATCTCTGGGGCGATAGAAGCTGCCAGCTTTTCATAGAAATCCTCCTCTGCAGAGAAGTTAAGATTAGCGTATTTTCTGGGGGAAAAAGGGCCAGGATGAAAATCAAATTCCCAGTCTTCCCCCTGACCCCTTACCTGCAATCTGCCTCAGCTCCTCCTTGCTCAGCTCTCCAGCCGCAAACTCATCATCATCACTCTTATTCATCTTCACAATCCGATGGGCTTCCAGGTAAGTTTCTGAGAGTAAACCCTTGGGCAAGAAAATGCCAGGATATGGGTGAAATTCCTTTACCTTGTCCATCACCTGATGAGTCCCTAATGATCTGACAAACCCTTCGTGCTGTTTGATGTTTTGCTGTGTTAGTTTTCTCTGTGGGAGGTAGGGAGATTGAGTGGCTGAGGGGAAAGGGGGAATTCTCTCGTTTCAAACTCCCTTTCTCACCTGTACCACCTGTCGGAACCCAGTGCGCAGGACTGGCAAGAAGATACCAGTGACACTGACATGGTCTCCAGGCTGGGCGATCCTCGTGTTCTCTCCTTCTACCAGCACCGTGATGCTGCGAGGGATGTTTCCCACGGGCACTTGGTCACTCTAGGACAGGGAAAGGCAAGGAGAGAGAAACATAAGACCCATAAGGACCTGACCTTCCCTCCCTAAATATCCCACTCTAAGACTTCTCAGTCTGCCCAGCCTCACATCAGCCTACGGGAGCAGGGGAGATCAGACCTCCTTTACCTCTTCCCAACTCAAACAGAAAATTCCAGGTAAACCTCCGTCCTGCTCTAGGTTACTTTTCTGCCTCAGCTCTCTCTTCTTCTGTTCTTTCTTTCTGCCACTCCACAAGTGACTACAGGATTCTAGTGGACTCCCTGTTTCACCTGCCCAGGACCACGTACCCCAAACTCACATGTTCTTGCATCTTCATCTCCTGGAATTTGATGAATTTGGAGCCACGTGTCTGCAGATACAGCCGCCCTCCTGAGCGGTTGGTTTGGCACTCCTGGCTTGGGCACATGATCAGAGGCATGAAAGTAGGAGACTGGATCTAGGAATATGAGAAAGGAAACGACAAAGGAAATCAGAAGGAAAAGAGCCCCTTGAATCACATTTCCTCTTCATGGCAAATATCTTCGAAGTGTCAAGAACTCCTTGAACTATTCTGGGTCAACAATGACAAACACTAAGAAAACAACACATGAAAAAAGACCACTACATAGCAGAGAAAGGATAAAAACCTAACACACAGGCATCTTTTGCAAAGCAGAGAAAACAAACATCAGGAAGTGCCTTCCTGTCCCTCACTCCACACGTACCGGCTGGTAGGTCTCTGCCCCACACTGGTCACAAGTGTAAGTGGCCACCACCATCCTGGGTTTGACTTCAGAGACGCGAGTGACGATTCCACGTACAGTTACCAATTTTCCTACAGAGTCAGCTCGTACTTCCCGGATAACACGAGGCTTGTTGCTGCTGGGGCCTTGAAAATACAGCTCGCTAAGGGGAGAAAACAGTCATTAGCAAGGTCAGGAGAAAACAAATGCCTATACCATTTCCCAAAGAGAACACTTACAATCTGCGCATGAGTTCAGCAGGGTACTGGTTCTGGGGGCTTCGCACTGCCCCAGGGTCCCTGCTCCGCTGCTCCATCATCAGCCGGTGCTCAATGTAAACATCCAAGACATCTTTATTTACCACCTAAAGAAGAAAAAACGAATGGCAGAATGGAGAAAAGAGAGCACAGTGCCAGACAGAAGTCACTGTCCCTCCTTTCTGCCAGCTCAGAACACATCACTATCTGAGCAGCTTCGTAACAGAGCCTAAATCCCTTGCCCTGTTCTCCAGCCACTTACCTCCCTCTCCTTGTACTGAGGCAGCAGCTCTTGTACAGCATCAGCAAAGAGCCTTGCATAGCGCTTGGCATTCTCACAAATCGAGTCCACCAACTCAGGGTCATCCTCGGCTACATCATCCAGGTCCACGTACAGTGCCACCTGTTCCCGATGAGCCAGGTGAACCTGGGATGGGGAAGAAATAGCAACACCTCAGAGCCAAGTTTACCTTGTTTACCAGAATTCACACATCACTGTGAACTCAGAGCACAGGCTCTAGACACCCACAGGGGAGAAAGAGCAGCATCAGACAGAGCAATATTCACTTCTCAGCCCCCAAACTCCTAAAAACACTCTCATCATTTATGAATATAGTGTACTACCATATTCACTTACCGGGTATCAGGTGCTGTACTAAATTGTCACTTACAAACAAATGTACTTTCTGAAACAAGCTAGACAACCTCTTATAACTCCTTAAGCACCACCCTATTCTCTTCACCCAATCTTACACTTACCAACTGGTTCCCATACTTGAATTGCTTCTTCCCAAATTCTTCATCCTGGTAAAACTCTTGTAAGAACTTCTTAACCTTTTCTATAATGTAAATGTAAAATCATGAGAAGCAACCCTTCTTTCACACAGCGTACTGCAAATCCCTCTGGTAGAAATAAAAAACCCATTTTCACTTAAAACACGATCTATGAGTTACTTATTCCATAGATATTTAAACAAACCTACATAATTCTCCCCAAAGTGGGCAAAACTTCTTTTCACAAGTCCGTTTTTACCTAGGGAAGAGTAAGGGGCCCCTGGCAGTTAAGAGTACTACCCAACACCTTCCCCCCTGGGGAATTCCAGTCTCTAGTTTAAAATCCTAGCACCCTTCCCCAATGGCCTCCCACACTCTAACAACACACTCCGGTCTCAAGGTTCTCAGCTTTCCCTCCACCCGTACGGTTCTCTCTAATCCCTTGCTCTTGCCGGGACCTCCGCCACTAGGCCGGTCCTCTACCCCACCCCCGCTACCGCCAGCGCTTCCGCTCTTAGTAAACAAAGAAGCACATGGGCCCAGATTCCAGCCGCCTCACAGCCCGGGATTCCTCCGCCCAAGGCGGGAGCCCGTCCCGCCATTGGCCAGCACGCTGAGGGCCTCTCCGTCCCTCCCCACTGCCGCGGTTCTCGGCCTAGCGCTAAGCCCCCGAATTCCAGGCACGCCCCCACCCTCAGCAGCTCTGAGGCCACCGCGCGGAAGGACACTGTTTACACACGACACGCCCTCCAACCGCGTCGCGCCACTTCCGCCCGCCTCCACTTCCGCTAGGAGGGCGGTCTGAAGTGGCCAATCCCGGCGCGGAGCGGCCCCGGCCTGCCCGCCCCCAGGGCTTCAGCGCGTCTTGGGAGGACGCGGGAACTCGGGAGTGTCCAAAAGCGCGGAGGGGAGAGGGTTCAGGGTCCCCGTCCGAGGCCGAAAGCCCTTAGGATGCACGTCTCTCCTGGGCGCGACCCTCCCTTCTGCAGCCCCCCAGCAGGGTTATTCCCATTCTCACGACAACACCTTTCCTGGGCAGGTTTACCAGCTCTTCGACCCCGACGTCCCCCGTGCGCCTCCCATGCACCGTCTGTCCCAGCCCCGCCGCCGCCCGACCCTGCCTCTGGCCATGCGCGCCCCACGGCCCACTGACACGGCCCCGAAGACCCCGGCTTACGTCCACAGGTGTTAGCCCGGCGGCTTCCCGCACAGGACGCCCCTCCCAGGCTTGGAGACCCTCACCTTTCTCGAGCGCGTAATCCTTAAGCGCCATCGCTGCCGAGGGCCGTGCAGCAGCAGTTGGCGGGCTCAGGAGTGTAGCTCCCGGAGAAGCCACGAACGTCCGCGCGCTGGACTGTGGCGGACCAACCGAAATTGGCGCGAAACGTCGCTCGCCACGTGACCGGCGCCACTGCGTTTGGACCAATCGGAGAGGACGGCTCTTCGCTCTCCCCATTCGCCACAGGCCCCAGCCTCGGCCAATCACCAGGCGAGCCTGGGATGAGTGACGAGAGGCGGTGGGGGTGTCGGGAGGGAATCGCCGGGCGAGGCGGGGCTGGCGCCGGGTTTCCCGCGGTCGGAGCTGGCGCGGGCGGAGGAGGATCGTTCTTAAAGGGCCAGTCCACGCGCGTCCTTTTGTTCCGGGGCCACAGGGCGGGGCAGGCCCAACTTTCGCCGCGTTCTTGTTTACTCTCCAGAACAGCCATGATTTCCCAGTTCTTCATTCTGTCCTCCAAGGGAGATCCGCTCATCTACAAAGACTGTATCCTTGACCCGCGGGGCGGGGTGCAGGGGCCGGGCAGGAGTAGTGCCCGGAGCCAGCCCGTGTTGCAGGCTCCTTAACTGTCCTTCTACCCGCCAGTCCGGGGAGACAGTGGCGGCCGGGATGTGGCCGAGCTCTTCTACCGGAAGCTGATGGGACTGCCAGGAGACGAGTCCCCGGTTGTCATGGTAACCACTGGGGGCGGGGGCTGGCGGGCCAGGTGGGCGCCTCCTCCCTCCCGGGGCTGGTTCTTTGAAAGCTTGCGCTTGGGAGGCATCCAGCTCCAAATAAAACTAGGGAAAGTCCATTGAGCGCTAACAGTGTACCAAGCACCGCTCCATGCGTGTCTCAACCCTCAGCAGCTCTGGGGTGGGTGCTATTATGAACCTATTACACGTTGAGAAGCTGGGCCTTAGGGAGGGTTCAGGTGACGCCCAAAGTCGCTCTGCAACCACTGCTAGTAGGGGCATCGGGATCCGAGCTCACGACCCTTCTCTTTTTTTAACGCCTTTCTCCCCATCTGTGTCTCAGCATCACGATGACCGTCATTTCATTCACATCAGACACAGTGGTCTCTATTTAGTAGCCACGACTTCAGAAAATATTTCTCCCTTCAGCCTCCTGGAGCTGCTCTCCCGGTGAGGAGGGCTGGGCGGGGTGCCTGGGACTGCGGGTCTGAGAGGAGGACGAGGGGACTATGCACGCTTGGCGGTGTTTCTTCAGGTTGGCCACTCTCCTGGGCGATTACTGTGGCTCTCTGGGTGAGGGGACCATCTCCCGCAACGTGGCTCTGGTCTACGAACTCCTGGATGAAGTGTTGGTGAGACCCACAGATTCTCTGCTCTTGTCTGCTTTTCCACTGTGGGATCCTGTGGCTGGGAAGCTAAGTCCACTCCTTTCTCACCCCCTTCCTCCACTGGCCACCCAAAGACTGTCCTTTGTTCATCACTAGGACTATGGCTATGTACAGACCACGTCCACAGAGATGCTGAGGAACTTCATCCAGACGGAACCCGTGGTCAGCAAGCCCTTCAGCCTTTTTGACCTCAGCAGTGTTGGCTTGGTCAGTAGAAGGAAAGAGGAGGACGAGGGGGAAGGAGGGTCAGCCAGGAGTGTCAAATCTGAGGATTAATTACTTTGGGCACTTAACAGTTTGGAGCCGAGACACAGCAGAGCAAAGTGGCCCCCAGCAGCGCAGCCAGCCGCCCTGTCCTGTCCAGTCGCACTGACCAGGTGAGGGAGAGATGGATGGAAGCAGACCCTCTGGCTTTTTTCTGGGACCCCAGAGTCCAAGATCCTGGCATATTTCTCCACCTCCTCTAAACATGCGTATCCTTTCCCTCACCCCATGTCCCCACCCCAGGGCCCTGGTATGGACTGCCCTGTCCCTTCTGCCTGTCCATCTTAGAACACAAGCCGTTCTGCCTCCAGCCACCCAAATCCCCTCTCTCTCTCAGAGCCAAAAGAATGAAGTTTTTTTGGATGTGGTCGAGAGACTGTCTGTACTGATAGCATCTAATGTAAGTTTGCACTCCCAACCCTGGAGCTGAGGACAAATGGGACTTGGGAAATGTGTTGGGAGGGTCAGGACTTGGGCACTGACCTCCCTCCCTCCTCAGGGCTCACCGTTGAAGGTGGATGTGCAGGGAGAGATCCGGCTCAAGAGCTTCCTTCCCAGCGGCTCTGGTGAGGAGTCTACAGGCTGGGCCCAGGGCTGGGTTTGGGACACGCTGCTCGATGTCGCATATGGTGGTGTTTGCTGACCTTCCCCGATGTTCTTTCCTCTGACAGAGATTCGCATTGGCTTGACAGAAGAATTCTGTGTGGGGAAGTCAGAACTGAGAGGTGAGAAAGTGGGTCTGTAGAGTTCACGGAGAGAAGTTAGAGACAGATTGTCCTCCTTCTCCCTGCTCTTCTTTCCTGAAATATGGGTCAGGAGAAGAGCTCTTTTCTCTTTCCAGGTTATGGGCCAGGAATTCGGGTTGATGAGGTCTCATTCCACAGCTCCGTGCACCTGGATGAGTTTGAGTCTCATCGAATCATCCGCTTGCAGCCAGCTCAGGGTGAGGTAAGGCTCAGGGTGGCCTAGCGTGTTCCATCCACCATGGGGAAGGGAGGCAGTGCAGGTGTGGGGAGACCAAACTGACCTCACTCCTCTCTGGCCTCAGCTGACCGTGATGCGGTACCAACTCTCTGATGACCTCCCCTCGCCGCTCCCCTTCCGGCTCTTTCCCTCTGTGCAGTGGGACCGAGGCTCAGGCCGGTGAGACCATTTCCTGTGTTCCAGAGCTACCCTGGAACCCAAGCCAAGATGTTTATATTCCCAAGACTTACTACACAGGGGGCTGCTGGTAATAGGGTACAGATTGGAAAAAGGCTTGCCCACTAGGAGTTGGCTGGATTTCAGTTCTTCTTCTTGGGATACAACCTACACAGCCCTGCATGGAGGCCCTGGGTGGGGAATGGTGAGATGCCAATAGGATATGGCCTAAGTAATGGTATTTTTCCCTCTCATCCAGGCTCCAGGTTTATCTGAAGTTGCGATGTGACCTGCCCCCAAAGAGGTAAGAGCAGGGACTGGCCAGGCCTAGTTCAGCTGTGTGGGGCAGGAGACAGACCTGTTGTTGCTTCCTTCAGATGCAGCCCCCAGCCTCAGAATTGTTTGGTTAGAGGCTTTAATGTTTAGGAAGCTGTACTTGTCCTGAGCTCCCGTTGCGACATTTGAGAAGAATGGGGACAAGGGACTGTGCCTTTCTGGGGCTGACTTTGCTCCTTTCTTCTCTGCAGCCAAGCTCTCAATGTCAGGCTGCACCTTCCCCTGCCTCGAGGAGTGGTCAGGTTAGTGTGTGTGCTCCAGGAGAGCTTCCTCGGGGAGCACAGCATGGGGGCAGAGAGGGTGAGCTGAGTACGACCGGCCTGCCCCAAGGAAGACACAGCCAAGCTCCAGCACTTTCCTCTCCAAACTCCAGCCTATCCCAGGAGCTGAGCAGCCCAGAGCAGAAGGCAGAGCTGGGAGAGGGAGCCCTTCGCTGGGACCTGCCCCGGGTGCAAGGAGGCTCTCAACTCTCAGGCCTCTTCCAGGTATCAGCTGTCAATCCTCCAGCCCCCTCTCCTCTGACCTGCACTTGCAGCCCTTCGCCCTGCCCTCCCCAAGCAGTTGCTACCTTGCTCCCCAGCGTGGTCAGCCTCCTGCCTTCTGTCCTCTCCCCTACTTCTGCTCCTCACAGATGGATGTCCCAGGGCCTCCCAGCCATGGGCCCTCCACTTCGGCGCCTCCTCTGGGGCTGGGCCCTGCCAGCCTCTCCTTCGAACTTCCTCGGCACACGTGCTCTGGGCTCCAGGTTCGCTTCCTTAGGCTCACCTTCAGACCCTGCGGCAACGCCAACCCCCACAAGTGGGTGCGACACCTAAGCCACAGTGATGCCTATGTAATTCGGATCTGAGACTCCCCATATGAGGATGCCAAGGACGCCAAGGCAGTGGTTTGTCAAATGGGAAAAAAGACAATCTTTTCTGGCCTTCTGGCCTCTGGCACTGGGTCTAGGCAGGAAGAGTCCTGAGTCTGAGTCCTGAGAGAGCAGGGGGGCTCGACGGACCCACCCCTTCGTGGTATCCAATGCAGGAAGGACTGAGGTGGATCAGAACTTACAAACCAAGCTTTTATTCTGAGTAACTGGCTGTACAATATCTAAAAAAGTGATGTGGAGGAAGCAGTCTACTACTTCCTTCCACCCCGCGTGTGTGCGGCGTGCGTGGGGGGATGGGGAATCTGGGGGCCAGAGATGGAGCATCATGGAGCAGGCTGAGGGGAGCCAGAGCTGGGGGGCTGGGAGCCGTTAGCCTTTGGAGTCCCTGGAGCTGGAGGGGGACTGTCCCCAGCTTCCTGTTTCCCCGCACAGAGGGCATTGCCCCCAAGGGGGGAGGGCGATGACGACGGGGGAGGAGCTGGAGAAGGGTGGGAAGTGGGGCCTCCTTTGCCCTCCCCTGTCGGGGGAAGTGAGACCACAATGTATTTCTGGACGCTGCCCGGACCAGAGGGAGCAGTGCTGGGGGGTGCAGTGGTGGCTGTGGAGACCAGCTTGACGATAGGCTGCACGCTGGGGACTGTGGTGGTGACAGGAGAGGTGGTGGTGGAGCCTGAGCCGGGGGCTGAGGTGCTGAGGGACAGGACCTGGGCAGAAAAGAAAGGCAGTGCCCATCACCTTGTGCCCCCCATGCCCCAGAAACCTGGAGGTAGGGACACTTGCTTTCCCCCAGATAATCTGTTCCTGTCCTTGGGTCTCAGTAGGCTACTGCAACTCAAGGCCTTGCCCAGGCTGGGCAGCTACAGCCCTGCAGGATCCTGGCACATGACTGTCCCATCTCCTGACTTTGGGCCAGAATGGACTGGTGCTCCTCGGGGGGGGGGGTCTCCCCAGGGTGCTCTGAGGCGACCGGGCCCCTCAGGGTGCTCCTCACCATCCCTCACCCACGCACCTGCTGGGTGGATGAGGCGCTGGAGGATGACATTACAATAAACTTGGTCGGAGGAGGGGAGGGCTGAGGCGGGGCAGTAGCTCGCGCAGACACCAGTGTCTGGACGGGCAGTGCGATGGAGCCAGGGACTTTCAGCAAGCCAGGGGTCCGAGGGCCAGGCTGAGGGGCCTGCGAGAGGGTCAGTGTGGGCCGGGGCTGCAAGGAGAAGAGGCAAGAGGAAACGTTAACATCTAAGAAGAAGAACCTGAAGGGAGAGGCCCAGGCTCCCCTTGCTCTTCCTCAGTGCAGCATCATCACTAAGGGACTGAGACACCGAGACTGCTGACCCTGGGCCTGCGTGTGCGTGTGCCTGTGAGTGCCTGTCCCGGTGGGCACCACAGCCCTGTCCCACCCCCAGGTGCTCCTTCCCTTCCTCTTGGCCCTCCTCCCCGATCAGCCACTGACCTGTGTGATGGTCAGAGTGGTCCTGTTGACCTGCTGAGCCTGCAGAGCGGCCTGGGCCCGGGCCTTGACCACGTGGGAGCAGAGGAGGGGCCCGAGGGACCCAAATTCTGCCCGATAGGCATCCTGATTGTCAGGCGGTGGGCGCAGCTTTGCCAGAACGGGGGCACAGTGTTTCTGCAGAAAGATGACAAAGAAAAGCCAGGTTGAGGGAGGGCTGGTACTCAGAAGAGCCGTGGGGAAGGGGTGAAAAGGAGATATCCATCGTTGAAGTGTCCCTGATGGAGGCCAGACTATGCCGGGCTATTTGGTGTGTGTAAGAGATACTGTGGTTTTTTCTTCATAACAAAACATGGCACCAACTGGTGTGGAGAACTTGCTAAATACACTGGTGATATCTATGGGGTCGTTGGTCCAGAGGGCGTTTGCCTCTCAAAGTGGGCTATATACTGACGCAGAGGCAGCGGGGCAGTGCAATCTAGGTAGGAGTCACAACCCCTCATTTCTTAGCCCATTTGGGCCTCAATCTTTCCATCTGCAAAACAGGCTAGACTCTGAAGTGTGCTCTGAATACAAAAATGGAGTGAGTGAGTAAAATAGGCCACATATTTGCTCAACACCACCTGTGTGTGTAGGGGGAGGGGTCGTTGGGAGGAGGAGGGCAGGGGCGGGGGCTCTGGTCACCAGGAGGAGGCTCTGCACGTGGTCTGCTCCGATCCGGTCGATGTTGCTTAGCACAGGGCCATCCAGGACACTGCGGATGCGCTCCCCCTCCTGCTGCAGCCGTGGCAGGATCAGAGTCTTAATTACCTGTTGGAAAGGAAGGGAAGAAGCCAGGCCAAGGGCTCACCAGGGGTCTCTCAGGTGGGGAGGTGTCACCCTCTGCAACCTCATGACCACCTCCCCTCCCCTGTTTCTTCCCCCTGGGGGCTAACATCATGTCCCAGCTCTGCCAGGCCTGCGATGGAGCCGTAACGAGTCGTCCAGGGAGTCTTCTCATCCACCCAGCTCTGGAAGGGAAAGAAAGATAAACCCAGATGAAAGGATCTGAAAGGCTAATTGTTAAGGACCCAAGTCTTTCATAAAGACACTTTCCTTGTAAATCACAGGACATTACAGACGAGACTCAAGGCCCTTAGACTCCCCACTCCCAGTCCCCCTTCCCTCTGCCCGCTGTTCCCATATCATCTCCCCCAGCCACAAGTGCCCCACCACTGCTGTAGGTGAAGCTCTGGTCCTGGGGACGATCCTGGGGTGCTGGGGAAACAGATGATACCCGGTAGATTCTCCTGGCTCACCTTGGTGAAGGTCTTGGTGATCCGGGACTGGATGTTGTTAGTGGTGGTGCTGAAATGCTTGCAGATCTGGGCCACTAGACGGGCAGCAAAGTCTCGGAGTGCCCAGTGATTGTCCACATCTGGTCGTAAGCATAGCTGTCTGCTCACAATGCAGGTCATCACAGCTGGAATCAGCTCATGCACCTAAGGGAGAAGTGACAGGTCAGCTGATTCTGACAAACAGCTTCCTGTTGGTGGCAGCCAGGTCCCTGGACCCCAGCAAGAGAGGAGGGTAGGCAGGACCACTCACATATTTTTCTAGATACAACGTAGGGTTGTCCATCAGCGCCTTCACCATGCGCATCAGGTAGATGAGCAGGGCCAGGTTGTTTTGAACCACATTCACACGGACCTAAGGGAAGGAGAAGTGATGGGGTAGATAGATCCCTCGGATGAGCTGTCCCTGCCACCCCTGCACCCCTGGAACCTCATCCTCTCACCCCTTCCGAGATGAAGGTACTGAATCGTGGCAGCATCTGGTAGAGACCTGGGTCGGTAGCAATGCTCTGCAGAGCTTCCTGTGGGAGGAGGGCAGCCGTGAGGTGGGGGCAGATATCCTGGGGAGGAATTCGTGGGGCCTCCGAGGGGGGGAAATCTCAGGGTACGGGCAGGCTAGGGGGCCTCACCGCTCTCTTGGCCTCACAGGACCCCACACAGGCCTCAGTGATCTCCTTGTAGTACAGCTGCTGCTCCACAGACAGCTCATGGATGCTTCGGGGCTTCAGTCGCAAAGGGCCCCCCTCCAGCAAGGGTGGCGCCTTCTTCTCTTTCCCTGCACGAATTGGGGAGGTGGGTTTGAAAAAGAAAGCTCCAGAAGAAGCCTCAGTACCAGTCAAATCTTAATCTTCCATTCCTACCCCACCCCCCAGCCCCCGCCCCGGACCCCTGGCTTCCTCTTAGGCTTCCAGGTCCTTTCTGGGACTCTCTGGCCCTGACCTCATCTGCTTTACACATGACCATCTGGCTCTGGGGTGAGTCAGGAGAGGCCTGGCCTAGATGTACTGACCTTTGCCATCAGCTGGGGTGGCACCTTGACCTTTGCTTTTCAGAGGTCCGTCTTCCTCCTGGCCTGGCTTGGCTGACTTTAGGGGTTCTGTGGCCTCAGCCTTCTGCTGCTCTTTGGGAGCTGGTGGGAAAGCAGTCACAGTGGGAGCAGTGACAAGAGCGGCAGGAAACGTAAAGGAAGGAGGAGGGAGAGAGAGAGAAGAGGGTAGGCATGGAGAAAGTTACCTGGGGGTGGATTCTCGGGGATAGCTGGCTGGCAGCCTTCAATGCTCAGCCAATGAGCTGTGAGGAAGGAAGGTGTCAAGTTAAATTGCTGAACACGGACACCAGGGAGTCGCCCCACACTAAGGAAGGTGTGTTTCCGTTCCTGCTCCCCTTCTTGCGACTCACCAGGGATCTCACACTGAGGCTTTCTTCACTTGTGAGCTTCCTCACACCCACACGCATCACTCCTTTCCCTCCTCCCTGCCACCCTGCTCTCCCCTCCCCCAACCTTTGAGGCAGACGTCCAGGGGCACCCGGGGCAGAGGGGTATTGATGATGTCGCTCAGATCAACCTCCTTCTCTTCGTAGAAGTAAAGCTCCCGTCCCCCACCAGAGGCAAAACGGAAAGGAATGAACTCCTGAGCGTGGAAGCCATAGAGTGGCTGTATCAGGAGAGAGAGACGCTGGAGTGAGAAGGGAGCTATAGAGGCCTGCTTGGAAGCACGTGCAGTATCTGGGAGGATGGCATCTCACCACCCTGCTTCCAGATCAGTCCTCCAGCCCCTTCCTGTCTCTCCCAGTCACCTCGACATTCTTTAGCTTCAGTGCATAGTCAATGTCACTGGTGGTGAGCTTCTGCCGCTTCCCCATGTGCATGAACTTCAAGGCATCCTGGGGTGGGTGGGAGAACAGATGTCAGCCCAAGACCCTGAGGAAGAAGGGGGCCCAGGCAACATCCTGGACAATGCAGGGCCGGGTCACCTGTGCGATCTCCTTGATGCGGTAGCTGACTTCATCTGTCAGCAGCTGGCAGGTCTCCTCCTGAATCTGGGCGATGCCCATGGACTCAGCCACCACCTTCATCGACTCTGAGGGCAGCACTGTATTGCTGAGCTTCAGCTTCTTCTCCTCAGTCATTCTGGAGTCTCTCTTCTCCTCCCCGGAAGGATGATGCCCCAGGGTGGAGAGACGGAGACCCTGGCAGGAGGATGGGGCAGGCAGAAGAAATAAAAAGAAACATGAGACCCAAACAAGAGGGACTGTCTACTTGAGAGAGGCCAGGACAGAGGGAGGACAATGGAGATGGAAGGAGAGAAATAACGTGGGGGCCATCTTCTGTCCATCCCCATGGGAGTCAGTCCTGAGTTATAACAGAAAAAGAAATCTGATCCAATTCACTGCAATTTATTGAGCACTTATTCTAGGCCAAGCACTGTACAAGTGAGGTATATTAGAAGGAACACAGCTCTACAACTACCTACCTGTGTTACTTGGGCAAATTACCTGTGGCCTTCTAGGTCCTTAAGTACAGCTTTGAATCCAAATTTTACAGAACAAATCTTTTTATTAATAGGTGTGCAGCAGAAAAAAATGAAGCCTTTTTTTTTTGCCTCCTTTGGTGCTTAAAAAAGAACAATCTTGAAATAGAAGGCCATAGGTTTGGTTTGGTTTTCTTCTCTGTAAAATGTAGATAATGCTTTTTCCCCTAAAGTTGTTACACACATACCTCCATTTCTCTTGCCCCTCATCATTATTCATGCTCGTCAAAAATACAGCTCTCCCACTCTGAGCCTACAGACCTGTTCAACGGAATGTGATGAGAAACGCATACAGCCATGCTGACCAGTTCTCAATTTAAATTCATGGCCATGAACTTCAAAGGGGCCCTTATTGCTGCCAGTCACCCTGTATTTCTCCAGCACAGTCCATCTCCCATTGTCCTGTTTGACTTTCCTCTGTCCTCACTCTCAGAGGTCAGAAAAGGACCTCCACAGACTCCCACCACCATATACTCTGCCTTCCCACCTGTGACTTTGGAGGAACTGTCCATGCTCCTCCCAAGTCAAGCTTCACGCCAGCATTTCTCCCATCTCCCTGCATCATCATCAATTTCTTAATCTACATGATCATTCTCATCAGCCTACAAAATGCAGTTATTTCTCCTATCTTAAAAAAAAAACGGGAATATATAAACGATAGATTATTCAGCCTTATAAAGGGAATTTTGATACATGCTACAGCCTGGATGAATCTTGAAGACATTATTCTAAGGGAAATAAGCCAGTCACAAAAGGGTAAACACTGTATGATTCCACTTACAAGAGGTGGTTAGTCAAAATCATGGACAGAAAGCAGAATGGTGGCTGCCAGAGGTTAGGGGGAGGTGAGAATGGGAGTAGTTTAATAGGTAGATTGTCAGTTTTGCAAGATGAAAAGAGATCTGGAGACAGATGAAATGTGAATGTACTTAACATTACTGAACTGTATACTTAAAAATGGTTAGAATAGGCTGGGCGCAGTGGCTCACGCCTGTAATCCTAGCACTCTGGGAGGCCGAGGCAGGTGGATTGTTTGAGCTCAGGAGTTTGAGACCAGCCTGAGCAAGAGCAAGACCCCATCTCTACTAAAAATAGAAAGAAATAATATGGACAGCTAAAAATATATATATATATAGAAAAATTAGCCGGGCATGGTGGCACATGCCTGTAGTCCCAGCTACTCGGGAGGCTGAGGCAGGAAGATCACTTGAGCCCAGGAGTTTGAGGTTGCTGTGAGCTAGGCTGACGCCATGGCACTCTAGCCCGGGGAACAGAGTGAGACTCTGTCTCAAAAAAAAAAAATTAAAAAAAAAAATGGTTAGAATAGTAAATTGTATGTTATGTGTATTTCATCACAATTAAAAATTGTTTTAAAAGTCCTTCTTGATTCCAATTTCTCTATGAGATATACCCATTTGTTTGCTCTTCCCTGCAACAAAACTCCTTGAAGGGTGGTTTTAACTCTGTTTCTAATTCCTCTCCTCTTCTCTCTTAAACCTATTCCAATCAGGTTTTTGTCCCCAGTAGGTCCCTGAAACCACTTGTCAAGATCACCACTGACTCTACATTGCTAAGTCCAAGGTCCACTCATCTTACTGGACCTCTCAGCAGTATACAGCAGTTGACCACTTCCTTCTCTGAAAACACCTTCTCTACTTGATTGCCATACTGCCTTCTCTTGGTTTTCCTCCTACCTCACTGGACACTCCCTCAGTTTCCCTAACCGGTTCTTCTTCTCCCCATCTGCTTAATGTTGGAGTGTCTTGGGCTCAGTCCTTGGTTATCTTCTCCAGCTACACTTACTCCCTTGGTGACCTCAACCACTCTCACAGCTTTAAATACCACTTATAGGCTAATGAGAGTTAGATTTATATCTCCAGCCCAGAGCATTCTTCCTAACTACACAGATTTGTATATAAAACTACCTCCTCAAAATCCCCACTAAAACTGAACTGATTTCCCCCACCCACCTGCTCCAGCCTCAGCTCTCCTTATCTTCATAGCAATCCCATCCACCCAGACACTCACTCTATCTGAGCCCTCTCATCAAAACCGCCAGGTTAATTGACCCTGACTCTTCCACTCACACTACTTGGCCCAGATCACCATCATCTATCGCCTGGGTAACTCCAACAGCCTCCTGACAAGGTCTCCCTGCTTCCACCCTTGCCTCTCTACAACTATTCCTAACATAGCAGCCCAAGTGATTCTATCAAAATGTAAATCAGATTGTCAGTTCTCAGCTCAAAACCTGTAATGGCTCCCAACTTGCCATGGAGTAAAATCCAAAATCCTTACAATGACCTACAAGGCCCTTCAAAGTTTGCCTTCTCCCCATTAAATCTCTGACCTCCTTTCCTTCTTCTACCTTGATTCAGCCACATCATTCTACTGGCTGTTCTTTAAACCTGCTAGGCATGCTGTTGCTTTATAGCCTTTGTGTTCCCTCTGCCTGGAATGCTCTTCCCAGATGTCTGCTTGGCCACCTACCCTGACCACCCTATTTAATTCTACACTGTGCCCTCATTTTGCTCTACTTTTCCTTTTCTGTACCATTTAACATCTTCTCATACTTTGTATCATCTCTTATCACCCCCACCACCCACTATCTGGGTAGGAATATTTGTTATGTTCACTGATGTATTCTAGGAGTCCAGATTGGGCCTGGGACACTGTAAATAATAAATATTTGTTGAATAAACGAGTGAATTGTTAAGCCTTAGAGATGTAGGTGCTCAATAAATACTTGGTATCACTATTATTAAGATTACTAAGACATAGGCCCAAGCTTGGAGTCTACATTGTGGTCAAACGCAGAGTGGCACGCTTGGAGCTGGGCATTAGGAAGATGAACATTGATAGTGTTCAGGACTGAGTGCAGGGGGCAGAGTAGGGGCGTGCTGGGGGGATGGGAAGATGGAGGCTGAAGGAGAATTTGGTACTTTTCAAACCATCCCCGGTCTCCTCCCCCACTTTTGTAAGTCTTATCTATAGGGGACCCAATTATTTAACACATACTCTGTGCCTGGCGCCGGGCTTACAAGAAGCAGTCGTGTCCAAATTCCCTGTCGAACTCCTACTAATGCTTCAATACCCTGCGGTACCCTCTGCCAGTAAAGCCTCATAAAACACGCTGCAGTCTCAGGAGCTCCTCAGATCAGTGGAGGCGGCAGGGAGGCTTTCCAGAAGAGGGTTAACTTGAGCAAAACCTGTGCAGTAGTTTCCCCAGCAGAGAAGCAGGTGGAAGATCCCAGGCAGCGCTAAAGGAGGCTCAGAGAGCCCACCCCATTTCCCCGAACATCCCTCCAATGCAAACACACACTGAGTCCCCACGAGCACGGACACACAACCAACCGTCCTCTTTCCAGTCCCCACACGGGCCCTTCAAAGGGTCTCCTCCCGGTACCACTCAGACCCGCCCCCGCCAACCGACCGCCCGGGGCAGGAAAAGTCTCTCACAGCAGCCAAGACGCCGCTCACCCGGCGCTCGGCGCCATCTTGGCCCCGCCCCCTCCTGGGAGCAGGTCCTGGCAGAAACGAAGAGCCGTCGCTGCCCCTTCCCCGTGCCAAAATAAGTCCTATAGTTCACGGCCTGAAATTATATATAAAATAAACTTTGTTTCTATATCTAACTAGGAGGAACATGCCCTTTTGTTCTAATTTCTTCAATTTATCCTTCACTATCCTGCGGCCAGGACCTTCAGGAGGCGCCACAAAACACAGGCGTCCCCGCCCAGAGCAATAAGGCCCCACCCACTTTCGAGCTGCCTCTACGCATGTGCCCACCGTACGAGGCTGGATTTTTTTTTTTTTTTTTTTTTTTTTTAATTTAAGGTTGCCGCCTACCGCCTCTGAATTTAAAGGGCCCACTGCCTTCCCGAAGTTGGTTTGAAGGCTAGCGGTGGTTGTTTGTGGACAGCGCTTTGTCATGGGACCTGTGCGGTTGGGACTATTGCTTTTCCTTTTGGCCGTGTACGGGACTTGGGCTGGGACGTCGAAGGACGACGATGACACAGAACGCTTGCCCAGCAAATGCGAAGGTATCTAAAGGGGGTAGCCCCCATTTGCATCGCCCTGCCACACCTTCTTGGTCCAGGCCAGACCTAATGAACTGTGATGGGTGGGTCACTCGACCTCTTGGAAGGCCTGAGGAGGTTCTGCTGGAGCTTGGCGGAATTCGAATGGGGTCAAGGGAGGGAACGGATAGTGCCACCCCAAAACTACGGCACTACAATTCCCATGACACATCCAGAGGAAGCCCGCTTTTTCATGCTGGCTTGGGCCCCAGTGGATTGTGGGAACTGTAGTTCAAGGACTGCCTGCCCAAGACCAACTCTACCGAGCATCTTTAGTGTTTCCCCGATGTCACCAGACCTAAATCTGGAGAGCCTCCAGGAGCGAGGTATGAGGCTCATATCTTGTGGACATCCTGTGCCCCACCCTGGCAGAGACGCTCCCAAATTACAGGCCCCACTCCCTTCTGAGGGGGTGTGAGGGTGAGTAACTCAGCCCTTGAAGCTCATAAACAAAAGAGGGGGAGCCCACACAACTAGGAGAGGTGCCCCGTCAGTGTGAGGCTTTGCAGAGAGTGTGTACTATACGGATTTTACAGCAAGCAGCATCTTCCGTGCCTGCATTAGTATGGGGCCCAGTGGAGAGGGAGCACTTTAAAGCTGGATTGTTGAGTGCCCTGGTTCCCCAGCTTGTTGCCTGACTTTAAATTTCTTCCTGAAATTCTTTTTCTCTTCGCCTCACCTTCCACTACATTTCAGTATCAGTGTTTCTCAGGACTTGCATATAAGTCTCTTTGTGGTATGGTCCCAAACTTTCTTACATTTCCATACCCCACCCCCTATCTCCAAAATGCCCATGCTTCAGCCACACTGATGTTCTCGCTGGTCACTGACCACGCCTTGTCCTTTTACACCTCTGTGCCTTTGCTGTTTCTCCCTTCTGTATTTCATAAGCTCCTATCCACTCTTCAAGAACCAGTTTAAATGTGTCACCTCCTTTGGAAGCCTTCTTCCTTATCTGTCACTTCCCACTATGTTGTAAGCCCCTGCAGCAAAGGGGAGTGCTTGTGTATCCCAGGTCTTAGCATAGTGCTGGGCACAGTTTAGGCACTGTTGTTACTTTGCTTGTGTTTAGTTAGTTTGTCACTTCTGTGTGGGCTATTCTCTTTCTTGGGACTCACCACATGCCAGGTCACGTGCTAGGTGCTGGAAAGACAGTAGTGGAACAGACATGATGCTCACCCTTAAGGAAATTGGAGGCCAGTAGGAAGTCAATAAGTGACCATTGAATGAATTCTGCATTTCTTTTCTTTTTTTTTGAGACAGAGTCTCACTCTGGTGCCCGGGCTAGAGTGCCATGGCATCAGCCTAGCTCACAGCAACCTCAAACTCCTGGGCTCAAGCGATCCTTCTGCCTCAGCCTCCCAAGTAGCTGGGACTACAGGCATGTGCCACCATGCCCGGCTAATTTTTCTATATATATTTTAGCTGTCCATATAATTTCTTTCTATTTTTAGTAGAGACGAGGTCTCGCTCTTGCTCAGGCTGGTCTCGAACTCCTGAGCTCAAACGATCCGCCCGCCTTGGCCTCCCAGAGTGTGAATTCTGCATTTCTTAATGAGATTAAGTCTCTTGGTCTTAACCCCTGGTATACAGTCTGTCACACTATATTGTCATCATTGGTTTATCTGTCCCCAACTATATTGACAGTCTCCCATGGATAGAGATAGTGAGTCTTATTGCCCTCTATATTGTTATTGTGCATAAAGAAGGAGTTTAACAAATAACAGCAGAATAACAGCAAACATTTACTCAGTACCCACTACTTTAAAGGCTTTACATATTTTGATTTATTTAATTATCACCACACCCCTTTGAGGGACATACTATTATCCGATTTTAGAGATGAAGAAACAGAGGCACAGCAAGATTGTCACACAGCTCCTAAGTGGCTGAGCCAGGATTCCAACCCAGTCTCTGCCTGGCTCCATTCTGCACTTGAATGCTCTGCTGCCTTTCGTCATCTGCAAAATGAACTGCTGCTATGTTTGCTTGTTTTTCACTTCCCCTTGGACCTCTCTCCTCCCCACCAGTGTGTAAGCTGCTAAGCACAGAGCTGCAGGAGGAGCTGAGTCGCACTGGCCGATCTCGAGAGGTGCTGGAGCTGGGTCAGGTGCTGGACACAGGCAAGAGGAAGAGACACGTGCCTTACAGTGTTTCGTGAGTCCTTCTTGGTGCTCCTCCACCTTCCAACCCCCAGAGGAGCCTTGGCAGTTCCTACAATGTCCAGGGAATCTTTGTGTCTCCTCTCCCCACAGAGAGACAAGGCTGGAAGAGGCCCTGGAGAATTTATGTGAGCGGATCCTGGATTACAGTGTTCATGCTGAGCGCAAGGGCTCATTGAGATATGCCAAGGTCAGACCCTCCCAGGGGGCAGGACCCCACTTCTCAGAAACAAAGACCTACATCCCCTGAGGTCCTCAAGAGATATCTGCCCCTTTCCCTCCAGCTCTGGAGTGTCCTCTTCTCATTGTCAGGCTCCCTCATCTTACCCTTGTGGAACTCACTCCTGAGTTTCTAGTACTTGACAAAGCAGATATGGAAGAAAGGAGAAGGAAGAGGTGGGGCAGTGGGCTGGACTGATTCCAAATTCTTCATCTCTTAGGGTCAGAGTCAGACCATGGCAACGCTGAAAGGCCTAGTGCAGAAGGGGGTGAAGGTGGATCTGGGGATCCCTTTGGAGCTATGGGATGAGCCCAGCGTGGAGGTCACGTTCCTCAAGAAGCAGGTAGGAGTCCCAGTTACTTGGGAGGCTGAGGCAGAAGGATTGCTTGAGCCTGGGAGTTTGAGGTTGCTGTGAGCTAGGCTGATGCCACGGCACTCTAGCCCGGGCAACAGAGTGAGACTCTGTCTCAAAAAAAAAAAAAAAAAAAGAAGCAGCAGGTAGGATAAGATACTGTGCTTTTTAGGGAGGAGACAAGGGAACCTGAGAGGGGAGTTAGGTCCTAGGATTTGACTGAGGGGACATCCACCTCTGAGCAGGGAGAAGGGGGCAGAGTGAGGATTGTGCCATTGATTAAAGTGGCACATCAGGAAGCAACAACAGAGGCTAATAATATCCACCACCACCTATTGAGCACCTACTATGTGCCAAATTCTTAGCCACATACTTTCTAGCTGCTGCCTCACTTCCCCTCACAGCACCATGATGTGGTAGGTCCTGTTAACATTTCCCACTTTACAGGTGAGGAGCTGACTCAGAATTTAATAACCTCCTTGGCAGAGTAGGTGCTAGTAAGTGTTTGTTGAATGAATGAGGATCACACATCTAGTAAGCCAAGCCTAACCTCCTGGCTACCTGCCTCTCCAAAGTTAGTCAAGTGGAGTCAGGGAGACAGGGAGTGGAGAGCAGAGAAGAGGGCTTCCAAAGCCCAGCAGAGCAGATACTCTTCTAGCCCTTCCATTTGACCAGTGTGAGACGATGCTGGAGGAGTTTGAAGATGTTGTTGGAGACTGGTACTTCCACCATCAGGAGCAGCCCCTACAGCATTTTCTCTGTGAAGGTCATGTGCTCCCAGCCGCTGAAACTGGTAAGTGTGGGGGTTAGGCTCCTCTCCTGCCAGGCCACAGCCTCCCCTACCTCCAGGACCAATATCTAAATTGTTTTCTCTCACTCAACCTAGCATGTCTACAGGAAACTTGGACTGGAAAGGAGAAGATTACAGGTGGACAAGAGAAGACCAAAGAGGAGGAGGAAGAAGAGGAGGAGGAGAAGGAAGAGGAGGAGGAAGAGGAGGAGGGAGAAAAGTTGACCAAGACACCAGGCCACCCCAAGCATGACCCAGAGGATCTTTGACGCCTGCCTTTGAGCCCCCAGGAGGGGCAGGGATCATAGAGAAGAACCCTCTGAAGTCTGAGCTCTCCCTGCCCCACAGCTTTCAGGGTGTGAGTTTGTGTGTGTGACCCCACCCCAAAGCTTATAGCTGTTCTCTCCCATCTGATGTCAGGCAGGATCCTGGTGATGCAGCATCTATGGGTAGAAAGGTGAGAGCTGCAGGTGGAAGTCCTACCCCTACAGGTGGACCCTCTGCCTGCCATACAGCCCCTTAACTGGCAAGTGTGTGTGATGACATTACTTAAGTCTTTCCTCTTTTAATGTCCCTACTGCTCCCCACCCCCACCCAGAGGTCAGCGGTGGCTGTGGCGTTGGAGCTGTGTATTTTCTTGGGAAAGTTACTTTGCCCCTCAGGGTCTGTTTTCAGGCCCTTACAAGGAAGAGGCCAGAACAGACATCCTCTAGGACCTATATCCACTGTCTGGGTTGGGGGGCTACATGCCAGCAAACCGTGAACGAGAATAGGACACTGGGTGGGGGCAAGGTGATGCTGGTAAGTTAGGTAGGGTAGACACTTGGTCTACTTCAAATTAACTTAACCGACGGCCCACCAGATAATTTCACAGGTGCTAAATTTTCTATATCGCTATTAAACTTTTTTTTTTCTTTAAATACCAGCTGGGCCCAAAGTTTCAAACAACAGCCGTGCACACATTGTAGCTGATCAGTGAAGCAGCGCCCAAAGAATAGAGAGGGCCATTGGCCGCCGTCCTGATAGAAAATAACAGTGTTTGATAATTTTGCGGCCCAAGGGGGCAGGGGTCGCGGGACCGAGAGCCGTGTCGAAGCTGGACTCTTGAGCAGCCTCCCTTGGGGCAGTTTGAGGAAGGCGCCGGAATTAAAGTTATATGCGTGGCGCCGCTTCGGCCACCATAGCACGGTGTACGGGAGCTCGCAGAGGACAAAATTCCTTGCGCTTTTACGACTTTTGCGCTTCCTTCGAGTGAAGTAAAACTTGGGAGAGGCGATACAGCTAGGTCCAGGGGAGAGCGCGCCTAGGGTGAGAGAGGGAAGTAACGCTGTCCTTTGGAGGGTGACGGGGGAGAACCTGCCCGAGACTAGCGGGGCGGGGCGGACTCACGTGGGAAAGCAAGCTGGGCCATACTATCTTCAGCAGGGGGTTGAGGGTGCCAAAGAACTGAGACTTGGAAAGTGCCACTTGAGTAGTGGCGGGCGGGGCGTGTGCTGGGACGCGGAGCTCCTGGACGGTCGCCTACGGCCCCACTTCCTTTCTCCCCAGCCCGTCCCTCCCTGCCATGAGCAGCCTAGTGCGGACCGAGCCGCTCCGCGGCGGGGCACCTCTGCTGGTGCCCGGTGACTCCTACTCGGTCGTGGTTCTGCTGCAGGGCTACGCGGAGCCCGAGGGCGTGGACGACGCCGTGCGCGCCGACGGCTCTGTGACCCTTGTCCTGCCCCAGGCCTGGGGCCCGGCCTCTGGCCAGCAACAGTCCCCACGCGGAGGCGGCGGCGCGAAGACCGCCCTGGAGGAGGCGGCCCGTGGCCCCATCCTCGTGGACACCGGGGGCCCCTGGGCTCGGGAGGCGCTACTGGGGGCCCTGGCGGGACAGGGCGTGTCCCCGGGAGACGTGACTCTTGTGGTGGGGACCCACGGGCACTCAGACCATATCGGGAACCTGGGGCTGTTTCCGGGCGCGGCTCTGCTGGTCTCGCACGACTTCTGCCTCCCCGGGGGCCGCTACCTGCCCCATGGGCTGGGTGAGGAGCGGCCCCTGCAGCTGGGGCCCGGGCTCGAGGTGTGGGCCACGCCAGGCCACGGGGGCCAGCGGGACGTGAGCGTGGTGGTGGCGGGCACGGCCCTAGGCACCGTGGTGGTGGCGGGCGATGTGTTTGAGCGCGATGGGGACGAGGATTCGTGGCAGGCGCTGAGCGAAGACCCGGTGGCCCAGGAGCGGAGCCGGAAGAGGGTCCTAGACACTGCCGACCTAATTGTGCCTGGTCACGGAGCTCCTTTTCTGGTGTTCAGGGAAGCCTCCCAACCAGAGAAAAAGAGTTGACGGAACAGCGGCAGCAGCCCCCGCGGACTGATAAGCCCCGAGATGGACTGGACTCTTGTCAAGGAAACCCTTACAGCTAGGAGCGAGACGGAGAGGACCCGGCCCACCACAGTCAGAGCAGTCAAGGGTGGTCGCTTCCAGCCCTTCCAGGAGGCCAGTTTTCCAGTGAGGACACAGTGTTCTACCACTGTGGTTGCCAGCATCATTCTCTGCCCGTCTCTGCAAGCAAACTAGGACCAAGGACTGGCTCAGCTCCGTGTGCATCCTCCCCAGGCCTCAGCAAAATGGGAGAATGTTCTTGTGAGGGTTCTCCGAAATAAAAATAGAAACTGCATTGAAAATCATACTGCCCTAATGTAAATGCGAAGCACTGACAGTAATAATTGTGCAAATATGGTAATCAGCAACTGCATTGGGGGACACTTTGGCCAATTGCATATTTCTCATAGGGTGCAGGTTGCTGAGAGAAGGTGCAGGGCATAGAGGTGACCCCTTAGTCATCTGACTTTAATTCATTCACTTATTCATTCATTCAGTGGATATTTAACACCTGCAATGTCTCAGGCACTGCCCTAGGTTATGGGATTCAACAGTGTGCAAAGTAGACAAACTCCCTATCTCTCCTAGAGATCACATTCTTTTGAGGAGACAGACAAGTAAACAACAGCAACAGTAGTAACAAAGCAAATAATTACAGGTTGTGGTTAATGATGTGAAAAAAAGCAGAATAAGGAGAGAATAGAGTGCTGGGGTGGGAGAGTGGACTCTTATTTAGGGTAGTTGGGAAAAGCCTCTGTGAGGAGACAGTGTTTGATCAGAGAATTGAGAAGAAAGCCTGCCGTGGGAGGATCTGGGAAAAGGGTAGAACGGGTGGGTGTAAAGGCCCTGAAGCAGGACAGCTTAACCTACTTAAGCAGCAAGAAAACCCATGGAGTTGGACTGCAAAGGGCCAGGGAAGAGTAGGAGGGAATAAATGAGGCTGCAGAGTTAGGCAAGGCCACCATGCAGGGTGTCAGGGACCATGGCAAGAGGTTTGGATGTATATGAAGTGAGGTGGAAGCAGCTGCTGGCTTTTGAGCAGGCCAAAATGGTAGCTCAGAGAAGCCGATTCACCCTGTGGGTGTACCAGTCCCTGCCATACAGGGACTTGTAGCCGATGTTGGCCAGTTTGATGACCACAAGAGAGCCAGGCTCCCAGGCCAGCAGAGCAGCCATGGCTGCCCAGATCCCTGACAGTCATTACACAAAGGTGGATGGAAAGAAGGTGGTGAAGTGGCCTCCCAGGCCCAGGGGTTTGGATCACAATAATCTGGCAGACACTATCCTGAATGCTATAATCCCAAATATTGAAATCCTGAAAGATCAAAATCTCTAACATCTAAAAATCTCTAACTTCTAAAACCCAGGAAAATCACAATCACAGGATAGTTGCATCATCTTAGGCCAGCTTTTATGGATTATCTCCCTGCAATCACCCACAATCTATCCCTGTAATACACCTTTATGTCATTTTGTCAAATTTTCCTTTTTTTCTTTTTAAAGTTTTTTTCCACTATTTTAAATTGTCAGCATTATTTTTTATAACTTGCTATGCTATGATTTCATTTACCCTCCCAATTTTTTTTTATTTTTTTTTGTTTTGTATTTTTTTCATAGCCAGAAACCCATGTCATACACTCCCAATTTTTGATAGTTATCATCTGTAATCATAATTCCCACATTTATTTTAGCTTCAGTTCTACAGTTAGATGAGTTCATTTTCATTGCCAGATTTTACTGTAGATTTTCCAATAAACTCTTGATTGATTGGATTTTGACTCATCATTCTTAAAGCCAACTATATTTCCTGAGTTATTGCATATTTGAAATATTGGTCTGTTACACTCTGAGGCCACTCTTCCCATGGGTTGCTTCCAGCCCATGACTGGGCACAGCAGGGATACTAAGGCTAGCCTGTTCCTGGGAGATGCAAGACTCCCTGATGGTTACCTTTGCGTTTTGTTTTTGGGTTTTTTTAGAGAAAGGGTCACCTAGGATAGAGGGTAGTGACGTCATCATAGCTCACTGCAGCCTTGAACTCCTGGGCTCAAGCGATCCTCCTGCCTGAGCCTCCCAGGTAGCTGGGACTAGAGGCACATGCCACCTTGCTTGGCTAATTTTTGTTTTGTTGTAGAGATGGGGTCTTGCTGTTGCTCAGGCTGATCTCAAACTCCTGGCCTCCCGCCTTGGCTCCCAAAGTGCTGGGATTTCAGGCATGAGCCACTGCACCTGGCCCTGATGGTCATCTTTGATTCAAGGACTTCCCAACGGTCCTGCCAAACTTTCCTGAGACTGCACCATGGCCTAGACTGCTTCCGCCAACCTTCCATCCTTCCTTCCCTCCATCCTTTACTCAAGGCCAGCCTTGCATCAAGGTCTGAGGCTCTCAGCCTCACCTGACTCCCGCCTATAACCTCTCACAGGTGTCTCCTCTAATAAAATCCTTGCACTTCTAATCCTGTCTTGGCACCTACTTCTTGGAAGACCTGGACCCACCAAGGGGCATACCAAAATCCTCTTTAATATCCATTAGGACCTTAGGATAATCCCACCACATATATCTCCAGGAGGAAAAAAAGGAGGGGGATAGAAAAAATTTTACCTACTGAGAAATTATTGGGAATATATGTACTTCAACCACAGTTATCTCCCAGGCATGGGATTCTAGGTGATCTTTATTTTCTTTGTTAGGTTTTTTTTTTTTTTTGATGTCTTTTCAAATTTTCTACAAAAAGCATGTATGGTTTTTGACAATTAGGAGAAATATTTTGTTTTACAAATCAGTACATAGAGTCTATATATATATATATATATATAGTCAGGCTTTCCAGTGGGGTGGTTCTGATGAACTGAAATGGCACTCAGCTCTTATATCTTTGCAAGGCTCATTGACACCATAACTGGAGACTCTAACACATGAAATGACAGCCCTTATATGCACTGATGTTGCAGATGTTGCTGGCTCTGTGCCCTACCCTCATTCCCCAGCACTGCCTTTCCATGTGGGAACTGAACCTCTGCCAGGCTTCTCTCCCCTGCCACCCCCCACACCGTCATTCTTGCTGGTTGACTTTACGGCCTATGCATTAGACAGAGGTATGAGAAGTACTGACAGCTGAGGGGAAGAGCCTCCAGGCTCGATGGCCAACTGGCTTCCCCATCAGTGCAGCTCCAGGACCTTCAGAAGTGCTCAGGTGGGGCAGACGAAGGAGAGGAGCAAGTCCACCTCATTGTGGATGATGCGTGGCCTCCCTGGCCCCATAGCATTTTGTCTCGCTGATTTTCCTTTGGAAACCCTCTTCTTTCTTAGTGGCACGTTGGTGCTCTGTGGCTCTCCACCTTGGATTTGTCCATTGGCTTCCATCAGTCTCCCCTGGGTAAAGATTTACCCCAAGCTTCAGACCTTTGAGCACATGGTGGGGCAAGCATGCAGGGACTTTGTGCAAAGAAAGGGCCTTTTCATGCAGGTGCATCTAGCTGTGTGTCAGGGCACAGAACTGAGCAATCAGACTGGGTTTTAGGTGCCACTGGCCTCCTATGCTGGCCACTATGGTGCAGGGATGTAAGTGGATGACCATCTATTTTTAGTTGTTTGGCTAATTTCTTTCTATTTTTTGTAGAGAAGGGGTCTCACTCTTGCTCAGGCTGGTCTCAAACTCCTGAGCTCAAGCAATCCTCCCACCTCAGCCTCCCAAAGTGCTAGGATTACAGGTGTGAGCCACTGTGCCTGGCCAAATGCCACCTTCTTAATAAGATCTGTCCTGACCCCCTATTTAACATTACAACCTGCCCCCACCACACTCGCGCCTAATTTTTCCTCCTCTATATTTTAAAATTGTGCTTGTCATGTATCTCATTCTAACATCTTATATAATTTACTTATTGTTTATCATCCTTTCCTCCTGTCACATTGAAGCCTTACCAGATTCGGGACTTTGTTTGTTCACTGATCTGTTCCCAGTGCCTGGAGCAGGGCCATGCACATAACAGGTACTTACTCAGCAAGCATTTGCCAACTGAAGGAACAGACTGATTGAAGACATTATGTCCCAGGAGGAGGAAGAGGAGGGAATTCTCTTTCTGTGGGGTGTGTGTGAGGGAATATTACTACAATTTGGAAAGATGCCAAAGCATACCCTTCCCTGAGAGTAGCAGGGCCTCAGTGCTCTACAGAGGTGACACAGCTCCAGGAAGCAGGTGCAAGATGGTCCCAGGTAGAGATGCCTGTCCATCCAGTGGGGCCCAAGACCACACAGGCTTGCACAATGGCCACTTTGGGGTGACCAGTATGGACAGAGGACTAAGGAAGGATTCCTGAGGGTCAAGGTGGATTCCTTTGCATGGGCCTTAGGCGAGGGTACCCCTCCCCATCTGCCCAGCTGGAGAGGTCCTCAGAATTGGATCAAAGTTGGTCTAAACAAAGCAAAACAAAACAAAACACCTGGCCTTGGGATTGCAAATTCCTGTCCACTACACGTTCACCACATGTGTGATTATCTCCTTAATGTCTGTCTTCTATCAGCAGAGTGCTAGCTCCCGCGGATGGGGCCACTGCTGGCCTGCTCTCCTGCGCTCAGGACTTCCAGGACCTTGGACAGTGTCTGTCACAGCGAAGGGAGGGGCGGAACCGCGGTGAGATCATAAAGTGCTAACAGCCCCGTACCGGCCGGGCGTCCCTGTTCTAAGCACTTGACATACATTAACGTATGTGTTCCTCTAGGAGGTCGGTACTGTTATTATCCCCTTTTACAAATGAGAAAAAGGTGCTGAGAGGTTAAGTGACTTAACCTTCAGTAATCAGAGACTACAAATAATAACTAGCAAACACTAACTGGCGGAGCAGGGATTCCAACCCTGGCAATCTCGCTCCAGAGGTGTTGGGCTTTACCTCTACGTGACAGCCTGAGGCGGCTCCTGCACTGAAGCATAGATTATTTCCAATAGATCAATGCAGAAAGGACACGTGGTTTTCTTTCTCTGACCAAACAGAGCAAACACGATGGTCTGCAAAGACCAGGGTTTCCTAGTGCTAAATTCTCAGGCTGGGAGTGAATGCTATTGGGAATTTCCTAGATGCAAAAAGCTGCGTGGAGCCTCCAGAGACGGGCACTGGGTGAGACGTGGGGGGGTCTCAGCTGAGCCAGCAGCGGTGCTCGGGCCTGGCCGGCCCCCTCCAGGGAGCAGCCAGGGTCGGCTTTGTGCTCTTTGGCGCCCCCTTGCGCAGGGACGCGGGGCAGCAGCCGTCTTGGCCGCCAGCCCTCCCTGAGCACCGCGGCCTCGCCGGGCAGCCGCTTCTGTCCCCTCCCCCTCAGAGGGGGGTGGTCCCTCTGGGTCCCTCTTTGCTTTGGTCCCACCCAGACATCTTCTGGACACCTGTTTTCGCCTCCTTCCCCTTTGCCTTCAGTAGCCCTCTCTACTGGAGACCAGATGCCCCGCCTCCCATCTTAGAAAACGCCTCCCCCATCCCCGGGGTTGGGGGCGCTCCTCCAGCCCCGCCCTGTCGCGATCTCCAGGACAGCAGGGCTCACTGTTAGCCAGTCTGTTCTCACCGTCCCCTCTCCCTCACTTCCGTTCTCTGTCCACCCCGGGAGGCTGGCTGACTGTGGGTACTTCTCAGCCTTCATTTTGCTTGGTTTCCAGGTCGAAGTGTCCGTTCCGTTCTCACTTAGCGGGGTCGCACCCGCCCTCCCTGCTCCCTGACCACCTATATGCTGTTGATTTCTAAATCGACACCTCTCCTTGCGGGGGCTATTCTCTTTTCCCACAGGTTTGTGGTTCTCCTTCAAGCTTCGGCTAAATTGTCACCTGCCCTGACCGTCATAGCCCAGGTGAGGTGCCTTAAATCCTCATCACACTGTATTTTTATTTTTCTTTTCTTTTCTTTCTTTCTTTTTTTTTTTTTTTTTTTTTGAGACAGTCTCACTCTGTTGCCCGGGCTAGAGTGAGTGCCGTGGCATCAGCCTAGCTCACAGCAACCTCAAACTCCTGGGCTTAAGCAATCCTTCTGCCTCAGCCTCCCGAGTAGCTGGGACTACAGGCATGCACCACCATGCCCGGCTAATTTTTTTCCTATATATTTTTAGTTGTCCAGATAATTTCTTTCTATTTTTAGTAGAGACAGGGTCTCGCTCTTGCTCAGGCTGGTCTCTAACTCCTGACCTCGAGCGATCCTCCCGCCTCAGCCTCCCAGAGTGCTAGGATTATAGGCGTGAGCCACCACACCTGGCCTTACACTGTATTTTTAAAAAATCATGTGTCTCCTTACTGAAAACTTGTAGCAGGCAGGGATGCTGACTATTGTCCATACTTAGCACTTAGCATGAGACCTGCCATACAGTAGGTGCCCAGGAAACACATGTTGGATAGAAGTGAATAGAGGAATGACAAGTGTAGGAGTTCAGGGACCAGGATTCAAGGGTTGGGGCAGGCACTCCAGGTGATGCCTGGTTTCTTACGGTGCCATCAGGGCCTTTGTGTGATGTGGCCACATTCCAGTAATTTCCAGCTGAATGTCCTACCAGTGAGTCACAGGGCTGGGTAGGGGACTGAGCACAGAACCAGAGCTCACCCCAATCTTCCTTGTAGTGACAGATGGGTTCTTCATCCCTAGTCAACAGGGGATTCACATTGCAAGTCACATTTTCTTCATATCCTGTGGGTCGCCGGAAATAGCCCACAAAATCAAGTGTGGCCCAATGGTCTTTCCAGATTCTCTGCAAAACTCCAATTGCCTCGCTGGAGTGGATCAGTCTCACTCACACTTGGGCTCTCCCAGCCCAGAGCAGGGGGAAGGACAACAGGTATGTGCCGTTCTCCAGATCCTGGACATCCCCAGGCACCCCTGTCCTCAGGCAGGGACTCAGCAGCTGTGCTCAAAACAGAACCCCACCATGGGCTTGGGCCTGCCCCAGTGGTCCCTCGCCACAAGGATAGCCTCCAGGTAGCCTCCCAGGGCATAGCTGGCCTTGGCAGGGCCCCTCAAGTAGTGGGTAGAGGTCTGGGGGCCGGTGGAGGCCAAAAGGTTCCCCTCATCTCCCAGGGCCAGAGGCCAGTACAGAAGATGGTTCAGGCTGGTGAGTTCTAGGGGGAGAGAGCCAGAGGACTTGAGCACAGGGTGAGGTCCTGGGGACCGAGGGATGGCCCTGTCAGGCAAGGAAACCCTGAAATACAAGACCTGTGGGTAGAGAAAGAGGGACCTGTCAGTGGTTTGTGTTCCTTCATTTTTTTTTGAATGGGAAGGAGATTTCTAGTCACCAAACCTGGTCCCCCTCTGCCTGGTGGGTCTCAGGCAAGAACCCTGCTGCCTCAGGCTGCCTCTGACCCAGAGCCTTGTGTCTGAGCCACACTACACACATCTGGAGATACCATCTCATGTTTAAATCCATATGTCTGTGGAGTTTGCTAAATCCCACAGAGAATAACTAGCGTTTTTGAGAGTCCTGGCTGGCTTTTGCCCCCCCACCTGCACACACTCCCATTGCCACCAGAGGGCAGTCTAGGCATGGCTGTGACACCCCCAGTCTCTAGCTCTCCCCACCCCTTACAAGTTTTTCCCTCTCTGTGTTCCAAAACCTAGTGTCAATCTCTCTTTCCCCTCTTTCCTCTTTCCCCAACTCTGCCTCCACCACCTCCACCCTAGGCTTCGAACGAGGAGTTTGTTTACACACAAAAGGAGACAAGGCCTCCACCAGGGAGCAGCCAACGGAATTGGACACATGAGGGAATTCCCTGCACAATGAGCAAAAAAGAGAGAAATGCCAGAGAAGACTGACAAACCCCAAAGGGAAAAGCTGCATAAATGCACAAAGGGAGACTTGGGAAAGGAGTGGGCTGTGGCTCCCACTCTCTTTGGACTCCAACGAAAATCCGAGTCTCAGATAAGCACAATTGGCCTTGCCTGGTGGGAAACATCACCATATGGCTCAAAACCACAGGACAGATGCTCAGCAGTTCCTCCCAGGGAAGGAAGTTAATCCAGTTTTATGGCCCATCAGGGTCCCTTGAATTTATCTCCCCTGTGTCTAATTTTTTTTTTTAAGACAGTATCTCACTGTGTTGCACTGGGGAAAATACAGTGGCATCATCATAGCTCACTGCAGCTTCAAATTCCCGGGCTCAAGCGATCCTTCTGCCTTAGCCTCCCAAGTAGCTGGGACTACAGGCACACACCACAACACCCAGCCAATTTTTCTATTTTTAGTAGAGACAGGGTCTCGCTCTTCCTCAGGCTGGTCTCGAACTCCTGAGCTCAAGCAATCCTCCTGCCTCAGCCTCCCAGAGTGCTAGGATTACAGGTGTGAGCCACCGTAACCGGCTTCCTGTGTCTAACTCTTTCTCTGACTGCACCTCAGTGTCAAGGGTCTTGACCCTCTCATTCAACTTTTCCTTGTAGCACAGACATTAGGTAAAACATGCACACTCCTGGCCATTGGAGTCTCCCAGATCTCAACAGGGCCAGGGCAAAGGGGATGCCCAGATGTCTCTCCACCTACACGTGTCCTGGATAAAATCAACATAAGCAAGAAGAAAGACTTGATAGGTACATCAGGAAGGAAGATCTGGTGCAAAGCAAGAGAGGCAGAAGGACATGTTTTCTTCCCCCTGGCAATTGAGACCCTTTCCAGAGGTACTTCATTAAATCCCTGGAGGTTGGACTTATCTGTGTCATCTTGTATGAGTTGTTGGCATAGCTTGTGACCGAGATATTTTAAGGATGTGTAGATTTCTCTCTACCTTGAAAGCAATAAGAAATGCACTCATTCAATCTCTCCCTCAATAAAGAAGGAGCACTTTATTGTAGGTGCTGATGCTAAAAAGGAAAAGGACAACCCCTCCTTCTTAGTTGGTGAAGGTTGCTGAGAAATATAAAAAGTAAGTAGCCCCTGCTACTTACAGATAAGTAGCCCCTGCTTGGGTTAGGAGTAGAGACACTGCTCACCCACCTGAGCTCCACAGGTGGTCTGGGGGTCACTTGCCCCTGCCTACAATAGCCAGCACCTGCACTCATCACCTGGAGGCCTAAGGGCAGGTCGGCCCTGCCTGGTTCCATCCTCCTCTCCAGTGCCCAAGGACATAGTCCAGGAGCCTGGGGATCACCCAGCCCAGTCCACCACTGTTGGCACCTGAGCACTCCTCCCAGGGACTGAGGTTGGGCCCACTCAGCCTACTGCTACCACCACAGCTAGCATCCACCAACACGCGCCACATGCAGGCCTGGGGACTGGCCCACCCAGCCCGTTGCAGCCACCACAAACACCGGTGTGGACTGCTTGAGTCCCAGAGGGTTGTCCCATCACTGCTACTGACATTGCCTATGACATGTCAGCTGGTTAGGGGTTCCGGAACCTGCTGACCCACCGGCCCACTGCTGCTATTCCCAGCACACACCAAGCCACTTGGAGGCCCAAGAATCAGCCTGCCTAGAGCCACTAACACAGGCGCCAGCATATGCCACCCTAAGGCCCAAGGACAGACATACTCAGCCCACCACTGCCACCACTGGAGCCCAAAGACTGGCCCACCTGGCATCCCAGTCCCCACCAAAACTTCATTACAGCCTCCAGTGACAACCACACCCTAAGCCACCAAGAAAATCACAGATACCACTGATTCTGTTTACAGCCAAAGAAATCCAACAGAGACTACACTACTGCATGCACCCAGAAAAAAATTATTCAGTTTGTAGGTTAGCAACATGCTAGGTACTAAGGTAGACACTGGGATTTCAAAGGTGGACCAGGTCCTTATTTTCAAGGAACTCATAGTCTAAGACAAAATGAGCACTCAATAGGCACTCACCGGAATATTCTTCCTCCAGGTAAATAGATACCTGCAGGACTCACTTCCTAAGGTCTCTGCTCAGTGGTTACCTCATCAGAGAGGACAATCCTGCCCAACTGCTATTAAAGAGCACACCTACTACCACCCTGATTGTCTATATCCTCTTACTTCAGTTTTTTTAACTTTTTATTCAAGTATAATATCCATACAGAAAAAGTTCACATGCCATTAAAGTGTATGGCTCACTAAATTTTCACAAACTGAACACATGCACAACACCAGCTTCCAGACCAGGAAACAGCATTACCAGCCTCCAGAAGCACCCCTCTTGTCCAGCCTCAACCCTTCCCCCATGGATACCCACCATCCTGATTTCTAGCAGCATAGATTAATTTTGCCTTTTTTTTTAAATTTACATACACGGAATCACACGCAAGCTACTTTTTTGGTGACTGACTTATTTCATTCAACATCAAGCTTATGAGATTCATTCATTGTGAGTAGTTTTTATTCATTAATTCTCTTTGCTCTATAGCATCCCGTTGTGTGAATATGACACAATTTATTTATCCATTCAACCATGAGTGGGCATTTGGGTAGTTTCCAATTTTGCATTATTAGAAACAAAGCTTTTATGAACATTCTAGTACATGTCTTCAGATGAACATATGTACACATTTCTGTTGTGTGTATATCTTGGAGTGAAATTGCTGGGTCACAGGAGGTTTTTTTTTTAATTGTTAAATATCTTTTTTTAGAGATGGAGTCTCACTATTGCCCATGCTAGCGTACAGTGTCCTGATCATAGTTCAAAGTGATCCTCCCACCTCAGCCTCTCAAGTAGCTGGGACTTCAGGCACATGAAATCTTTCATGTATTAAAAACAGTGCATTGTATGTACACACACACACACACACACACAGAGAGACAGAGAAAGACTCAGAACTTAAGAAAGAGAATAATTAATCTATCATAGGATTAAAGAAAAAAAAGAAAGAGAATATTACCAATATTTTGAAGCCCCTTGTACCTCTCCCTGATCCCATTTCCCCTCTATTCCAGAAATAATCATTATTCTAAATATTGCATTTATCATTCCCTGGATCTTCTTTAGCATTTTGTTGTAAGTAAATGCACATATATAGGCAATACACTATTTTGTTTTGCATGTTTTTGAACTTGAGGTAAATGGACCTCTGCTCTATTTTTCTTCAAAGCACTTCTCACCACTTAACATATTTATTTTCTTATCTGTGTGTTGTCTGGCTCACTGCCCCTCCCTTACAGCTCCTGAAAAACCATTTCAAAAAGTCTGGTTTTTATTCACTGCTGTATGCCCAATTCCAAGAAGAGTGTCTAGTATACAGAAAGTGCTCAATAAATATTTGTTGAATGAAGGAATGAGAAACTTTGCTTTCTACATAAGGAGTGGAATTAAGCTGTTTGTGAAAAGGAAACAATTCTAACTATGGCTGATGAACATTGTCTTGCTAAGGGTTCCTGTGTATCAACAAAATTGAGAGCAGAAGTTTCAAGGTAAAATTAAATGTAGCTTTAAAAAAAAAATTAAACATAGTTGGCCCATAGAGCAATGGAAAAAGCATCAGCCTCAGTGTCAGAAAACAGACTAGAGGGTGTGGTGGGGCATTCCTGCAGTCCCAGCTACTCCAGAAACTGAGGTGGGAGGATCACTGGAGCCCAGGAGTTGGAGGTTGCAGTAATAAGCTATGATCCGTGCACTGCACTCCAGCCTGGGTAACAGAGCAAGACCCCATCTCTTAAAAAAAAGAATAAAGGAATATTACTTTAAAAAGAAAACAAACTAGAATCTAGGTCTGCCACTTGCCAGCCGTGTGCTGGGAAGCAAGACTCAACCTCTCTGCATTTTCTCATCTGTATAATTGGGATACTATTACAGGGTGGTTAAAAGGATACTATCACAGGGTTGTTAATGAGCAGGTTAGATGAATGTATGCATGGAAACACTGTAAACAGTAAGTGCAATGCAAATGGTACTACAAAGTGTCATCAATATCTAAGGCTAGGAAAGACTGTAGATTAAACATCTGCACAGAGTTTTTTCTCTCTACATCCTCCTCCAATTTAAATTTTATATTCTAAATATAACTCATTTTTAAAAAGGCATCCACCTTCTCTAATTAGCTGTTTCTCCTCAAACAACAGTACTTTTTAAAAATTGAAATATAATTCATGTAACAAAATTCATCATTTCAAATTGTACAATTAAAAACAACTCAG
>CM052448.1:23232006-23291810 GCA_028533085.1 Varecia variegata
CCAAATCATTTCTTTCTATTTTTAGTAGAGATGGGGTCTCACTCTTGCTCAGGCTGGTCTCGAACTCCTGAGCACAAACAATCTGCCCGCCTCGGCCTCCCAGAGAGCTAGGATTACAGGCGTGAGCCACCGCGCCCGGCCCAGGATTATATTTTTGACAGAGGACCAGAGGCCTCCTCCATTTGCCAAATGCCCTGGCACTCGACACAACCTTAGGGAAAAGAAGGAAAGCTTGAAGAATCCGAGTTTAATTCCCCACTACCTGGGAAGGAGAGATTGAAACTGTAGAGGAAAAATAAAGCTTCTGCTCCTCTGAGTTGTAGAGTAAGACCTGACTGCTGTTTGTTTTATTCTGGCATGTTTTAAATATTGTGAAAAAGGCCACTTTTGTTCTTCTATGCTTACATTTTACCTTTTATCAAAGTAATACAAATAACAAGTGGTAACATCTCAATGTATACCAGGTGCAAAATCCATTCTGAGTGACTCACATATATTCGCTCCATACTTAACAGCCTGCCCAGCGTGGAAAGGCTGGCACACAGGGAAGCCAGGACTGGAACCACAGTATGAGCCACTGTGCGGCACTGCCTTCCCCCATAGTTAAAAAATTAAAATTGGCCGGGCGCAGTGGCTCACGCCTGTAATCCTAGCACTCTGGGAGGCTGAGGTGGGCGGATTGTTTGAGCTCAGGAGTTCGAGACCAGCCTGAGCAAGAGCGAGACCCCATCTCTACTAAAAATAGAAAGAAATTATCTGGACAACTAAAAATATATACAGAAAAAATTAGCCGGGCATGGTGGCACATGCCTGTAGTCCCAGCTACTTGGGAGGTTGAGGCAGGAGGATCGCTTGAGCCCAGGAGTTTGAGGTTGCTGTGAGCTAGGCTGATGCCACTGCACTCACTCTAGCCCGGGCAACAGAGTGAGACTCTGTCTCAAAAAAAAGAAAGAAAGAAAGAAAATTTAAAATGATTTAAAAACAACTATTCAGTATTAAGCTAACAGACAATGCACAGCAGTGCGGGCGCCCTGAAAAGCATTCGCTTATGAGGCTGTGCGGAGGCCTCTGCATCTCCAGCCTGAGCTGGGGTCCAGCCTGGCCTGGGCCTGACCAGTGGGTGGCGCTGCTGAGCCCACAGCCCTGCACTGTCCCAGCCGGCAGGGGGCTCACTGGCACGAATCCTTCAGAGCTGAGATTGTCAAGGTGGGGTGGGTGCACAAAAAAGATCTACTGATATTGTACAGGAGAAATGAAGGACTTTCCTAACTATTTCATATAAAAATACAATATAATTTCTCTGCCTTTTGGCCAAGACCAAGTGTAGATTAAAATGAAGTTATTAAGTGACACTGGTGGCCTTGCTGGGATCCAAATGTCATAGCTCACCTCTAATAGATCAGCATCCTGAAGGAAGAGAGCAAACTTATTACTGCAAACAGCAGTTTATGTGCTTCAGGATGTGAAGTTTGTGGTCCCAAACAATGCGTATGCCTGTAAGAATCTGGGATTTACACTTGGACATTTTCCGACCTGTTTACAAGTCTTCCAAGTGAAGAATTTCAGTGGGCTTTGAACTCATCTATTGAAATAGTAGTAAATGCAAAGAGGCAGCTATGCCATTTGGATTCACATGTTTTCAAGAGGTACTCTTTTCAGTCACGAAGGTCATTAAAACTAAGTATTAATATTAAAATAGACTGAACCTTCAACTAGAAAAAGTTCAAAAAATGTTAAATCATGACTTAAAAAATGTTTCTCACCTTGCTCTCACTAAAACCTTTTTTTGGGGGGGGGGACAGTATCACTCTCTTGTCTGGGCTAGAGTGCAGTGGCATCATCACAGTTCACTGCAACCTCAAAAACTCCTGGGCTCAAGTGATCATCCTGCCTCAGCCTCCCGAGTAGCTGGGACTACAGGCATGCACCACCAGGCCCAGCTAATTTTTTCTATTTTTAGTAGAGATGGGGTCTCCCTCTTGCTCAGGCTGGTCTCGGACTCCTCACCTCAAGCAACTTCCCGCCTCGGCCTCCCAGAGTGCTAGGATTATAGGGGTGAGCCACCTCACTTGGACACTTAAACCCTTTTTTAAAGCAAAAAGGTATTTTGTACTGTTAACCAATAAAGTATTTAAAAATATTTATTTCATCATTAACTCATCCATTATTTTATATGTGTATTACAATATATAAAATTAGTAAATGTGTACATATTTTATATATTTTTTTAACTCTTAAAGATGCCAAAACTTTCGGAGTCTTGTGTCTAAGGTTCTGTTCCAGTTTCCATGGCTACATAACAAACCACTCCAGACTAAGTGGTGTACAAAACCACCATCTAATTATGCTCATGGATTCTGTGGGTCAGGAATTTGGAAAGGGCACAGAGACATGGCTTGTCTCCACTCCCTGATGTCTGGGCCTCAGCTGGGAAAACTTAAAAGCTGGAGGTTGGAATAATCGGATTGCCATCTGGACTGTGTCTCGTGGCTGATACTGGAGGTTGGCTGGGACCACAGTGAGGGCTGCTGGCTGGAACACCTCCACAGTCTTTTCGTGCGGCTGCCCGGGCCTTCCCAGGGCTGCCAGTTGCCTTAAAATCTGGACCCATAAACTGGCAGTTTCTACTTCCCCTTTCTTGAGATGTTTGCTCTTGGAACCCAGTCACCACGCCCTGGGAAGCAAGATACTGTCTCATCATTCCCACCATATGCTATTAGTCAAGCAATCACTGAGCCCATATTCAAGCGGAGAGGGCCTAGACCCAACCTTTTTTTTAAGAGACAGTATGTCACTCTGTTGCCCAGGCTGGAGTGCAACCCTAAGATCACAGCTCACTGTAACCTCAAACTCCTGGCCTCAAGCAATCCTTGCCTCCAAGTTTCTCTTTTGCTCTTGTGAAGTACCCTCAGCTTGGAAGGTATTTAAATAACTCAGAAATCTTTCCCCTCCTGGATTCTTAGTGACCTCCGTACCTTCACCTCAGTTTTCCCACTGTTCCCAGGTCCCATAAAGCAGGCTTCTCTTCCTGGAGCTGTTCCCACCTGAATACAGGCTAAAGATCTGAGTGAGTTAGCTGCCGCCCCCCGCCCCCAGGAGACTCACAACTCAACCTCTTCTAGCTTTTATCTAGGAGAGGCAGGGGCGGAGAAAGCAAGAGGGAAGGAGAGGCAGTTTTGGCTGAGTGGCCTGATCACTGGAAGTCATGGTTCTTAGCTGGGTGACTGTGTTTGGCCTGGGCGACCACTGTGAGAACCTGTAACTAAAGCGGGTGCCCGGGACAGGGAGCAGGGAGAAATTGGAACCAAATCTAAAAGGAGAGGCTGAAGGGTACACAGAAGAAAACAGTGACACTAGAAAGTGAGAGGAGCCGTATTCACATACTTGATTGCTTGTCAGAGGGACGAGAGAGAACAGAGGCCCTGGGCTGCTCTGCATGGCAGAACAAGAACAAACAAGCAAGCGTTTCGGGGAGGCAGGCTCCCGAGGCTGTTCTGTGGCAGTGTAGGCGAGAGACGATGGAGCAACTAGAGAAGAACGCAGATCAGAGACACGTTTTGGAGAACACCTTGACAGGACTTGAAGAACTAGCTGAGGAAGGCAAGGATGAAGATGACAGTGTCCAGCACCGTCTTTTGGGGCTGGGCATTTAGAGCCACTTTTAAGTTTCCTCCTCACTCTCAGATATTGTGACTCTTACCAAATTTTAAATTATGATGGATGTCTTTGGGAAGAGGGGATGAAATTACCCCTGGAAAGGACCGTTAGGTGAAGGCTGCCAGGAGACATGGCCCGGCCCGAGTGGGTGACATGGGCAGTTTCATAAGGTCCTGCTCCACCCTCCAGCCTGCCACTGCCATCTTCCCTTGCTTCTGCAGGAACTGTCCCCACCAGATAAACGACTCAAAGGCAGCCAATCTCTGACTCCGCTGCCCCACCCCACCTCTCAGTTACGAAGAAGCACTGCATGCTGGAGAGCCTGCAGACAAAGCACCTGTGAGCATGGTGACACCTGCACACTGGGCCATGGGGCTAGGCTGACAACGAAGCTGACTCCATCAGTTTAACGATCTCAAGCCACACCTTAGGAACGGGCTGATTCAAACATGTTTATTGAGTTAATCACTAGGGCACAAAAGAGGCTGGGAAAGATGTTCCAAAAATACAGGAGAACTATGGGCTCTTTCCATTAAACATAAGGAAGCAATGCCCCTCCCTCCAATGTTGAGGTGACACTATCCACCAAACCAAGCAGGAAACAGGCAGAGGAACAGAGCCATGGCACGTCAGGGAGGACAGTGTCTCATGGCTTCTCTACCCCAACATCACTAAGAGAAAGGTTAGAAAGGCAATGCCCCCTCCCCTTCCCCTCAGAGGCCAGGGCTGGGCCTGGAAAGAATGCTTCATTTTTGCTTCTTTTCTCTTTGCCTTTTCCAAATGGTCATGTCCTTGTGGCAGGGAGTGGAGATTGGGAGGGGCCCAGGGTCATGTCAGAAATCCTGTAATGAGAAAGATGAAAGGAATAGAGAAAGCAACAGGCCAAAGGACAAACAGTTAACTGTGTGGTCCTCCAGATGATGATTCTAACTTCCCCTCCTCCCCAGGCTACTCCCAAAGCTCTGAGACAGCTGAGAAGGCTGCCCGTGGGCTGTAGCCTTTCCATCAATTTGACAGGTACATGGGTTGCCTGCTGGCATTTCCCAGGGACACACAACTCCTGCTCTGGGGACACTCACCTCGAGGTTCAGCTCTGTAGAATCTAAGAGGTCCAGCCTGTGCTCACTGGGTGAAGAGTGGCTACTTGCCTGCTAGCGAGATTGGGGTCAGAAGTCAAAAAGGCCTCTCCCCACTCCCATCACGTGCAAACGAAAAACACAGTTCATTTTCCAATCTCATAAGAACAAACACAAGGGCCCTCTTTGGGCCCCTACAGCACAGCCTGGGAGAGAAATTAGCAAAGCAAGGGCACAGGATCAGGGGATCCCAGATGCCAGAGTTAGCAGAGAAGTGCCTCCTCTCTTGGCCTGCTGACTGAGCCCCTTAAATGTGTTCAGTTTTGGAACCAGAGAATGAGATTTTTCCTGAAGTGCCAGGAAAGAATACTGTAATAGAAGCCTTGTTCTCCAGTCTCTGGTTTGAAGGTGTCATTGTTTGGACTGATTGGTTTTAACTTCTGAGCACAAGACCTCCACTCCCCTGCTCTATTCTATTCCGTTCTTTCTCCCTCCCCAAAGACCAGAGAAGGGAGCAGAATAACAGCAGAAGATACACGCCTGCCCTGGACTGAATGCCTGAGACTCCCCACCCCCAATCCTATGAAATCCTACCCTCAGTGTGGTAGTATTAGGAGGTGGGGCCTCTGGGAGGTCATGGGGGTGGAGCCCTCAGAAATGGGATTAGTGCCCTTGTTAGAAGAGGCCAGAGAGCCAGCTTGTGGATACAACTAGAAGTCAGCAGTCTGCAACCTGGACGATGGTCCTCACCAGAATCCAACCATGCTTACCCTGATCTTAGACTTCCGGCCTCCAGAACTGTGAGAAATGAATTTCTGTTGTTTATAAGGCACCAGTCTACGGCATTCTGTTATAGTAGCCTGAACTAAGACATAGCCCTTTTTCCATTTATAAGGTGCTTTTACTTTGTATTTTATGTAAAAGCTCCATTTCATTATTTAAAAAAATTTTACTAGCACTCTGGGAGGCCGAGGCGGGTGGATCGTTTGAGCTCAGGAGTTCAAGACCAGCCTGAGCAAGAACAAGACCCTGTCTCTACTAAAAAAATAGAAAGAAATTAGCCGGACAACTAAAAAAATATATATAAAAAATTAGCCGGGCATGGTGGCGCATGCCTGTAGTCCCAGCTACTCGGGAGGCTGAGGTGGAAGGATTGCTTGATCCCAGGTGTTTGAGGTTGCAGTGAGCTAGGCTGACACCACGGCACTCTAGCCCGGGCAACAGAGTGAGACTCTGTCTCAAAAAAAAAAAAAAAAAAAAAATTTAAACTAGTTTCTCTTTACATCATCAGCCTCTTGTTCTAGAGGGAGAAGGGAAGAGTGGGTCCCCCTCACCTTGTCTGTATCTTGCCATTCTTCACTTGACTCATCCTGAATTTCTAATTCTTCTTCCTCATCCTCTTCCATAAGGCTGAGTCTGATATAGGGACAAAGGGCAGGGGTTTTCAAACTATTCTTTAAGGACCCCTGAGTTTCTCAGAGGCACCCAGGGGAGCAGGGTGGGCAGTAAGTAGAATATACTAGGGCTCCAATTTATGCTGATAGGAAGTGTTCTGTGGATAAAACAAGTTCAAAAAGCACTGGCAGAGAAGTACTGGATAAGGTGAGACTCCCCTCCCAGTGGGTGACGGATCGGAAGCGAAGCTAGAAGATGACGAGAAAAGCTCACCGGGTCAGGGTCAGCTGGTTGCCCAGACCAGGACCTGAACGGTTACGAGGAGTCTGGAAATACCGCGGACCCAAGAACCTTGACCTCTGGGTGTCTGCAAGGCGCTGGCTGCTGGGAAAGAAGCAGGATCAGTGAAAGGGATAAAAATAAAGGGTAAAAGAGGAGGGACTGTGGCCAGTATTAAAGGGAAGGAAAGCTCAAGTGTTGGCAGAGAGACATTTTAAAGCTAAAAAAAGGGAAAAGGATTAGAGAAAAACCTGAGAATGAGGGAGTGCAGGAGGGAAAGACAGAACCAAAGCAGCAAGATGGAGATGGCCAGACACCAAACTGGCAAATTGCACACCCAGGCTCTCTCCTAGGCCCTCACCCTTGGGCAAACTCCGATTCTGAGCCATCTTCTTCTTCCACAGCCCCCAGGGGCTGCCTGCTCTTCACAGCTGTGGAGGTGAGGGTGGGCGTGGGAGGGATGCTGCTCAGCTGCAGGCTTTCTTCCTGGGAGGAGGAGATCGTGTCCTCTCTGGTACGCTTGGAGGGGCCTGCAAAGCAACAAGTGCACATATTAACTACAGACCAGGGACCTGCCACAGGTGTTTTTGCTTTTCAAGATCTGCCCAGGATTTGGCAAGGGAAAGTTAAGCAAGAAGAGAATGGAAAACTTAACAAAGCCTCATCCTTAAAAAAGAAAAAGAAAAAGCCTCATCTGTTACACGTCAGAAATGAGCATAGCCCTATGTACTAAAAAGTAAGGCTTGCTGGGCACAGTGGCTCACACCTGTAATCCCAGCACTTTAGGAGGCAGAGGCAGGAGAATTGCTTAAGGCCAGGGGTTTGAGACCAACCTGGGCAACATTAGCAAGACCTCATCTCTACAAAAATTAAAAACTAGCAGGGTGTGGTGCATGCCAGTAGTCCCAGCTACATGGGAGGCTGAGGTAGGAGGATCACTTGAGCCCAGACAAGTTCAAGGCTGCAGTGAGCTATGATGATGCCATTGCACTCCACCCTGGGCAACAAAGCAAGACCCTGTCTCAAAAAAAAAAAACAAAAAAAAATAAGGCTCACAGAATTGTATACAGGCCTTGTCCAAGAAAAACTTACTACACAGCTTAGAAAACAAGATGGAGAGAGAGACAAATGTACATTTCACAGAGAAACAGTAACACATGAACACAAATGTGAGCGAGGTTGGCTTCCTAAGATTGAGGGGTCTTAGGTAATCAGTGAAGACATCTGGGATCCTATCCATTCAAGGTTTCTGTGGTCAGAAAAAACTTAAAATGGCAATAGACCTTTGGGACCAGAGACTAGAGTGGATGAGGGCTAGAGAGGAACAGAAAAATGGGAGCCAGTATTTTATAAAAGCCAGGAAAAAAAGGAGATGATTGCAATGTCAGTGTAATTCTGATATGAAGGATGAGCAGAGGACCTCTCTCCTGCAGATATCAGAGAATGCAGAGGAAGAGAAAGAATCTGAAGATTCTCACTACCTATGAAAACCCAGGTAACGCTATTTTAAACGTCAAATTGATGTTCATATTTGTCAACTGTAAATATCCATACCCCCATACTCTCCCTCTCCACAGCCATGTTTGTACACTGAAACCAATAACCCCAAAGGGAGCTGCTACTCATTTAAGCAGAGGGCTACAGAAAACAGGAAAGAGCCACATCCATGAGCTTGTATCCCCAGGGAGGAAACCTTGGGCCCCCAGGTGGGTCCTCCTAATCTCCCCAACCTGTGTTAACAGCACAATGCCCAGGGCTGGGCTCTTGGGCCTCTCTTTGCCAGCTTCCTTAGTCATTTAGGTTCATGCCCTTAACCTGCACTCTGCCAACTCCCGAACTGATTTCAAGCATTTAGCTCTTCCTGAACTCCAGCTTCCTAGCCCCCATGGTCTGTTAAACATCTCCACCTGTAATACCATGACCAGCTCCAAAGTACTGACCTTCCCCTACAGGCTGCTTCACTCACAGCCTTCCTCATCTCAGACAGTATCAGTTCCATCCATCCTTCCAACTGTCAGGCCACATCCTTGAAGTCATCCTCAACTCCTCTCTTTGTGTTATATCTCACATCCAGTTTGCCAGGAAATCCTATCAGATACACCTCAAAAATGCACCTAGAATCTGGCCACTTCACACCTCCCCCCACTGACCTGGTCTAAGCACTCTCATCTCTTGGTTGGACGCCTACAATAGCCTCCTCACTGGTCTCCTTGTTTCTACCCTCCTCCCTTCTCCTGTCAGTCTCAACACAGCAGCCAAAAGGATTCTTTAAAAACACAGATCCTGTCACTCCTCTGCTCAAAATCCTCCAATGGTTTCCCACTGCACTCAGAGTACAAGCCAAAGCCTTTGCTCTGCCTTAGATGCTCTGGGCTCCTGCAACATCTTTGCTATCATATCCTATATGCTCTGCATTCTGGCCACGATGGTTCTCTCTGCTGTTCCTTGAACATGCCAGGAACATCCCCCTCGCAGCCTTTGGACTGGCTGCTCCCTTTGGTATGCTATTCTGATATAGGCTAGGCACCCTCCCTCACCTGTTAAAAAAATTGGGAGGCCACTAGGCTGAGATGGGTCAGGCACCTTGGGTTCTTATATAAGCAAACCAAAACCCAGATCACAGTGAATGTGCATAGCCTGGGAAAAGGCAACCTAAGCTTAAGCAATCAGAAACCACAACTAACCTCTAACTAGAGAGTTTACCAATTAGAAACCATGGAACCTCTAAGTAGGGACTCTCCACTTTAACCAATCAAATATTTTGTCTTGCTTCCACAAACACCTTATAAAAGTTTTCCCCTTGTCCCTCCTAGGCATGGAGCCCTGAAGTGCTTGCAGTCTGGTGGTGCCTGATTCATGAATCACTGAATGCTCAAATGAACATGTTAAAATTTTAATGTGCCTAAGGTTACCTTTTAATGCTTCCTTCAGGTTTTCTGCCCAACCTTCATATTCTCTGTGCTTACCCCTGATCACTCTTTGTAAGACTGCACTCCCCACCCCGCTGGTATTCCCTCACACTCCTCCCTGTTCTTTTGTCCTAGCATTTATGGCTATCTGACACTCTCTAAAGAAAGGCGTCTTTGTCCTTTTTGTTCACTGCCAGATTCCCAGCACATGGGTGCTCAGTATCTGTTAAATGAACAACAAAACCAATCTTTTCAGTTTTATCTCACCTTTACAAACCCTCTGCTTTAGGCAAACAAATCTATATATATCTATGCCTATACATCATATCACATACCTTTCTATGTTCTGCTTGTGCTGTTCTGCTAGCCCATGATGCTTATTTAAATCTGACCTATTTTTTAAACTCTAGCTTAAATTCCATCTTCTTGGTAAAGCCTTCATAGATCAACTAAATTTAAAGTGATACATTACTTCTCCAAATTCTATAGCATTCATTTGTACAAGCCCTCAGGCAGTTATCTTTTATTAGTGACTGTTCATAATTCAGATTTTCCTTAAATGTATTTTTCCTCTTTCCTATTAGATGGTAAGCTGCTCCAGGATCTTTCATGGCCTCTAAAAAAGTCAACACAGAATCTTGCACATAGGTCCTTGACAAATATTAGTTAATCAAGTAAAAGAGCATTTCCTGGTGGCATAAAGTTTTAGGTGGTATACAGAAGACATTAAAAAGAAATCATACCCTACCTCACACCGTATGCAAAAATTAATTCAAACTGGATCACAGACTTAAATTTAAGAGCTATAAAACTCTTAGGAAAAAAGAGTAAACCTTTGTGACCTTGGATTAGGCAATGGTTTCTTAAGATATGACACCAAAAGCAGAAGCAACATAAGAAAAAAATAAAGTAGATTTAATCAAAATTAAGAGCTTTTGTATTGGAAGGACACCATCAACAACATGAAAAGACAACGCACAAAAAGGGAGAAAACTTTTGCGTGTCATAAGGAATCCTGTATCTAAAATATATAAAGAACTCTTAAAACTCAACAATAAAAAAACAAATATCCCAATTTAAAAATAGCAAAGGATCTGAATAGACATTTCTTCAAAGATAAACAAACTGTCAATCAGCACAGGAAAAGATGCTCGGTATCATTAGTCATTCGGGAAATGCCAATTTAAACCAGCATGAGATACACAGTTGCTTGGAGATATATAAAATTAAGAAGGCAATAACAAGTACTGATGAGAAAGTCAAGAAACTGGAGCTCCCATACATTGCTGGTGGGATTATAAAATGGTGTAGGCACTTTGGAAAACAGTTTGGTGGTTCCTCAAAAAGTTAAACATAGAGCTACCATATGACCCAGCAATTCCACTCCTAGGTACATTTCAAAAAAAACTGAAAAGATATGTCCACCCAAAAACTTGTACACGAATGTTTAGCGGCATTATACATAATAGTCAAAAAATGGAAATAACTCAAATGTCAATCAACTGATTAATAGATAAATAAAATATGACATAAACATACAATGGCATAGTATTCCAGCACACAAAGGTATGAGGTACTCATATATGCTAAAGCATGGATGAACCTTGAAAACATTGTGCTAAGTGAAAGGCGGCAGACACAAAAGGTCACATATTGTACGGTTACATTTATGTGAAATATCTGGAATAAGCAAATCCAAAGACAGAAATTAGATTAGTGCTACCACCTGAGGCTGGGAGGATGGGGAGAGACTGATAATGGGTTTGTGGTTTCTTTCGAAGTGATGAAAATGTTCTAAGATTAGATAGTGGTGATGGCTGCACAACTCGGTGAATATACCAAAAACCTCTTGTGTTCACTGTAAAACAGTGATTTTTATAGCATGTGAATTATGTCTCAATAAAGCTGTTACATAAAATCCCCTTTTAAAATGTATACTAGAGGCTGGGTGCAGTGGCCCACACCTGTAATCCTAGCACTCTGGGAGGCCGAGGCAGAAGGATTGCTTGAGCTCAGGAGTTCAAGGCCAGCCTGAGCAAGAGCAGGGCCCTGTCTCTACTAGAAGAATTAGCTGGGTGTGGTGGCGCATGCCTGTAGTCCCAGCTATTTGGGAGGCTGAGGCAGGATGATCACTTGAGCCCAGGAGTTTGAGGTTGCTGTGAGCTGCAATGACGCCACTGTACTTTACCGGGATGACAGAGCGAGACTCTGTTTTTACTTTAAAAAAAAAAGTACACTAGAAAACACATACTAGCAAATCAAACTGTGATTGCTAGGATGTTATCACTTAATATGAGACTAAAAAAAAAGCAAATTAAAAAAAAAACTTTAGGTAAATTGTAAGACTGGTGATAGTCTAAAGGTAAAACATCATGAAGGTTGTATAAAAATCTCTAAAATTTGGAAAATAACCGCTTCTCGGCCTTTTGGCTAAGATGAAGTGTAGTATCTGTTCTTATCAGTTTAATATCTGAAAAGAAAAAATATCTGGAAAATAATGGAATACAAGATGTCAAGGAGGAGCACTCTAAATATACAGCTTTCTTAGTTCAATCTTTGGTTTTATCATTAGTTTCTTTTTTTTTATTCCCTTCCCAGTCCTGTCCCTATCATTAATTTCTGTTTGCTTTTTCACAGAGGTTTGCTATTTTTAGTTGGCTAGACAAACCTCGAAGAAAGTGAATACCCTTAATGATAATAGATGCTCAATGAAATATTTTACAAAATAGAAGCCAAAGACCATCTGCTGCTTATCTAAGTGGTGGCAATAAAAGCAGCAGCTCACACAGCACTCTACCTTCAAGGCGCCTCTTCTTGGAGCGGGGGTATCCCTGAGGGCTGCCCTCTGCTGTGTTCTCCACAGGGCTGAGAGAGTTGCAGTAGGTGGTGACTGGACCCCAGGGACGGCCAGGTGCCTGGGAGACATGCTGCAGGCACTTTTCCAGGTAAGATAGTCTAAGAAAGAGGTGGAATGAAGAGGCTAAAATGGCCACTGGGCCCTCACCAGCCCCTTCTTCCTTAAACCACATCTGTATCCACCCACCAACTTACAGCAGCTGCTTGTCCTGATGGAAGAGTCGGGGGGAAAACTCTGCAAGGAGTTCTAGGAACGCAAGATTTGGGGGCTGACCGGAGGAGCCAGTTGGAGGAAGCTCAGACAAGGAGAACTTGATGCCTTCCCTTCATTGGGCAGAATTATTTTAGGAAATAGTCCCTTTCCCCTGAAACATCCCATCCAAGTGTACCCTCTCCCTGACACTAGCTTGTCTCCGGGAGCATGGCCAGCAACAACCTGACTGCTCCATCTTGACATGCTTACCCTCCCTCCAAGACCTCACTCCCAGCCCTCCCTGTACACAGTCTCCAAACCATACTTCCTTACTTGTGTAGCATGACCACAAGGTCCCGGTTCTGCAGCTGCTGGGGTCCAAAGCTCAAGGCAAACCTCCGGGCCAGGTCCCTCATCTCAATGAAGGCTGGAAGTTCATTCAGGCCCTGGGGCCCCTGTTCCTGCAGCAGTTCTGTGTACAACTGTGTCCAGGAGGCGTGGTACATTTGGGAAAGGGAGGAACAGGTGGGAATACAGAAGCACAGCATTCCATTCTCTGGTGAAATATTCCAAAGGGCTTTGGGCCCCATCTACTATTATTACTTTTTTTTTTTTTTTTTTGAGACATAGTCTCACTCTGACACCTGGCTAGAGTGCAGTGGTGTCACCATAGCTCACTGCAACCTCAAACTCCTGGGCTAAAACTATATCTTGCCTCAGCCTCCTGAGTAACTGGGACTACAAGTGTGCACCATAACATCCAAATTTTTCTATTTTGTAGTAGAGACGAGGTCTCGTTCTTGCTCAGTCTGGTCTCGAACTCCCGAACTCAAGCGATCCTTGTGCCTCAGCCTCCCAGAGTGACAGGATTATAGGCGTGAGCCACTGTGTCCAGCCTTACTCTGTCTTTCCTCCTAGAACACTGCCCCAATCACCAGCCCCTGCAGCAGAGAGCGCCTTCATCCCTGCTCTGTAATAACTTAAAAACATCTGTAGTAACTGAGGGAGGCCGAGACAGAAAAGACTAAAAAATAATTAGGAATTCCCTATTACTTCCTTATTGGTGCTCCCACATCCTGATAGCTGATTTCTGTGGGGTTGGGGTTGAAACTGCCTGGTCAATTAAAAAAATACTTTCTAAATGTCAGCCAGGTAAGAAGGAGCCTGACATTGAAAGTTGGAGTCAAAATAAGAAAATTCCTGCTCTTAAAGTAGCTGAGGGGGACAGAGAGTTGGGGACTACAGGGAGGAAATATCATGGGTTTGAGGCTCTCTAGGCAGAAGGAAGCACCTGCTTTAGGCTCAACAGCAGGATTCGGGAACAGTGACTTCGGTCAATCTGTCTTGCTCTAGTTAATGTTTCCTTGATGATATCACCATAGTCGTTGTAGAACTGAGGGAGAAGAAATGGAGAAAGTACTGTTTGACCACTGGAAAAGATTTTATTTTGTTTCTTCCTTTACATCCCAAATCACATCTCCTTCCCAAAGTGCCTTAGGTAAGAAACATCAATCTAAGCGTAAAATAACTCAGACTAGACCTTGTCTCTAACCAATTGATATAAAACCCAAAAGATATCTGAGTTTAGGTAAATAAGTAATGGAAGAAACTCTGCCTTGAGCCCTATTCTTGGAGAGCAGTGAGTCTGCCAGTGCACACGTCCCCCACACTGAAGCCTTCACTATTTGTCTCTCCCCCACTAGAACAGAAGCTCCACAAAATGGGAACTTTAGTCTGCCTGTTCACTGCTGTGTCCTTAGCGCCTAGAACGGTGCTTGGCAGACAGGCAGGTGCTCAGTAAACAGAGACCAATATGATGGTGGGTTGAGGAAACTGAGGTTCGTGTCTGGGCATCTTGTGAAGACTAATCCTCTTCCATTCCTTTTTCCTTCTTGTATCACTCCATTCCACAGACTGGGTTTGGAGAAAAAAAAGATTTCTGGACAGGAAGAATAAGCTATTTCTCCTCCAGTGAATTTCGTAACAGCTTTTTCTCCATAATTATTTACTACTCTCTTTTTTCATCCCTTTATTCTAAACTCCTACTGCCTTTCCCTCCTACTTCTCCTAAGCCTTGATACCATCAGATGCCCTCACCTGCCTTTCTGTAGTGCTACACTGCCTGATGTCAGGGCTGTGCTCAAATTGGTCCCCTCTCCTTTATTTCTGTAAGGCTTCACTGTACCTTGTTGTAGTGTTTGAAAACATCTGAGGCTGCGTCCATCTCCAGCACCCCATAAAGCAACAGCTTACAGAATCCGGCCAAGAGGCGGCGCCGCTGGTGCAGCTGCTCTATCTGTAAATGATCCTCCTGGGAATGACCTGGCTCACATCAAATGCAGAATGCAATTACAGACTAAGGCCCCTGCCCTATATTCCTGAGCCAGGCCCAAGCCCCAATCCCTTCCTGAGCCCCAGGTATAGAATCCCTGTACCACTACCCAGGTCCCCAGGCTGGATGAAGACATGGTCCATGAGGAAGCTGGCCAGCTCAGACTGGAGAGTAGCTTCAGGAAAAAAGACAAGAGGCTTAAGGAAATCACGGCCCCCTACAATCATCTGAGGGCTGAAGATGAGAAGTAGATCGCTCAGTAAGACAAAAGCCTGTTGGAGGAAAATAAAGGATGCTTAAAAGGATAGAATGTTTCCTAGGGTAGAAATGACACAGCCAATCTCTCCTTGGTATTGAGGGGGCACTTGCTCCCACTTGAGTAAACGCTCACCTGCTCCTGGATCTCAGGATCCACATCTGAGAGGCAGCTCTGGCAGAGCTCGCAGAAGGCCACCATTCTGCCCTTCAAGCTCAGCAGGTGCTTCTGTGGGGACAGCAGCTTGAAGGGGAGGAATGAAGACACAGGCTCCTCCACTCCCATGACCCCTTCTCAGACCCATACTCACCTGGGAAGCATCTGATCCAGAAACATGGGTCAGTGTCCAGAGGATGGAAAAATAGACAAGAGTCAAGGCTGGCAGGGTCACCTGTAACAACAAAATGTTAGAAAAATGAGATTTGGGTCAGGAGAGTGAGAGGCAGGAGAGGGAGAGAAAAGGCGGGGAGGGCAGATACACACACACAGCAGTGAAGAAGACAGAAAAGGAGATCTGGGGAGAGACCCAATTCCTTTTCTGGTGGAAAAGAACTGATACTCTGGACTAATCTTCAGAGGCTTCTATATTGGGTGGAAATGCTACCTCTCCCTAATTTACTCTAAGTTTCCTAGAATCCCTCAATGTTACCTTTGACTCCCAGGACACCTGACATGATGGCGGTTTTGAGGCACTAGAAGTACAGTCTACCTTTCAAGAAAGGAATGGAAGGAGTGACCCCCACCTGATCTTCCTCCATGTATCCATGCCGCACTCTGGGACCAGACCCACCTAGGAGAGGTGGCTACCTTTGTGTTTAAAGGACACAGGCCTTTACAAACTCCTCCCCTGCCCCTATATCTCCAGCCCATCTACCTGCCTGGTGAGGAACCTCTCCTGTGTCCACAGCCTTCCGGAGGAGTCGGTAGCATGGCTCATAGAGCTCCCAGCGAGTCAGGTCATGAGCACTTTGCAGGGAGAGAGGGAAACGTTACACTGGAACAGAACAAAGGGAGCCAACTCCACAGACACCAGCAAAAACAGGCGAGGGAAGCGGAGGAAAACTGCTCACTTGTAGAAGGCAGAGAGGCGCTTCAGAGTGGCTGCCAGACTATACACCTCATCCTCATCTAGGAAGGATGACTGAGGAAGAAAGAAGGTCCACAACAGAATTTTCTCAAGAACTCCCTGATCCACATTGCCTGCCTGTGGCCCTCTCCCTCATTTGGGTCGTCCTGTTGTTCACCCAGCTCCTACCTGCAGCAGCTCTTCAAGTTCCTGCTGGAAGCGGTCGGTCAGCAGATCCACCAGTTGGCTGCGAGCAAAGTCCACCCGGCTAAAGAAAGTGAACTCGGGATTACAGAGCAGGTAGAGGGCGTGAGCTCCTGCCTCAAGCACAGCTGGCTCTGCATGCTTCACCACCACCTCCTGGAGTTGCTGCAAGAACAGCTCCAGGTGCTAAAAGGGAAAAAAGATAGAAGATGACAAGGGTCAGGGGTTAGGACAACTCTTCTGGAGAGGAGTAGAGCTGGGCAGATAAGGAATAGGGTTCAAAGCATTAAATTTCAAGGATAATGATGCCTAAAGAAGAAAAGGCTTATTGATTTTTCTGCAATCCAGGTTCCTGAAAAGAAACAGATATTGGTAGTAGAACCTTTGGCCCTAGCAGGCGAGCCACAAGGTATAGGAAATGTATCTTCCTGCCTCCTCACCTTTTCCAAGCGCCCAGTGCAGTAGATGTTGAGGTCAAAGTAGCTGAGAAGCTGGAGCAAGGGCGTGACCTTCTCTGCATCAGCTGAGAACTGTGACAGTTGTGAGAGGAAGGGCTCATTATTAGCTAACATGTTGCTAATTCCAACTCCCATCCCTCATCAGAGGCCACGTCCTTTCATTGCTCATGCCTTGATGGTCAACGGTGGGGCAGCACTACCTTGGCCAGGAGCTGTGGTAGCAGGGGAATGAGGTGCTCAGTCAGCTTCACTTTGTCATCAGCTTGGGTCTTGCGTTCTTTAAGGGTTAAGCCCTAGAATTAGAGTCACTTTGAAGGTAGGGGTAAAGTGCAGAGACATACTGGGCCAGAGGATGTGTATGTGCAACCCTCCTCTGCACGACCTTATCTGCTCAGGAAGGAAAAAAGAATTTGGCAGCTCCCTTCAGATTTCTTTTTTCTGGAAATGGAATTCTTTGAGGGGCAGAAGGACCACCCTGACCCAGGGCTGGAGGATAAGGACGCACAAGACCTGTCTGGATTAACACTGCTTACCTACCCAGCCCACCCCTCTCACCGTACCTTTCTCCCAGTGACTCGCCCGATGGGCGGGTGACCCTCTGAAGCTTGCCGGGCACTGGACACGAGGATTTCTATCAGCGTGCTCTCCTGCACGTCGCCCAGGTCTGGATTGGCAGGAGGATCAAAAACACAGAGTCACAGATTAGCCACCTTCCTTCTCCAAATCTCCCCAACCCATGCTGCCTTTTACAGGTCAAGAAAGAAATCTCTCCTGGTTTCACACTAGGAGGTAAGTCCCTGTCCCCCAGCTACCATGTGGCACGCACTCTGGTCCTTCTCCAGTAGCAGGCTTGTCAGACTCTCCCAGTCCTTCAGTTGAGACCCTGCACAGTCCCACAGGCTGTCTACTAAGTAAGCTGCATGGTCATGGAGCTGCAGAAGAGGGTGCATGGAAAGTTGCCAGTGCTACATTCCAATACTCTAGGAAGTGGTTATTGATTAAACATGGCTCTTCTTCCTATAGTGCCCGCCCCCATCTTCTCTACTTGTAGGTCTTACGCACGACAGCCAAACCTCATCTTTCCATATGTCACCTCACTCTCCACAAAGAAGGACAGCAGAAGGTGGAAGAAAGTCCTCTGGGCGTGTGGGCTTCGGCGTCGCTCCCTTTTACCCACTGTTCTTGTCTCACACTCGGGGTAGAAGAGCCTGATGGAATGGACACGAGGAAAGGGCACAGAATGGGAGGAAATAAGGATTGCAATGATCATCATGGAGGGAAGAAACAGCCAAGGAGATGATAAACGAAAGCCCCAAGCAGTTGAAAAAAGAAAGGAGAAACCAGAGAGACTTTCACAGGTATGGGGAGTCCTGAGGCAGAGCAGCAGCAGATGAGGGAGGGAAAATGACAGAGGATGGTGTTAAAGAGCACAAAAAGAGCCCCACTCACTTCCAGTACAGAAACTCTCCTGCAGCAGAGGCTAGGGCTCGATTAGAGGCATACACAACAGGATAGATGCTTTCACAGTCTGGGTCCGTCAGCACTCCTTCCATGTTCCTGCCCATGGAAAAGCAGAAAGAGCGTCTAGATATGGATGTTGCCTTCTAGATAACCAAGTTTAGAAATAAAAATTGGCAAAAACATCAAGCATAGGCTGGGTGTGGTGGCTCATGCCTGTAATCCCAGCACTTTGGGAGGCCAAGGAGGGAAGATCACTGGAGGCCAGGAGTTTGAGACCAGCCTGGGCAATATTAAATCATCTCTACAAAAATAAAAAATTAGCTGGGTGTGATGCATGCCAGTAGTCCCAGCTACGAGGAGGCTGAAGCAGAAATATAGCTTGAGCCCAGGAGTTCCAGGTGCAGTGAGCTATGATGATGCCACTTCAGTCCAGCCTGGGCAACAGAGCAAGACCTCATCTCCTAAAATAACAACAGCAAAACAACAAGGCTATAACTCACAAGGCACTTTTATATGAAGAGTGGAAGACAGAATGTGGAGAGTTAGAGAAGATAGCAACACTTTCACCCTCAAGACGCTGCAACTCAGGAATGACCTTTGTCTTTCAACCTGCTTGTAAGGAAGAGTCAACCTATGATACGTGCAGAGACAGGACTCTGGAAGGACCTGCCTGATGGTGGAAAAGCAAAAGTCTGAGATGCTTGCCCCCCTACTTCCCAGGACTCACTTAAGGATAAGTATTAGCAACCTGACGGCCTCCACTGCCACGTCGTACTCTCTGTCCATGACCATGGAAACCATCCGGTCCTGTAGAAGGAGAACACTGCTCGATTATCTCATTGTACTCATTCCAAAACATCACATTCTCTTAGAATTTGACAGATTCCTAAAGAGAGGGTGTAGAAGCAGATGCTGGGATAGCTAAAGATGTATGAGAGCAATGGCAATAGAAAGATACCAGGTGGGGAAACAGGAACTACAACAGAGCCAAGCAAAGGAGCCCCATCCTAGTTTTACCTTGAAGCGGCTGGTGAAGAGCTCCAGGCGTGCGGTCAGGTCCCGATTGCAGTACAGCCCTTTGAGAGCCTTCAAGCACTTCAGACGGACTTCCCGGTGCTATCGAGGAGGGAAAACCAGGAGAACAGAAGTGGGATTGACTCCTTCTCCACTCCCCTCTTAGATCACTCATTCTGGGCCTGGGTGTCCTCTATCCTGAGGACTCTGAGATGTCAGAGACAATGAATAGCTATCTTTCTACTTAAAGAAACAAAAGAATCACAGCAGAATTTACCACTCATGATGAACAGGCTACCACCTAGCACTTGTTAGTACCAATTCATCAGTAACTTTCTTTCATGGTAAAGTCTTTCTCCTCCAACCTCAGGTTTTGAGGCATTTCAGCTCCTGAATATGTCTTTCTTTTGAGTTTTGAGGTGCAGTGTTTTGATGGGTTGATCACTCCTCATTAGGTAAAATACCTAAGTGGCAGGACCAGGAAAATGTGAAAGTCCGAGGGCAGGCAGAGAATGAGGGGAACAGGAGACTGACTCAACTCAACTCCCACCTTATCATGCAGGGTCCAGCCAATATATTTTAAATAGCTGTCAGTGAGGAAAGAGGTACTGTAGCTCTGCATCCAACACCCAATTTCCTCGATGCAGATAGCACGGATCTCAGGAAGGACGTCCCTGCACACAGAGAGACAAAGTGACTCATCACCCTCTCCAAACTCACTTTCCATCCTACCAGATGGCTATAGCTCCCTCTCACTGAAGCATTTATTTTATTGATGAAACACTATGTTCCATGCCTTTTATTTCCTCCTCCCAGTATTACATAAAAGTAAATATTTTCTTTCTTTATGAGGTGGTGTGTCTCTGTTGCCCAGGCTGACCTTGAACTCCTGGGCTCAAGGGATCCTCCCACCTCAACCTCTCGAGTAGCTGGGACTACAGGCGTGCCACCGCACCCAGTTAGTAAATGTTTTCTATCGGTAACCAGCCCGTAAAATAGTTGAACCAGCCTTGCACAATCTTATTCTCCACACTCTTTTTAAAAATTGATTTTGAAAGTTCATTTAACTGTTGGCCAAACTGTGTGTGTTTTCATTTTATTTTTTTTAACAACGGTTGTCTCAAGAATGCGTGTGTGTTTTAATTCCACTTTAAGAAAAGGTTAAATGAGGCCAGCAGGAGGACTGCTTGAAGCTAAGAGTTGGAGGCTGCAGTGAGGTATGATTGCACTACTGTACTTCAGCTTGGGCCACAGAGCAAGACCCTGTCTCTAAAAACCACAAAAAACAAAAAAAAGAAGAGAAGGTTAAATCAGCTGAAAGGTTCTGGAAAGGCAAATGTTAAAATCTAGGTAAGAGTGAGAAACAACTACAGATACTCTTTTAAACTAATTCTACCAGTTCTTTAAACAGTATAAACTCCCCTGCCCTGCACGCTGAGCCAGGAAAAGGTTTGCCCAGCTGCATACACTCCACAGAAAAACTCCACTTTTTGGTTCTCTGCTCTTATCCCCTCAAGTCTCCAACTCCAGAAAGATTGTCGGGGGAGGGAGATTGTGGGGGCAGACCTTGGGCAAAGCTGGAGGAAGAGAATACTCAGCAATGCCTTATCCTCTTGTTTTCTCCCAGAAAAGCTTAGCAGATCCTTTGTAGGTAAGCATAAACTAAACCTACTAATCTGAAACATTTGTTGATAGAGTTTTTGCTCCAGCTGCATTAGCTCTGGGACTAACCAAATAATTGGGGTTGGCGGGCGCTTGTCACTTTGACAAACTCCAAAACCAAACACCAGCTGCTTCAATGAGAGAATCCCATTAACTCACCTGTACCGATGTACAAAGACACCCCTGAAGAGGGCATTCATCATCCCTTCAATTTCCTCTTGATGCTCTTGGAGCTGGAGGACAGGGAAGAACAGGTCAATCTCTTTTGTATCCCAACAGCCTAAGATATACAGACAAGTACAGCTTCTACCTACTTCCTATGTATTATAGGACACACCCCTGGTATTCTATGCTCTCTTTTAAACCTTCTAATTCTGGAAGAAGCTGTATAGTCAACTAATGCCTCAGAGGTTTCTTTGGGTTCTAAAAAAATATCGCCTCTTTGTGTAGTTATTCTGACTCTTCAGAAGCCCTAGCTGGTAGTTACAGAGGCACACCTTATTTTATTACACTCCATTTTATTGTGCTTCAGAGATAGGGCATTTTTTACAAATTTAAGGTCTGTGGCAACTCTGTGTTGAACATTTCTATTGCCACCAGTTTTCTAACAGCATGTGCTCACTCTGTGTCTCTGTCACATTTCAGTAATTCTCGCAATATTTCCAACTTTTTCATTCTTATGATATCTGTTATGGTGATCTGTGATCTTTAATGTTACTACTGTAATTTTTTTTGGAGAACCACAAATTGCACCAATATAAGACAGCAAACTTAATTGATAAATATTGTATATACTCTGCTTCACCAACAAGCCATTATTCCCCTCTTCCTCTCATTGGGCCTTCCCATTCCATGAGACACAACAATATTGAATTAGGCCAATTAATAACCCTACAACGGCCTCTAAGTGTTCAAGTGAAAAGGAAGAGTCATATGTCTCTCACTTTAAATCAAAAAATAGAAATAATTAAGCTTATAGTGAAGAAGGCATGTCAAAAGCCAGAATAGGGCCAGGCGCAGTGGCTCACACCTATAATCCTAGCACTCTGGGATGTCAAGGCAGGAGGACTGCTCGAGCTCAGGAGTTTGAGACCAGCCTGAGCAAGAGGAGACCCCATCTCTTCCAAAAATAGAAAATATTAGCCCGGCATCATGACACACACCTGTTGTCCCAGCTACTTGGGAGTCTGAGGCAGGAGGATGGCTTGAGCCCAGGAGTTTGAGGTTGCAGTGAGCTAAGATGATACCACTGCACTCTAGCCGGGGCAACATAGTGAGATTGTTCAAAAAAAAAAAAAAAAAAAAAAAAAAGCCAGCATAGGCCAAAAGCAGGACTCTTGCACCAAACAGCCAAGTTATGAAAGCAAAGGAAAATTTGTTGAAAGAAATTAAATTAAAAGTGCCACTGCAGTGAACACATGAATGATAGGAAAGAAAAACTGTCTTATTGCTTATGGGGGGGAAGTTTTAGTGGTCTGGATAGAAGTTCAAACCAGCTACATTCCCTTAAGCCAAAGCCTAATCAAGAGGAAGGCCCTAACTCTCTTCAATTCTATGAAGGCTAAGAGAGGTGAGGAAGCTGCAGAAGCAAAGTTTGAAGCTAACAAAGGTTGGTTCATGAGGCTTAAGGACCAAAACCGTCTCTATAACATAAAAGTGCAAGGTGAAACAGTAAGTGCTGATATAGAAGCTGCAGCAAGTTATCCAGATCTTCCCCATCGATGAAGGTGATGACACTAAATAACAGATTTTCAATGTAGATGAAACAGCCTTCTATTGGAAGAAGATGCCATCTAGGACTGTCATAGCTAGAGAAGAAAAGTCAATAGCTGGCCTCAAAACTTCAAAGAACAGGCTGACTCTCTTGTTAGGGGCTAATGCAGCTGAGGACTTTAAGTTGAAGCCAATACTCATTTACCATTCCAAAAATCCTAGGGCCCTTAAGAATTATTCTAAATCTCTGCCTGGGCTCTATAAATGGAACAAGAAACCCTGGATGACAGCACATCTGTGCATTCAGTAGAAAGCATGGTCTACTGAATATTTTTTGTTTGTTTTGTTATTTTTTTTTGAGACAGGGTCTTGCTCTGTCTTCTGTGCTAGAGTGCAGTGGCATCGTCATAGCTCACTGCAACCTCAAACTCCTGGGTTCAAGTGATCCTCTTGCCTCAGCCTCCCGAGGAGCTGGGACTACAGGTGCATACCACCCTGCCTGGCTAATTTTTCTATTTTTTGTAGAGATGGGGTCTTGCTCTTGCTCAGGCTGGTCTCAAGCTCCTGGCTCAAGTGATCCTCCCGCCTCAGCCTCCCAGAGTGCTAGGATTATAGGCATGAGCCACCTTGCCTGGCCTACTAAATATTTTAAGCCCACCGTTGAGACCTACTGCTTAGGAAAAAAAGATTCCTTTCAAAATATTATTGCTCAGTGACAATGTACATGGTCACCCAAGAGCTCTGGTGGAGATGTACAAGGAGATGGATGTTGTTTTCATGCCTTCTAACATAATATTCATTCTGCAACCCATAGATCAAGGAGTAATTTCAACTTTCAAGTCTTATTATTTAAGAAACACATTTCATAAGACTTTAGTTGCCATAGATAGTGGTTCCTTTGATGGATCTGGGCAAAGTCAATTAAAAACCTTCTGGACAGTATTCACCATTCCAGATGCCATTAAGAACATTTGTGATTCATGGAAGGAGGTCAAAATATCCACATTAACAGGAATTTGGAAAAGTTGACTCCAACCCTAATGGATGACTTTGAGGGTTTCAAGAATTCAATGGAGGAAGCCTCCGCAGATGTGATGGAAACAGAAAGAGAACTAGAATTAGAAGTGGAGCTTGAAGATCTGATTAAATTGCTGCAATCTCAGGCTAGAACTTCAATGAATAAAGAGTTGCTTCTTACGGATAAGCAAAGAAAGTGGTTTTGTGAAATGGAATCTACTTCTGTTAAAGATGCTGTGAACATTGTTGAAATGCCAATAAAGGATTTGGGACATTACATAAACTTAGTTGCTACGGCAGCAGCAGGGTTTGGGAGGATTGACTCCAGTTTTAAAAGAAGTTCTACTGTGGGTAAGATACTATCAAAACAGCACTGCATGCTACAGAAATAGTCTATGAAAGGAAGAGTCAACAGATGCAGAAAACTTCACTGTTGTCTTATTTTTAGAAATTGCCACAGCCACCCCAACCTTCAGCATTTGCCACCCTGATCAGTCAGCAGCCATGCACACTGAGGCAAGATCTTCCACTAGCAAAAAGATTGGAACTCAATGAAGGCTCAGATGATCCTTAGCATTCTTTAGAAATAAAGCATTTTAAATTAAGATATAAATATATATGTTGGCCGGGCGCGGTGGCTCACGCCTGTAATCCTAGCACTCTGGGAGGCCGAGGCGGGTGGATCGCTCGAGGTCAGGAGTTCGAGAACAGCCTGAGCAAGAGCGAGATCCCGTCCTCTACTAAAAATAGAAAGAAATTATCTGGCCAACTAAAAATATATATAGAAAAAAAAAATTAGCCGGGCATGGTGGCGCATGCCTGTAGTCCCAGCTACTCAGGAGGCTGAGGCAGTAGGATCGCTTGAACCCAGGAGTTTGAGGTTGCTGTGAGCTAGGCTGACGCCACGGCACTCTAGCCTGGGCAACAGAGTGACACTGTCTCAAAAAAAAAAATAAAAATAGACTAATGGATAGTGTAAACGTAACTTTTATATACACTAGGAAGCCAAAACTTTTGTGTCACTCACTTTATCACTGTGATCTGGAACCAAACCCACAGTATCTCTGAAGTGTGCCTGTACATGTTTTTGACTAACAATTAGGAAAACAAATTTTTAATAAATGAAGTTTGTTTAATAGAAGAAGTGGAACTGCCAAAAATGAGAAAAAAAACTGTATCAGTAGTTCTGAACTGGGGGCAATTTTGTCTCCTTGGGGAGATTTAGCAATGTCTGAAGAATAGTTGTCACAACTTGGTCGGGGGACAGGGTACTACTGGTATCTAATAGATAGAGGCCAGCGATGCTACTAGACATCCTACAATGCCAGGACAATCCCCCAATGTCCATAGTGCCATTGTTAAGAAACCCTGGATTACATGAAGAACAGATACCAAGGAAGCAGAATTACAAGGAGAAAGGGATCATTCTTTAAGACAACTGACACCACCTCTTCAATGAAGCAATATATTGGGAAAAAAAGGTGGGGAGGCAGATATTCTGTATAAAATTGAGAGACTTAAGAACCACAACAACCAAATGCACAGTCCTTAATTAGATCCTGGTTGGAATTAATCAAATATAAAATGCATTTGGGGGACAAATGAGGAAATATGAATTGGAATTAGAAAACATTAGGGAATCATTGTTAATTTTTTGGGATGTGAAAATGGTATTAGGATTATGAAGGAACATAGTTTTTTAGAGCATATATTTAAGTCTTTAGGGTTGAAGCACCAATATGTCCATAATTTATGGTAAAACAGCAAAAAAGAGATGAAGCAAATACATAAAATATTAGTTGTTAAATCTAGATAATGTGTATATTTTGTACCAGTATCTCTACTTTTCTAAGTGTTTGAAAATTTTCACATTTGAAGAAAAGGAAGGGAGGGAGGGAGGGGGGTAGGAGGAGGAGAGAAGGGAAAGTTGAGTCATCAGTACCAAATTTTATAGAAGTCTGGAAAAGGGAGATTGAGAAAGGCCACTGGCTTTAGGAATTAGGAAATCATTGGTTTACATAGTTTCAAAGAAAAATGGGGATATAAGCTAGGTAGCAAAAAGGATTCAGTCAGCTGGACATTAGGAGTAAAGAAATACTACCCTAAAAGGATGGACGGAAATAAGAGTAACTTGTAGGGAAGCAGAGTGCAAGAAAGAGTCAAGGGCCTATGTACATTTTATAAGTGGAAAGAAAAAAAAACAGTGGGGAGGGAGAAATTAAAGGTAAAATGAGGGAATGATAATTGATAAAGCAAGAGCCCAGAGAAGCAAAAAAAAAAAAAAAAAAGATTCACACTAGTGTACATAATTTAAAATCCAGGACAGACTCATCAATATACACAAGCTTTTAAGATCAACCTGACAATGAAAATAGCAAAAGAGAACAAGGGAAGTAGAATGGAGGAGATCTTTTGTGAGGGCTGGGGACGGAGCCAAATGATACAGTTAGACTTGGTGAGTCCTGCCGACCTCATGGGGTGGGGCGTGTCTCAGACAGTAATGAGAGTGGGGAGAAAACATCAGTGTGTTAGTCTCATGGTAGACCCAGCTGTTTGAAGCTTTATGTCCTTCAGTGGTCTTCTGTCAGTTTAAAAGGAAACAACACAAATACCTACTATGATCCAGGCTCAGTAATTTACTTACCATCTTCTTTAACCTTCACAAAAAGGTGAAATTATCCCTTTTTGAAGAAAAGGAAACTGAAGCTTACAGCAGTTACATAAGACCATGGAGCCAGTAGGTAAACAGAACAAAATTCAAACCCAGGAGTCACTGGGAGGCCTATGCTCTTTCCATTCCTTGAAAACTTGGCCTTGTCAGTGCCTGGCCTTCAGTACTCCTGCACTGTACAAGACTAACTTGTACACTGCACACTTAGCAAGAAGTCAAAACTTAATTCCTTCCATGACAGGCAGGTGCAGTGCTTAAAACACTTCTGATGATGAGTGTTGACAAAGGGAAACTGAGAAAAAGTGGAATTACAGAGAACTCTAATTTAAACATGATTTACTGAGCCCACAACCCAGAAACAAGATGAATGTGTAATGACCTCTGATAGGATGGGTCCATGAAACTATTACCGCACTCCAATATTCATGATCTGAAAGGCTGCTTGGGGTCTTTGCCTTACTGAGTAGCTAGTGCTGGGGTCGGATCAGGAAGTCTGTAGTAGCAGTGGACAGAAGGTGGGAAAGAGGAAGGGAAGAAGCAGGGAATACTCCTCACCTCTTTTCGTTTCTCCAACAGGCTCTCCAGCCGCTCAGGTGCTCTCAGCCCTGGCCCCTTGTTTCGTTCAGCCTCATACTGACGCTGATTGTTGTCTTTGTGCAGACTCAGTTGGAGGGCAACTCTTACCAGGGAGGTCATCAGTTTCATAGCTGTGTGTGAGGAAAAACAAGACAAAGAAATCATTACTTAAGTCAGAGGAGGGAAGATAGGTTTAAAATAGAAGGAGAAAAGGGCGGTGAAAATGAGAAGATGGAGTATGGTGACCTGAGATCCTAAGACTGCCTGTCCTGGAGGAGACTTTCTCCCTCTGAACTCTTTTGGCCTTCCTTTAACCCTCAGCATAGTCCCAGTGGTGAGCTATGAGAAAAATATTAAGGCTGCGAATTCTTACTATGATCCACCCCTTTTCCAAATTCCACTAGTGAGAAACTGGATTAAGGTTTGGGATAAAAGGTGCACGGCCTTGAAGTAATGAGCTAAGATGAGGGTAGGAAAGAAGACCTAGAACTGGAGAACAGAGGAAAGTTCTACCAATCCCCAGGAGAATGCCCGTAGAGTAATAACGAGTGCTCACCAGCAAGAGTGCTAGTGTGACGGAAGGCACGAACTTGGGAGTCTGAGAGGCCGGTGAGAAGGGAGATGAGGTTGTCCATAGGGAAGCCATCATAGAGGAGGCTGTACTGGCATTGATAGACCAATGTCCTCACAAATTCACAGAAGCTGCCGTGGAACTTCTTCCAGGATGGACCTGGAGCTGTCAGGGGGTACTCCCCTGAGTCCTACAGAAAGGTTTATGAAAAGAATGGCAAGTTATTACCAGGTCCATTAAACCATAGGGGCTTGGATATCAACAGTATAGTAAAAATGTATCCCCATTATACCTCATTTCCTGTTATTCTCCCCAACTCTAGAGGCATATTCAAGTAATATCTAAGGGTTCCTTTTACCCCCAAGAGATAAGGGGTAATTCTAAAAGCAATTCTATTTCCAAGAACCAGAAAGAACGGGGTAATAGGCCTTGTGTTTTAAAATAAGAGCAGCAAGAGGATCCTGGTCATCTTCCTCCACCTCATTAAACTGTTCTGTTAGGTGCCGGATGATCTCTGAGTTGGACATCTTCGTGAACATCTCGGGGGTCACAGTGCCTGAAGAATGGAGAAGATAAGGTATTTATAAGGAAAATAACAGGACACTGTGATTATTTACAGACACATGTAAAGAAAAGCAAGAGAACATATTTAAAAGAGCTTAGGTGGAGAATCAGAAAACCTGAAGCCTAGTCATGTCATAAGTCTGCCACTAACCAAATTGTGTGTCTGCTATAAGACAACTTCTCTGGATAACCCAAAGGAATCAAGTAGTAGAAAATTGTGGTTTAAATAAATAACCCAAACAAAAAACAAATAAAACTAGGACAGATGCTGGATTCTTATATAATACAACCTGACTGAGACTATCTGCCTTAATAAATTAAGCCATGGCATCTGGAGATCTGGGGGCACCACAGTTTCAGAGAAATATGGGCAAAGTGGCTGAGAAAATAAAAGATTATTTCATCTGGAAAGATTAAAGGGTGCCTGACAGTCCATTTTCAAATTTGTGAATATCATTATCATCACATATGCATGATTAGTTATTTTTCCCTAAAGGACCTTAACTCCAACCAACATAGTTCCCTCCTGGACCACTTCCTTTATCTACCAATGAAAAATGTTAAATAGGTTAAACTTTTCTGATGCTTTACCTTCTCCCTTTACTTAGGAAATGTCTAATCCTCATCTAAATGCAGTAAGAATTTCACAACATTGGAGCAAAAGACTGGGGATTAGAAAGGGAAAGGAGTTTCCTCACCTTTACATCCACAAGATCGGATGAAAAAGTTAATTAGCTCCAGGAATCCTGCATCCTGGTCTTGCTTGTAGTTATCCAGCCACTCATCTATCAAAGACTAGGGAAAAAATGTGGATGATTTCTATTTCTGGCAATGTGACAGACTATAAATCCTGTATGATCTTCCCAACTGATGTATCTGAACTTCTGATTAAAATATTAAAAACAGAGCCAGATGCTATGGCTTACACCTGTAATCCCAGCTACTCAGGAGGCTGAGGTGGAAGGATTGCTTGACCCAGGAGTTCAAGACCAGCCTGGGCAACACAGTGAAACCCTGTCTCTACAAAAAGTTTTTTTAGAAAATTAGCCAGGTATGGTGTCATGTGCCTGTAGTCCCAGCTACTTGGGAGGCTGAGGTGGGAGTATCACTTGAGCCCGGAAGTTTAAGGCTACAGAGAGCTATGACTGTGCCACTGCACTCCAGCCAGGGAAACAGAGAAAGACCCCATTCTCTAAAATAAATAAATTGACAAACTATCCAAAACATCTTTTAAAATGTATTGCTGAAAGGTAGAATTCCATATAGGCCTAAAATCAGGGGAAGGTACCAATCCTGGGAGGTAAGCAAGCTGACTTTTGCCCTGGGGGTTTCATTAAACCCTGGGGACCCTGACTTTGTGTCAGGATGCCTGCATGCAGTGAAGAGTACAAGGGATAGAGCCTAAAGTCTTTCCAAGAGTAGTTCAAGATGAGGTGCCTACAATAAAGCTGGGTCCTGCAAAGAGTCACAACCTCAAGGAAACAAGAATGAAAAATAAACCTACAGGGCAGACAAGGATAGCAAGAAAACTAGCTTGTTATGATCTTAGTGTGAGTGAATGGAAAAAAAGAATTCTAACTTGGGAATTCATAACCATATCTAGCCGTCATGTCTGGATTTGCAGTCAAGAGTCACACTACATAAATGATCAGAATAATCTCAATCAGATAATTTAATTAAAAGTGAATATGGAGTATCCTCAGGCACCTGCCAGAAGTAAATGCAGATTCCTCTCTTAAAAACCCACTTTTTGGGGAGACGGGTGCAAAAAAAAAACCCACCTTTAGCCTAGGCCCCAAAGAATTCCAACACATAGAGCATCAGGCAGAATAAGCGGCTCACAGTAAAACCCAGTAAAATATATAAAGAAACAAAGCATTAATGGCATAATTATATTCACAAAGACTAGACAATAAAGCTATCACAGACTATAAAATGGCCATGTTTAATACAATTAAAGAAATAAAAGAAACGTCTGAAAGTAGAAGCAAAGAACACTCAAATTTGAAAATGGGCCAAATAAAATTTACAGAAGTGAAGAATATAATAAACAAAATTTTAAAATTCAATGGAAGGATTAAAAGCAGACTGGACATAGCAGAACAGAAAATGAGTGAACTGGAAGTTGAGTCAAGGAAATTATCCAAAATGTAGGCCAGAGAGACTAGCAGGTGAAAATAATGAAAGAGATATTAAGACACATGGAGGCTGGGCATGGTAGCTCACACCTGTAATCCCAGCACTTTGGGAGGCCGAAACAGGAGGACTGCTTGAGGACAGGAGTTTAAGACAAGCCTGGCAACATAGCCAGACCCTGTATATACAAAATATAAAAAAATTAGCTGAGTGCAGTGGCGTGCACCTGTAGTCCTGCTACTTGGAAGGTTAAGGTGAGAGGATCACCTGAGCCAAGATGTTCAAGGTTGGCCGGGTGTGGTGGCTCACGCCTATAATCCTAGCACTTGGGAGGCCGAGGCGGGCAGATTGTTTGAGCTCAGGAGTTCGAGACCAGCCTGAGTAAGAGTAATACCCCGTCTCTATCTAAAAAAAAAAAAAAAAAAAAAATATGTTCAAGGTTACAGTGAGCTATGATGATGCCACTGCACTCAAGCCTGGGTGATAGAGTAAGACTCCATCTCTTTAAAAAAAAAAAAAAGAGAGAGAGAGAGAATAAAGTGAGCAGCTCTAATGATGTCCAACTGAATTCCAGAGGATAATAAAATGAGAAAGAAGCAGTATTTGAAAAGAATTTTCCATACATACTTGTTGAAAGACACCAATCCAGAGTCAGGAAGCTAATGGATCTCAAATATGACAAATAAAAAGGGAATTTACAACTATACGCATCCTTATAACATCAGAACAAAATTTAAAGTCTTGAAAACAGTCAAAGCAAAAAAGAGATTACTTACAAAGAATGTGCATTTAACACGTACAAACTAAAACATTTACAAACAAGATCTGCACACATATATTAGCCTCTAGCCATATGTGGGTATTAAAATTAAGTCAGGCCAGGCATGAGTCCTAGCACTCTGGGAGGCTGAGGTGGGAGGATCGCTTGAGGCCAGGAGTGGGAGACCAGCCTGAGCAACATATTGAGAGCCCGTCTCTATAAAAAAAAAAATTAAATCAAGTAAAAATTTAAAATCCAGTTCCTCAGTCCACCAACCACATTTCAAGGGCTCAACAGTCACATGTGGCTAGTGGATACTGTAGTAGACGCTGATATAAAACATTTTCAACATTAGAAAATGTTGTATTGGACAGCGCTAAATTAGACTGATAGATCATTTTCAGCAGCAATAAAGGAAGGTGAAAGGTAATAGAATAATCTCTTAAATGTGCTGAGGGAAAAAATGTCATCTTAGAATTCCATATCCAGAAAACTATCTTTCAAGGACAAGAGTAAAAGACATTTTTATACATGCAAAAACTGGAAGAGTTTATTAATGAACCATCTAAAGGAAATTTTGAAGGATAGAAAGAATGATTCTATTTGCAAAATTTGAGATTCAAGAAGGAATGAATATGGAAAATGATAAATATGTAGATGAGTATAAACTATATAAAACAGTAAGGTCTAATTTGTTGGGGAAGGAAGGGGAATAGACAGAACTAAAACAATGTACAACTGCATGTAAGCTGGAAGGGACAATTAGAGTTAAAATGTCCTTGAGTCCTTGCAGAAGACAGAAATCCAAAAACAAGCATGCAAAGGGAAAAAAGAAAAGGCAAGATAAAGTGAAGCTCATAATGTTAGAAATAAATCTAAATATACCAGTATTTTATTTATAAACAAATAAAATCTCTAAAGAACAGATTGGTAGAATGGACTAAAGAACATAATCCATATAAGCTATATGCAATAGGCCCCAAACATACACAAAAAGATTGAAAGTAAAAAAATGGAGACCAGTTAAATATTAACCAAAAATAAAGCTCATATATTAACAGATATATTATTATAAAAAAACATTATTTTTGAAGAAGGGTCAGTATGTAACAATAAACAGTTTGATTTACCAGGAAGCTATAACCATTCTAAACCCAAATGCAAATAACAAAGCTTCAAAATATTTAAGGTAAATATGGGCTTGAATACAAATGGAGTAAATGAAAACGTCATCTTCATGGATTTTAACACACCTCTCTCTGTAACTGATATATCAAACATACAAAAACAGAAATATCATATTAATATCACATTTAACACTTTCGATCTCACCCAAGAGACTGTACTCTTGTGGAGTACACTGTACTCCACAACTGTCAAACACACATCCTTTTCAAGCACCTGTGCAACAGTTTTGGAAACTGACTGAACACTAGGTCATAAAGCTAAGTCTCCATAAACTTCAAAGACCACATTCTCTGACTACAATGCATTAAATTAGAAATCAAATAACAAGGCCCAGTGCAATGGCTCATGCCTGTAATCTTAGCACTTTGGGAGGCAACACAGCAAGACCTTGTCTCTACAAAAAATAGAAAAATTAGCCGGGCATGGTGGCATGTGCCTGCTACTTGGGAGGCTGAGGCAGGAAGATTGCACGAGCTCAGGAGTTTGAGGTTTCAGTGAGCTATGTTCATGCCACTGCCATTATGTCCAGGAGGAGAGGAGAGGAGAGGAGAGGGGAGGGGAGGGGAAGGGAAAGGAAAAAGAGGAAAAAGGAAAGAGAGGAGAGGAGAGAGGAAAGAGGAAAGAAATCAAATAACAAAATTATAACTAGCAAAATTCCTTATGTTTGAAAATTTTAAATATATTTCCAAAAACTATAAAAATCTATATTACATATCAATGTGGGTAAACCTCAAACAATGCTAACTGAAATAATTAAGTCACAGAAGACTAAAGAATAGATTCATTTATATAAATTAAAGTACACATTCATTGCTGATTAACACCATAATAAAAGAAAAGAGAATAATTATCAAAAATTCACTCTAGTGGTTATCTCTGGGTGGTAAGGGGACTGTGAGGTATGGTGGAAGAAGATACACCAAAGCTTACCTCATGTCTTGAGGTAGGGCTAGAGATCTAGGTGATCATTTTTATTTTTTAAGCTACATATAAGCTTTAAACACTTTTGGGTAACAGAATTGCAATTATAGAAAACGAAATATGGGGAGAAGAAAAAAGAATTAGCTATAATTGTCAAGGTGGAGCTAATAAATGACAAGAGTAAAAAAAGGTGCCACCCATATCCAAGCTTCCTTCCTTGGTCATCCAATGCCTCTTCTGGTCTCCTTCATCAATCAATAAAGGCAGAATTGCTTCTGTTCTGTGATAACTTTAGGAAAAGAACATTCTTATCCAAAGTGTACCTTATATCACTCCAGGGATTCATGGTCTTACCTTTCTTGATACAGGTTATGCTCACTAAAATGTCCACATCAAATTAAGTGTGTAGACACTTGTCCTTATCTTTCCACCTTACAAAGGGTGAGACAATATCAAGAGAAACAGAGGTGAGACATACTGCTTTACCTGCATGTCACTTTTGGCGGTTTTCACAGCATCAAAGAGATTGTTGGCTGGTGGCTCTGACTCTTTCCAGCCATGACCACGTACCATTTGGGACTCCTTCTTAGGATGTTTTGCCATCTAGTAAGTATAAAAACACCAGAAATATGAAAAAGTGAAAGTGACATTAACACTTGATCTTATCATTATTACATAGGTAGGCTTAAGCTGCCAATTCCACAGCAGAGTTCGAGTACTGACTCAGACCTGAAATAACTGATTTTATGTTGTGAACTTTATTACTCCTTTTTTCCTTTTAAAAAGCCCTGAGTCCCACTCCTGTACCTTTATATCCTAATGCCCTCTTCTCTTATTCTTTTCTCTTCAAAATTTGTCTTCTTCCTACTTCTGTCCCTTAATGCTCTATAAGTCCTGTCTTTCCATTAACCATATCACTTGAGCCTCTTCCAGGTTTTTCTTTTGCCGCTTCCCACACCAGATCCAAAAACAAAACTAACTCACTGGGGTTGTTTTGAGTGGTCGTTTTGCTGTTCTCTTCTTCACACTGCGTCTCAAGCTGTCTTCAAAGTCACTGCCTTCATCAGCGGACACAGAGTCACTATTCCTATGAGGTAGGTTATCCTTAAATACAACCATCCCATTCTCTCTATGTAAAGGGTTAATGAATTATAATTTCTCTTTGTCTCTAACTGTACCCCATTCTCCATGAGAAAAACATTCTCAGATTTTAAGATAAGATGAGCTTACTGTTACTAGAAAGTAAGGACAACATCTTAAAGGAAAACTCTCCCGTGAAAGCAATGGAGATGAAGAACTGAGGTGGGTGAAACACAACCCTTCCTAATATTCTCTCAATACGAGAATCAAATGATAGTTAAGCAGGCAAAGAGGTCACTGCTAAATGTGGAAAAAAAATAAGCATGGCTTGGGAAGTCATGTGTGACTCATGCAAAAACAGGAGATTAATATGTACCTGGAAGTAAATTTCACCCCTTGAAACATAACCACATGTCTTACTAGAGTGAAGTTTGTAACATTGATATAATCTGGTCCCCAGCAGTAGCACTAACAGAAACAAAAATGATTCAGAGAAGGCCAATTAAAATAACCAGGGGATAAAGCAGATCTTTTATGAGATTAGTTTTTGTCCTGGAAAGATTAAAAAAAACAAGATTTATTATCATAACCTCCAAAGAATAAACTCATATACATTAATAGATAAAGACAGACACACCTGTTTACAAAATCCCAAATAAGAGAACCAAAGGACACCAACTAAAAAGTATATACAATTTGTCAGGCAACAAAATAAGGGATTCTTTACTTCCCCATTGCCCACCTCCCAGCCCCCACCAGAGGTTGTGCATGCTGAACATAGAAATGTGTTCAAGAAAGGTTTAGACAAGATGACCTATGGATTCACGACGGTACATACCATTCTTGATGTCTACAACGTGTAGAGGCTTTGGAAAAAAAAACTGTAGGTTAGGGGGAGTCACTGTTCTGAACCAATATAGCATTTCTGATGTTTTCATACAGCTCCACACATATTACCATCAATGCAGGAAAATGACAGAGGGGAAAGCTGCCGAGGACACAGGAAGTAGCTACACAATGCAACGACTTCTCATTAATTCCACTCACCCCTCTGAAGCATGTTCTGAGTCCCTGTCATCACAGGGCAGATTGGCGGGGGAACTAGAAGATGCAGACAAGGCCCTCTGGGCACCTCCCGCAGCTCTTCGCAGTGGGGAGGACACACTGCTTGGGGAAGAGGAGCTATGGAGCCGGGAGGAGGAGGAGGAGCGCAGGGTAGGCATGGCGATCCAGCTAGGGAAAGAGACAGGAAAAGGTTCCTACCCACCAGTGGTCCACCCCCCAGCCCTGACCAGTCACTTTCTTTCCAAGGGAACTACTCTGGAACGCGGGAGGGGGGGCGGAGGGAAACCACCAAAAAATAAGACAAAGAGTTGACCTAAGGGACCGAGGGATTAAAAACATCACAACCCCAGAATCAGGGCAGTGGGTTTCCTGTTGCTCTCCAAGAACCGAGTAAGGCGCACACCAGGGCAGCTTCACACACACCCCTCTTTGGAGGCTTCTGAAGCGTAAATTGCCCGCCGCAAGAAAATTTGGCTCATGCATTTAAAAAGAAAAAGAAGGTCAGGTGCGGTGGCTCACGCCTGTAATCCCAGCACCCTGGGAGGCCAAAGCGGGAGGATCTCTCGAGGTCAGGAGTTCGAGACCAGCCTGAGCAAGAGCGTAGACCCCCGTCTCTACTAAAAATAGAAAGCAATTACCTGAACAACTAAATATACAGGAAAAAAATTAGCCGGGCATGGTGGCGCATGCCTGTAGTCCCAGCTGCTCGGGAGGCTGAGGCAGGAGGATTGCTTGAGCCCAGGAGTTTGAGGTTGCTGTGAGCTAGGCTGACACCACGGCACTCACTCTAGCCCGGGCAACAGAGTGAGAGTCTGTCTCAAAAAAAAAAAGAAAGAAAGAAAAGAAAAAAAAAGACCCCAAACTGTCATTTCTATAACGCTAGGACCTGATTCCACATGGAACGGAATGGGAAGCTCTGAACGACTTGGGGGTGGAGGCACCACTGGAACACGGCTGGAAACGCTGAAGGAGTAACCGCAGGTGTGCGCTTCCTCTATTTTTCCAGAAGGTGCTATCTACCCTGACAGGGGTAAGCTTCTTTGGGCTGAGGAGCCTTCCAACAGCTTAGGAGAGTGAACTACCAGTCTCTCGGAGCCTGGGGCTGGGATTCTCGGGCTCTGCTGGGGAGGCCACTGAGGCAGGGACTGGGGAGGCTCCTCGTGGCAGGGCCGGGAGGGTGGGGGAAGGATTCTTGGGTCAAAAGGGAGCCTCACTGTCAGCGCCCGGAAGAGCGACTTCTGGCCGAGCAGGGTTCAGGAAAGGTCACCGCCTCAGGTCCCTCAGGTGTCTGTGGTCACCCCACTTTCGGCACAGGAGCCCGCCCCGCCGCTTCCCTTCCGGTGGCGGAAAAGCCCACAAAAACGCGGGAAGGCACGAGGCACGCTGTGCGCAGGCTCAAACCCAACGGCTCGCCCCAGGGCTGGAAATTGTCGCGAGGCTTGGGAGTGTGGGAGCTCGTGCTCACCACGTTCCAGTCACACAGCCCCACAGCCTCGTGCGGCCACGAGCTCCGGAGCGTGCGGTCCTGTCACGTGGGCCGCCAGCTTCAGCCGTGCTCCACCCCCAATTTCCCTCTGCATTGAGCGGGCTTCGGACTAGACAAGCAGAAGTCCCTTCATTCTGGCTTCTCAACTGCCATAGGCTGGGTTTCACCCAGGCCCTGCCTTCTGAGCTGGATAGCCACGCCCCCCAACAAAGACCACGCCCCGACACGAACAACCTTGGTGCGGCTGTGTCCCTCCCCCCTGCCGAGCTTCCCCGCTACATTGGCTTAATTTCTCCATTGGCCCCGCCCCCGAGACCGGCTCCTTACCATCATTGGCGGGGCCCCGCCTTGGGCCCCGCCCCCTGTCCGGCTCCCGGCTCCCATTGTCTCGGCAGATGCCGCCTGGTCCAGCTATCGTGCTCTGTGTTCAGTTTTCGGGGGTCGCGCTCTTTCTCTGGCCCGCGTAGCGGTCCCGCGGCCGAAAACCGGATTCTCGAGTTTGGGCGGCTCTTCTTTCCTCTTTAGGACCCACTTTGCTGTCCCAGGGTGGCTGCAGCTATGTCCGCGCTGCGACCTCTCCTGCTTCTGCTGCTGCCTCTGTGTCCCGGTCCTGGTCCCGGACCCGGGAGCGAGGCAAAGGTCACCCGGAGTTGTGCAGAGACCCGGCAGGTGCTGGGGGCCCGGGGATATAGCTTAAACCTAATCCCTCCCGCCCTGATCTCAGGTGAGGAGAAATAGGAAGATTAGAGAATTGGGGGTGGCGGGCGGGGGCGGGTCCTCCCCATCTCACAATAACTCTCTTCCCTTTCAGAGTGACCCTTATAATCATGTTCTCTCCTCTTCCTGAAACTTCCTTACCACGATCACAATAACCCTCCTGTGCACAGAATAGCTCTCTTACTCCCCGTCCCCCACCTCCAGGAATCCCTTCCTCATAATTAGCACCCCCCTATGTGTTTCTTTCTTCACAGCCATGTTCCCCTCGCTATTTCTATGAGCCCCTTCTATGATAATACTTTTCTTGCTCACTAAGAAACCCCACCCCTCCAAATCCCATTCATCCCATAGAAGCTGTCCTGCAAGTCCCTCGAGGCCTGGGTGTATGACGTTGGGGTGGGTCACCTGAGGACACTGTGACCACTAATTTTGCCTTCGGGGCTGTTGTCAAATAGGTGATCCCATGGCAAATGGGAGTGGAGTTGGGATGGGTGAGGGGATAGGGTCAGGTGGGGATGAGGGAGCAGACAATAGAAAAGAGACCAGACAGGTAGAAAAGAAGGAACAGCCCCCAGAGATAGGCAGGAAATGGAAGGAATTTCATATCACTTCCCACCATTCCTCCACATCTCCCTGTCCAGGCGAGCACCTCCGGGTCTGTCCCCAGGAGTATACCTGCTGTTCCAGTGAGACAGAGCAGAGGCTGATCAGGGAGACTGAGGCCACCTTCCGAGGCCTGGTGGAGGACAGCGGCTCCTTCATGGTTCACACACTGGCTGTCCGGCACAGAAAATTTGACGGTGAGAACCTGGGATCCCCAAACCTGGCTTCACACCTCTTCTCTGTGCTCATGACCCCAGCAAGCTTCCTGTCCCCACTCCATCGCTAAGGCACTGTACCCCTTCCTAGCCCTGGCTTAGCCCTTCATCCCTGCCCCAGACTCTCTTCCAGGGCCCTGCCCTCCCTCATTCCCAGTTTCTGACTCACTTGTCTTTTCTCTTCTCTCCCATCCCCATCCCCTCCTGCCTCTGCCGTTTCACTTACCCTTCTTGGCCTCACCCCACCCTACACCCGTTTCCTGCATTTGCTGCAGAGTTTTTTCTGGAGATGCTTTCAGTAGCCCAGCACTCCCTGACCCAGCTCTTCTCCCACTCCTACGGCCGCCTGTATGCCCAGCACGCCCTCATATTCAATGGCCTGTTCTCTCGGCTGCGGGACTTCTATGGGGAGTCTGGTGAGGGGTTGGATGACGCCTTGGCGGATTTCTGGGCACAGCTCCTGGAGAGAGTGTTCCCCCTGCTGCACCCACAGTACAGCTTCCCCCCTGACTACCTGCTCTGCCTCTCACGCCTCGCCTCCTCTACTGATGGCTCTCTGCAGCCCTTCGGGGACTCACCCCGCCGCCTCCGCCTGCAGGTGAGGGTTCCCAACTTCTGAACCTTCAGTCACCTCTGATCTGGTGACCTCTAAGCTATGCACTACTCACCTCCAAACTAGTGTGCCCCAGTCACCCCTGACCTGGTGACACCCTCCACCCCACATTGCAGCCATCACTGAACTGGCGACCCCTATCTCCAGCCTTCATCACCCCTGCCTGACCCAGCACTTCTTTAAGTGGACACCCCCCACTCCCATTCTGTGCCTTATTTCACACAACCATTCACCTGCCCTTGGCTTCCAGCCACCTTTCTGCCAACTCCTCCTTAATCCTAACATCTTGACTTCCTCTGGTTCAACTAAACAGGAATTAGGCATGCCATATTTAAGAGGCATTTCCATTTATAGTATGGCATTTAACTGTCGTCATAATTCTGCAAGGTAGATAGTAGTATCCTTATTTTACAGATGAGAAAACTGAGCATTCCAGAGGTTAAGGTCTCACAGCCAGTATAAGTGGTAGAGCTGTGCCTCACACCCAGGTCTTCTGGCTTCAAGTTCAGTGTTAGTTCTGATACACAATCTATCTCCAATCCCTGTACACAATCCCTCCCTCTCCTCCCAAACCTAGTTCCCCTTAATCCTTCTAGACTATAATTCCTGTGGGCCTCTTGAACCTGTCTCTCTGTACCACCAGACACTCTCCCCACCCCGAGAAAATCCCACAGTCCTAACCCCCACTGCTTGTCCCTTTGGTGCAATATCTTGGCCCCAGTCTTGACTGACCCATGACAACCTTTTGGTTTTTCTCCCCTTCTTTCCTTTCCCCCAGATAACCCGGACCCTTGTGGCTGCCCGGGCCTTTGTCCGGGGCCTGGAGACTGGAAGAGAAGTGGTCAGTGAGGCGCTGAAGGTTAGAGGGGGCCTGAGTGTGGGCAGGACCCAGGGAGGGAGAGGCAGAAGTGGGAGAGACCTCATGAGGAAGAGTCAGGCACCAGCTGGCAAGAGAGGTCTGGAGGCTGCCCATGTCAGCCTCCAGGCCCTGTCATCCCAGGAAGGGGGGTGGGCGCGGGAGTGAAGTCTCCCTTGGGTCATGATCGATGGTTTCCTACCACCCCTGACCCACTCCTGCCCTCTGATGACTCATAGCCCTCGCCAGTTCCCGAGGGCCTGCTCATCTCCATAGTAATCCAGGATTGGAGTACTGGGCCCCCCTGGGTTCCCCAGGGCCCCTCAATGACTCCCCTTCCTTGCTACTGAAGGCCAGATGCCTGGCTGGGCCTCTCTCACTGCCCATTCTCTCCTGACCTCCCAGCCCCACCTCTTGCCTCCTCCCTGTTTCCTCCCTCCCCAGCTATCATGGGCACACTCTCGTCCTTGCATCTTGCCTCAGACCCCCTACTGCCTCTACTCCTCCCAAGAAGCAGAGGCACCTAGGAACCTCTGTCCTCAGATCTGTGGCAGTCTTGTGGTCTCACTTGCTGCCATGTAGGGTCACCAACTCTAGGCACTCACATCCAGCTCCCCAAACAGAGCCTGGGGAAGGTGGGGTTGAGTATTTGACTTCTCTCTGTGCCCAGCACCAAGCTTGGCTGAGACCAGCCACGGGGTTTGTGGATGACACAGCCCTGCTCTCTACCCCCAGGTGCCAGTGTTTGGAGGCTGCAGCCAGGCTCTGATGCGTCTGATTGGCTGCCCCCTTTGTCGGGGGGTCCCCTCACTTATGCCCTGCCAGGGCTTCTGCCTCAATGTGGTTCGTGGCTGTCTCAGCAACAGGGGACTGGAGCCTGACTGGGGCAGCTATCTGGGTGAGGGGATTCAAGAAAGCCCGGGACAGAGGAGGGTCTCGAGTATGGCTAGGGGCTGTGTGTAAAGGGCAGGTGGGGTGAGCTGGGCTAAGGGGTCTAAGGTCATATCCAGGGGGAACATGGGAGGGGGCTCTTCTGGTGTGAGTTCCCTTAAACACTGTGCTGCTTCTCTCTAAGGCCTGAGTGAGGATGTGTGGGAACATCCAGTTCAGGATCACCCCTCATTCCACCCTTTCTATCCCTCCCCCTCTTTCTAGATGCTCTCCTGCTCCTGGCTGAGAAGCTCCAGGGTCCCTTTTCCTTTGAACTGGCGGCTGAGTCTATTGGGGTGAAGATCTCAGAGGGTTTGATGTATCTTCAGGAAAACAGCGTGAAGGTGTCAGCCCAGGTACAGGGGAGAGAAGGGAGGGGGTGAAGCCTGGGATAGGGGGACCGAGTGGGGGTGTCAGCCCAGGTTCAGGGGAGAGAAGAGCAGAGGTGAGGCCTGGGGTGGGGGGACAGTGTGGGTGGCAGGGAGACATGGTAGGGTATCTGGGGAGACTATGGGGTCAGATTGGGGACACAGGATGGGTTTCACTGCTGGTGACCATGTGTGAGGTCTTGTCCCTGTGCCGCAGGTGTTTCAGGAATGCGGCCCTCCCCACCCTGTGCCGGCCCGTAACCGCCGAGCCCCTGCGCCCCGGGAAGAGGCGGGCCGGCTGTGGACGTTGGTGGCCGAGGAGGAGCGGCCCACGACGGCAGCGGGCACCAACATGCACCGGCTGGTGAGTGGCGAGCGCAGGCGGGGTGCGGGGCGGGGCGGAGCTGCGGTGGGGGGGCGCTCCAGGTCGCCCCACTCTCTCGCTCGCCCAGGTATGGGAGCTCCGCGAGCGGCTGGCCAGGATGCGGGGCTTCTGGGCCCGGCTGTCCCTGACGGTGTGCGGAGACTCCCGCATGGCAGCGGACGTCTCGCAGGAGGCGGCGCCCTGCTGGACCGGGGCCGGGCGGGGCAGGTGAGGCGCGGCGGCCGGGCGGCGGCGGGGAGGGCGGGCCGAGAGGGCGGCCGGGCGGAGCTTCGGGGCTGCTCTGCTCGCAGGTACTTGCCGCCCGTGGTCGGGGGCTCCCCGGCCGAGCAACTCAGCAACCCCGAGGTGCAGGTGGATGTCTCGGGCCCCGACGTGCCGACACGGCGGCGGCGGCTGCAGCTCCGGGCAGCCACGGCCAGGATGAAGGCGGCCGCTCTTGGACAGGACCTGGACGGGCTGGACGCGGGTGAGCCCCGCCCACTGCCTTTCGAGTCCCTCCCCTGGCTCGTAGTTCCCGCCCCTGCCTCTACTCTTAGCCTTCGTTCATTCACTCATTCATTTAGCAAGCGTTTATTGAGCGCTGACCTCAAAGGTAGAAGATAAAAGACCAATGAGTGGTTCTCTATACTTGAGTTTACGGTCCAGTGGGGGAGACCCGAAAACATTCTTACAGAACAGTGGGAAGCTTCTTATAATGGGCAAAAGGCAGTGGGAGAATGGGGGAGTGGCGGGTGACATTGGGCTGGCTCTCCAAGGTGGAGTTTGCCAGAGAAGCAAGGCACAGACTCATTTTTTTCTCTCTCCTTGTATCTGTCTGTCTGTTTCTGTCTCTGTCACCCTCCCCCCACCCCTCTTCCTGGCGGCTCTCTGCTTCTTTGTACTTTTGCTTTTTCTGCCTTTTCCTGTTTATCCTCTCTCCCCATCTGCCTATGTCTCTCTTTTTCTCTCTCCTTGCCTTCCTGTCACTCACTGTCTTTCTCCCTCCTCCCAACCCCATGGATCTACCTGTTTCTCTCTCCCCTTTCTTTCTCTGTTTTTATCTTGATTTCTTTTCCCCACCCCTGTCTGTCCCTGTCCCCCTCCCTTCTTGCAGATGAAGATGCCAGTGGCTCTGGAGGGGGACAGCAGTATGCAGATGACTGGATGGCTGGGGCAGCAGCCCCCCCAGTCCGGCCTCCTCGGCCTCCGTACCCTCCTCGAAGGGACGGTTCCGGGGGCAGAGGAGGTGGCAGTGCCCGCTACAATCAAGGCCGGAGCAGGAGTGGGGGGGTGTCTGTTGGTTTTCACACCCAACCCATCTTTGTTCTCTCCCTCTCAGCCCTAGCCCTGCTTGGACCTCGATAACAGGGGAGGGGCGCCCTAGCATCAGAAGGGTTCATGGCCATTTCCCCTCCTCCCCCCCTCAGCTGGGTCTGGGAAGGAGTAGGAAGGGGCTACAGAAAGGGTGAAGGGACTTCGCAGGTGAATGGCTGGGGCCCCAAATCCAGGAGATTCCCATTGTGGGGCTGGGGGTGGGTGGGTGTTCACAATATTTATTTTTTCATTTGGTAACTGGGGAGGGGGGTCATCGGGGTATTTATTTAGGAGGGAGTGTGGTCTCCTTAGAGAGTGTGGCCTCCAGTCCTCTAAAGCTGGGGCTGGTGATCAACCAACAAGGGAGAAAGGGAGGAGTTTTAGAGTTGCAGTTGGGGGATGGGGCTTGAAGGAAGTTAGAAGTGGGGAGGGGTGGAACTCTAATGGGGTGGGGGCACCTGGTCTCAAAAGGACAAAGCCAGGCACTGACAGGGTGCAGGGCAGGGGACTGAGGGTATGTGAGTAGGATGTGAGGTTCAGTGGGCCTGGGTTCTGTTGAGTTTTTTCAGTATCCATTTCTTAAATGAAAATTAAAAAATACCTCATCTCATAACCTCTGTCATCCACGTCCTTCACAAACTCCAAGTTTCATGTTTCAGTGTTTGAATCAGTGTTCAGTGTTTATTCTGCAAATAAATGGTAATTTATTGGACCCTGTGTGTGGCTTTCTGTGCCTTCAGCGTCAGTCCCTGAGTCCCCGCTCCTAGCAGAGACCCCTGGGGCCTCTGTGACTGGCTCAGTTTCTGCCTCTCTTGGAACCTGTCCCCTGGGCACAGGCTGGGGAGAGACCCTCCCCCCCCCAATCTCCAAGTTGCCCACCCTAGGGAGAATTGTGGGGACCAGTTAGGAACTGTGTGAGGAAATGCCTTGTCACCTGCCAAATGCTCTTTGAACATAAGGCATTAGTAACATTACCACACCACTGCCCCTTCCTTCAGGGTGGGGGACCTTGTTCTCTGCGTGTCAGCCTCTGGCCACCTTGTCATGTCCTTGACAATGTCTGCTTTCAACTCTTGTCTATCACTTTCTCGTTCCTTCTTTCTGATGCCTGAATGAATCTTTTGTTCTGTAGAAAGCTGAGAGAAAAAGGTAGAATTGATTCCTGAGTTCGAAAGGAGGGTGGAAGTGGTGTCTTCCAGAAGCAGGCTGGGTGCCCGGAGGGAGCGGGCACGATGCAGGGAGGGGGAGACCCGAAGACACGATGGAAGCCGGAGCAGCTGGTCGGTCGGGCTGGCGGGACAAAAGAAGAGGGGAGGAGCCTCGGCGCGGAGAAAGTTTGCGGAGAAAGTTGAACTGAGCGAGGAGCCGGGCGGTGGCTGGGGCAGGCGGGAGGGCCCTGCCGATTTCCCTGCTGCTCCCCTTGTGGCCTGGTGAGTGGTCAAAGAAAGCTGAGGCTGGGGCCAGTGGAGCGACCCTTTAATTTATGGGAGGAGACTCGAGGGGCTCATAGAATCCAGGGGTGGGGGCAACAAGACTGGCAGCAGACTGAGCAGTCACCAAAGCTGGAGGGGACAGAGGGCTGGGATGGGAGTAATGGGAAGAGGAAGATAGGTGGAAGGGAACGAAGAACTCTGCATGGGGGAGTCGCAGTGGATCCTGGGGGCTGTGCTGGGGGAGGGAATTGGGGAGTGATGCCAGAGGGGGCGGGTCTGGGTAGTAAGTGTGGGTTCTCTCTGCCTGGGGTCATCTCTGTCAGGGAAGGGGGCTGTCTGGGCTTGTTGGAGGGGCCGTGGTCCGTGATTGGGAGTTATAATCTGAAGGGGCGGGACCAGACTCCCAGTGGATTAGGAAGCTCCGTGTTTGTGTTTTTCTCCGTATTTTTGTGTCATAGAGTTTCTCTCTCTCTCTGTCCAGCCCCACCCTCTCAGTCTCCTCTGGGTGCACTGATTGGGTAGGAAAGTGGGATGGGGGTGTGTCCAGGATCCGGGTTTCTCTCACTCACTGGGGTCTGCCCCGAGCGGAGAGGGGAAAGAGATGCCTGAGTTTACGCAGTGGCTCTTACTTCAAAGCCACTCCTGTAAGTCTAACCTTCCTTCCTCCTGCCAAGGTTCATCAGCCTGTGTCCTATCTGATCCTCCTTCCCTCCTTATAGCTCCCCATCCTCATTTGTGACAGTCAGAGGGGTTTAGGGGAAAGCCAGGGGCCTGGCCTCGATCTGACCTGTCATAATAAGCTGATGGGTCTGGTCTCTCTGGCTGGCTGTTTCATTCATGATCTGGGTCTCTGTCTTTTTCTCTTTTGCTTCCAACTCCCTGAGGTTCAGGCAGAACCATGGGGGGGGGGATTGGGGGAGGGCGTGGGAATTGGAGACAGGAAAAAGGATGGCAGCGGAGTTAGTAGTTGTGGGGCCACCTAGAAGAGTCTGGGTGTTGACAGTACCTGGACGACTTCCCCCTCCCTGAGTTAGGTCTCAGCTGCAGCAGGAGAGGAGGCTCTACCCCTCTCCTTAGACTCCCCTCCTTCCCCCTCATTTCCCTTCTAGACGCTGACAGAGGCAAAAATCTGCTAACTCAGGGGGCAGGCTCAATCAAGGCTGCGAGCAGGCCTGGGGAATGACCCCTCGATCTCCAACCGGCGCCTTCCGCGGCTGCAGGGCTGTCTCAAGCCATCTCTGCCTCTGTTCACTGCCCTGGCTCTGTCCCTCTCTGGCCTCACCCTTCCCTGTGCCACATGGGCCCTCTGTCTCCTACCAGGACAATGCGGCTCTGGGGGCCTCGGAGCCTGGGGGTGGCCCTGGGAGTCTTCATGACCATCGGATTTGCCCTCCAGCTCTGGGGGGGGCCCTTCCAGAGGAGGTGAGTTCCCATCTTGTCCCATCTCCTTACAGATGCCCCCCACTTGCTCCTTCCCATCCCACCTGGAGCTGTGACTCTCAGGACTCCATGCCCCTCTGGTCTTCTCTCCACAAGAAGCCAGTCCACTCGCTGCTGAGGGACAGAACACTCCCCCTCCGTTTCTTCCCAGGCTCCGACAGCCCTGGGCCCCATCCCCTGGACCAGCTGCTCAGTCCTGCCCACCCCGGCAGCGGCTTGTGTTCCTGAAGACGCATAAATCCGGGAGCAGCTCTGTGCTGAGCCTGCTGCATCGCTACGGGGACCGGCATGGGCTGCGCTTCGCCCTCCCTGCCCGCTACCAGTTTGGCTACCCGAGGCTTTTCCAGGCCTCTCGGGTCAAAGGCCACCGCCCCCAGGGTGGAGGCACCCAGTTCTCCTTCCACATCCTCTGTCACCACATGAGGTTCAACTTGAAAGAGGTGAGGGGTGTCATGGCGGGTGGGTGGGGCTGGAAAGATATAGGCCCAGGCCTGGGGGCTCCCCAGACATCACCTCACCCAAAAGTTGCACATGGGGGCCACAGGGTGGGATTTCCTGTTGCCCTCTCCTCAGGCATCCCTTCCCAAGTAGTTTCAGGAAGCCAGAGTCCTTCTCTTTCCCACCTGGTACTACCCCAGTCTCTTTCCTTGACCAATTTATTTCCTTGATGCCAATTCTGAGCCCCCAACTCTCCTTCCAGGTGCCCCTTGCCCTCCTCGGTGTCTCTTCCACTGCCACTACCAGGGCCCCTGATCCTCCACTGCCCCCACCGTGTCTGCCAAATTTTTCTTTTTGTTAATTTTTTGTAGAGACGGGGTCTTGCTATGTTGCCCAGGCTGGTCTTGAATTCCTGGGCTCAAGTGATTCTCCCACCTTGACCTCCCAAAGTGCTGAGATTATAGGTGTGAGCCACTGCACCTGGCCGCCTGCCACATTTTGATGATCAGCTATAAGTCAAGCCCTAGGCTGAGAACAGCAGAATAGTTGGGTAGAAACCGAGTCCTGCCCACCCTCCCCCCAGGGGCGTCAGTTCTAATGGGGAGACCAGCGCATGCTCATACAGACACACACAGGAACCCGAGAGCTCTTGTCAGAAGAAAATCAACATGCAAATGAAAACATACAGGGAAGGAACTAACCTTTACTGAGTACTTACTGAGTGCTGGATACTAATCTTACCATCACCTTTCCAGGAAGGTATTATAAGTGTCCCCAATATACATACTAGGAGTTCAAGTCTCAGGGAGGCTGACTGGCCTCCTTCAACACACAGAAAGTGGCAGAGGTAGGATTTGAACTCAGGTCCATGTACTCCAAAGTCAAGGCTCCTTCTGAGGCATGTGTATGTGTGTTTGTATCCAGAATGGTGTCTATCAAAAGAGATGGAGCTTTCTGGAGAGATGGGTTTTAAAGGAAAAAGTAGACATGGCTTTGTGGTAAGGAGAACATCAGGCATTCTTGGAGCAAAACATCAGCACAGGCATGGTTGTGTGTGTGTAAGAGGGGGAGTATGTGCACCCATGGAAGAACTTCAGCAAGGGCTGCAAAGACACCCTTGTTGAAGCTGGAGGAGTGTGGGCATGATCCAATGGACACCAAGGGGCCACTGTTGGGAGTGAGGCAATGATAGTAGGTTTCCCCAGAGGCTAGAATGATGACCTTCATTGTCACCACCATTCATTGACTACCTACCATGTTCCAGGCACTTCCATATTCTTCCAGGTAAGTGTTAACCCAGATTTATAGATGGAGAACAAAAGCTCTGAAAAGTTCAATAACATGCCCAAAGTCACACAATTAGTAAATGGCAGAATTGGGATTTTATTCGAGGTCCATTGGAGGCCAAGGTCTGTTGTCATCTCTGTTTCCCTCTGCCTTCAGGCTTTGCCTTCTAGGTGTGCCATAATTCTGGAGCAGACTGGAGAACAACATGGCAGGGAAAAGTCAGATTCAATGATGGAAGTCATTTTCAGAGGCAGAAACCCTCCAGGGAGTCCAGGAGCTAGGTCCTGATATGGACCTGCCTGCATTGTTAGGGTGTTAGCCTTATTCCTTCCTTCCTTCCTGGGGAGAAGTGGAATCATATGTCCCAGCCCCCAGGGCAGCACCCTGCCAAGTGGCCATGGCTCCCCAGAGCCCCAGTCCAGGGTGTCTTTTGCTCTCCAAGGTGCCCAGGAGCCTCTGAACTACCTTGCCCTTCGGCCTCCTGGGGCCGGCCTGCCCACCTGCTGCCTATACTTCGGACAGTCTTACTGTTGCCCCTTCTCTTCACTGTTTGCTGCCACTGACACCCACCTCCTCCTGTCTCGAGGTGGCCTAGGGCCAGTTCCTTTCTTGGAGCTGTAACCAAGAGCCCCAGAGTAGGTACTCAGTAGGTTTTCTTTGGAGAAGTGAGTACAAAGCCTGGTTCCTAGAGGTTTTATTGACCAAGACAGACAGAAAGGCCCAAGGAAATGAATGTCCTCCAGGAGGTTCCCATGCTCCAGGTCTCCTTATATCCTTTATCTCATGGATCCTTCATAATCACCTGGGAAGGTATGATTATCCCCATTTTACAGATAAGCAAACTGAGTCTCAGAGATGTTAAGTAACTTGCCACATAGCAAGTAACAGAAGCTGGGGGTTCCTAGCAGAGCTGTGAGAAGGAGGTTTGAGGACTCTGGGGATCACTGGGCACTTGGCTTGTGCTTACTTTCTCCTAGGCCCAGTTCTTTCTCCCTATGTCTGTCTTCTCTCCTCTGCAGGTACTTCAGGTCATGCCTTCTGACAGCTTCTTCTTTTCCATTGTCCGAGACCCCGCTGCCCTGGCCCGTTCTGCCTTCTCCTACTATAAATCCACCTCATCGGCCTTTCGCAAGTCACCATCCTTGGCTGCCTTCCTGGCCAATCCTCGAGCCTTCTACCGGCCTGGGGCCCGTGGGGACCACTACGCTCGCAACTTATTGTGGTTTGACTTTGGCCTCCCCTTTCCTCCAGAAATGAGGGCCAAGAAAGGGAATCCTCTTCCCCCTAGAAACCCCAAACCCCCACAGATGCATGTCTTGCCTTCTGGCGCTGGCCCTCGAGCCCAAGCCCTAGATCCCAATGCTCTCTTCCATCCTGTTTCCACTGTTGTTCATGGTCACATCCAGACAGCCAGCCCTGCCTCTTTAGATTTGGGGTCTTCGTCCTTCATCCAGTGGGGCCTGGCCTGGCTGGACTCTGTCTTTGACCTGGTCTTGGTGGCTGAGTACTTTGACGAGTCATTAGTTCTGCTGGCAGATGCCTTGTGCTGGGATCTGGATGACGTGGTGGGCTTCATGCACAACGCCCAGGCTGGAGGCGAGCAGGGCCTCAGCGCTGTCGACAACAGTGGACTGACTGCTGAGGATCGGCAGCTGAACGCACGGGCTCGAGCCTGGAACAACCTGGACTGGGCTCTCTATGTTCACTTCAACCGCAGTCTGTGGGCTCGGATAGAGCAATACGGCCAGAGACGGCTCGAGAGAGCTGTGGCCGAGCTCCGAGCTCGCCGAAAGGCCCTGGCCAAACACTGTCTGTTAGGGGGTGAGGCTTTAGACCCCAAATATATCACTGACCGTCGGTTCCGCCCCTTCCAGTTTGGGTCAGCTAAGGTTTTGGGCTATGTACTTCGAGGAGGACTGAGCCCCCAAGACCAGGAGGAGTGTGAGCGCCTGGTTACCCCTGAGCTACAATACAAGGACAAGCTGGATGCCAAGCAGTTCCCCCCTACCGCACCACTGCCCCTCAAGACTTCACAGCCGCTCCCTCCACAGGCATCAGACTCTAGATTTAGGCCAAAGAGCAGCTAAGTTACAAGAGCACATGTGATGAGTGCGGGTCAGCTAGATGTCATTCTGCTTCCCTCAGAAGGGACGGGACTCTGCCCTGATGCAGGCCCCAAGTCCTCTGGCCTTGGACTCACAATCCCAGTCATTGGGCTCCCAGCAGTGCCTCTCTCCTCCACCCACGTTACCCCCTCCCCTTTCCAGCTCCAAGGCAGGTCCTCGTAGCACTCTCCAAAGCTCCCTGGAGGGGCAAAAGATGGAGTGAGCCCGCGAGAGTTTAGGGCGTGGCGAGTTGGAATGATACGTCCATTTCTCTATGAAATATTTGTTATTGGGCTATGTTCATTTCACTACGAAATGTCTGTTGAATGAATAAATAATTTGGAACTTCTACTAGACTTATGTAGGACAGAAATGGGAGAGATGGAGAATACTCCGGGGAGAAGCGGGGTTGGAAGGGGTCCTTTCAATATTTCTTCACAAAATCCATCCGTGGTCTCAGCTCCATTCTTGCAGCAGCCCACTCGCGCCGGACCCCGCCCTCTCCTCCGCGGTCCGGACGCCCACAGATTCCGCGGCCTTGGAGGCCACGCCCCTCCCCTTCCGCTTCCGGTTTCTGGCCAGTCATTCGGTCCCGTACCCCGGTTCCGGCCTTGCCGGGTCTCGGTTCCGGGTTCGTTGCCCCGGTTCCTGGACCGGGCTGGTCTCTTAGGCCACCCCGGCCGCGCGCAGCATCCCCCGGGCGTCGGGACTCGTCGGACTCACCCTAGCGGGTCTCTTCGTCCTCCGCGGGCCCCGCCGGGGCTGGTGTCCCGTCCCGGGCGCACTGTCCTCGCCGCCCCATGGAGTCCCAGTGCGATTACTCGATGTACTTTCCGGCCGTGCCGCTGCCGCCGCGCGCGGAGCTGGCGGGGGACCCGGGCCGGTACCGGGCGCTGCCCCGGCGCAACCATCTGTACTTGGGGGAGACTGTCCGCTTCCTGCTGGTGCTGCGCTGCCGGGGCGGCGCAGGGTCCGGCGCCGGGGGCGGTCCGGGCTTGGGCTCTCGAGGGGCCTGGGCAGAACTGGCAACCGCCCTGGCCGCCCTGGCCTCGGTCAGCGCTGGAGGCGGGATGACAGGGGGCGGGGGCACCAGCGACCAGGATTCCGAACCCCCAGGGGGAGGGGATCCTGGCGGTGGGGGGTTGTTTCGAGGCTGCAGCCCTCTTCTCACCCACGGCCCAGGCCCTGCTACCTCAGGGGGAGCGACCACGGTGAGGAGCTTGGAGTGACACGACACAGGGCGGAGGGGCGGTTTGCTGGGTGCCAAAGACAGGATGGAGGTGGACCCTGGGGACCTAAGGCTGGGGGCAGATGACTGCCAAGGAGAGGGGAGGGCACGGGCAGGGCACGAGGGACCACATACTGCAGATCTTAAAGGGAATGGCTGCAGGCTGCCTCTGACTCTCTACTGACCTCTTCACCCCTTTCACAACCCCAGCTGCCTGTGGAGGAACCGATTGTGTCCACAGATGAGGTCATCTTCCCACTCACTGTTTCACTGGACAGACTGCCCCCAGGGACACCTAAGGCCAAGGTAAGATCGGCGAGAGGTGGAGCTGTTGTCCTAATTCAGACGCCCTTTCAAGGCTCAGCCACTTGTCTCTCCTCTTGACTGTGGTCCTGTGTCCCTCAAACCCAGATTGTAGTGACTGTGTGGAAGCGGGAGGTTGAGGCACCAGAGGTCAGAGATCAAGGCTACCTGAGATTGCTGCAGACTCGATCTCCTGGGGAGACCTTCCGGGGCGAGCAGAGTGCTTTCAAGGCCCAAGGTGGGGAGGAGAATGAATGCAGAGGGGAAAGGCTAGAAACTGGGATTTGGGGGACCAAGTGGAGGGGTCATACTGGAAAGTGCCTTATGGGGGAGAAGAGGAAATCAGAACTGTGGGTTGGAGGTGAGGACTGCGCCCAGATCATCATTTCTTGCCTCTCCCCTCTCCTTCAGTGAGCACCCTGCTGACTCTGCTGCCCCCTCCGGTTCTGAAATGCCGGCAGTTCACTGTGGCTGGAAAACACTTGACCGTGCTCAAGGGTGAGCAGATCTGCCCGCTCAAGTCTGCGGTAGCAGCAAGGGAACTGATTGGATGGTAGTTACTCTGGGCAGGCTAGAAGGGACAGGTCCATTTTTAGAGGGTAAAGGTGGGGCCTGAGGGGTCCAGCTACTTGGAACTGAGCTGGTTATCTCCAACAGTGCTGAATAGCTCCTCTCAAGAGGAAATCTCCATCTGGGATATCCGAATCCTCCCCAACTTCAATGCCAGTTATCTACCTGTCATGCCTGATGGCTCTGTGCTGCTGGTGGACAATGTCTGGTGAGGTCCTGGGGAAGGGCAGGGCTGTGAGGTGGTAGGGACGGGGGCATGGGCTGAGCTCTGGCATGGGGAGATCATGACCTGTCCTCTTTTCTGAGCTAGTCACCAGTCTGGGGAGGTCTCCATGGGCTCCTTCTGCCGGCTCCCTGGTACCTCTGGCTGCTTCCCCTGCCCACTTAGTGCCCTGGAGGAACACAACTTCCTGTTTCAACTGAGAGGGGGTGAACAGCCCCCTCCAGGGGCCAAGGAGGTGAGCGTAAGGGGCTGGTGTGTTCAAGGAAAAGGGATAAGGAAAGGCTGTGGGAAGGAAAGACCAGGGGGGTGACTAAAGACAGGAGGGGATCTCTACTACATGCGACATCTTCCTTTGTTCCTCCGGCAGGGCTTGGAAGTTCCCCTGATTGCTGTGGTTCAGTGGTCCACCCCAAAGCTGCCCTTCACCCAGAGCATCTACACCCACTACCGGTGAGTGTATGGGACCCCCTGCAGGTACTGCCTGTTCACCTCTGTTTCCTGACACACACACATCCGGCTTCTCTCTCACTGCTCCTAGACTGCCCAGCGTCCGCCTGGACCGCCCGTGCTTTGTGATGACTGCTTCTTGTGAGTCCCCCGTTCGGACCTATGAGCGTTTCACTGTCACCTACACACTGCTGAACAATCTCCAAGACTTCCTTGCTGTGAGGCTCGTGTGGACCCCGGAGCATGCACAGGCTGGTAGGTCAGCTGCCGGCTGGGACCCAGTCCCAAGGGAGGGAGGACAGCTCAAACCTGGTGTCAGCCCCACTACAGTGGGTAACTTATGGCAGGCAGTTCAGCTCTGTACCTGGGTGGTCTTCATAGTGTCACAGATGGAGAGTTTAGAGAGGCAGTGAGACAGAGTGATTTTTAGGACATAGACACTGGAGCTGCACTTTCTGGTATGCGTTCTACCTCTCTCATTTACTAGCTGTGTGACCATGGGTAAGTTGCTTAACCTCCCTGGGCCTCAGAGGCCTCACCTCTGAAGTAGAGCAATTAATAGCTCATGGGGTTGTCTTGCAGATTGATGAGTTGATACATGTGAAGTGGTTAGAACAGGCCTCAGCATGCAGTAAGCATTAGCTATCGTCATCTGTGCCACACAGCAAAAGATAACATTTGCTCAGTTTGCTCCATCCACAGAATGGCTCTGAGGACCAAATGAAGCTGTGTTCATGAAGGCCCTTTGGGAACTGAGGAACGCTGTAGTGTTTCCTGGTCCCTGTTTGTGCCCCCAGGCAAGCAGCTGTGTGAGGAGGAACGCCGGGCCATGCAGGCAGCCCTGGACTCCATCGTCTGCCACACACCCCTCAACAACCTGGGCTTTTCCCGGAAGGGCAGTGCGCTCACCTTCAGTGTGGCCTTCCAGGCTCTGAGGACAGGGCTCTTTGAGGTGGGCTGCAGAGGATCTGGGCTGAGTGCTGGGTGGTGCAGAATGTTGGGGGATGAGGCAGGACCCTTAGGTTCTGTGGATGAGACATAATGGGGGGGACACAGAAAAGCTGGGCGGAGGGAGGGGGGATTTAGGTGCGACATTGGTCAGTCAGATGGGGAGGGGGGTTTGAAAGGTCTGGGACCCGGAAGGCAAGTGGGAATGCTGAGCTGTGCCACCCACCCCAGCTGAGCCAGCACATGAAACTAAAGCTGCAGTTCACGGCCAGCGTGTCCCACCCTCCGCCTGAGGCCCGGCCCCTGTCTCGCAAGAGCAGCCCCAGCAGCCCTGCCGTCCGGGACTTGGTGGAGAGGCACCAGGCTAGCCTGGGCCGCTCTCAGTCCTTCTCCCACCAGCAGCCTTCCCGCAGCCACCTCATGAGGTACAGAACTGGGGAGTGGGGGTGGGGGGTGGCACTGGACTGGGTAGAGGCTGGAACCAGGGAGGGTGCTGGCTCTGACGGAGCCCACAGCCTCTGCCTTCTCCCAGGTCAGGCAGTGTGATGGAGCGCAGGGCCATCACGCCCCCTGTGGCCTCCCCTGTCGGCCGGCCCCTCTACCTGCCCCCGGACAAGGCTGTGCTCTCTCTGGACAAGATTGCCAAGCGCGAGTGCAAGGTCCTGGTGGTGGAGCCTGTCAAATAGTGCCGTGCCAGCTCTACTCCCTCTTACACTCCAGAAACCGAAAACCCCTGGAGGGGTCTTTGCTCCCAGGCTGTGCCTCCCCTGGGATGCCTCCCCCACTGGGGGTGAAGAGGCCCACCAGAGCTGCCTGTCTGTGTCTGCTGATGAGGGACAAGGGACAAAGCTGTGAAATGGGCGGGTATGGCTGCAGCACTAAGCCAACAGTATTTCCTCGATTTCCATGGGGGGGCTGGCCCCACCCCTAGGCCAGGGTAAGGGCTCCAAGAGCTCCCTTGCCCGCCGCCCTTCACCCTGGTTCTAAGTTTACAAGGTATTTCCTTCATTCCTGTTTAGTCCTTTCCTGCCTCTGACATTCCCTCCCACCCACCCGCAGGGCTGAGGTTAGGGTGGTGATGGCAAAAGGCCTCGACAATGACCCTCCTATCTCATGGGTCAGGGAGACGGCTAGGGGCCTCCTGCTGCCCCTGATGTTTACGTTTGCAGCCTGAAGCACTTTAAGTTGTATTTTTTTTGTCTGTTCCTATAACTTATTCTCCAACTACTGCTTCCAACTGAAATGAGACTATTAAATGCCTGTTCAGGAGGGCGAAGAACGATTGCTGTTTATGTGTTAATGGAAGGAGCAGAGACCACCGGGGCTCAGGGTGTTTCCCTTCCCCATGCTCGCAGATGGCTCCCCGCTCCCTTCCCGCACATTTTTTTCTGATTAACAGTTCTATAATGCTCAGAGGTCATCCTACTTCACCTACCCTGTGGTGAGGAACATGACTCTCTCCCCAGGGATGAAGACAGACATGGGGTATAACCCACGCCCCCCCCACACACACACACATCCCTGGGCTGGGGAACATCAGACTCAGGTTTATTAGGGAAGTCCCCTTGCCCTCATTCTCTTTAACATAGTACAAAGTCCCCAAGCCTCTGCCCTTCCATGTAGGGGTGGGTGAGCAGAAGGCCTTAGTTCTTGCAGCAAGCCAAGAAAGAGGTGGAGCACGGCTGTGCCTTCCTCATCACAGAGGCCCACAGACCCAATCCACTTCTCAGACCCTCGCCCTCTGGCAGGTTCAGACGTCAATGGGCTCCCGGCCTCGGTTCTGCCTCTTCACCACAAACACCCTCTGTCCTGACACGGTCACCAGCAGCGTATGTTCTCCAAAGACCACTAGAGGAGAGACCCACCTTCCCCCACCCCAGGAGAGGGAAGGGAGTACAGAGTTAGCAGGTGCATCAGCCTCCACAAGGTCACACACAAATTGGCTAGGATCAAAAGCCAAAGAAATTCTATAGTTCAAGGCTCAGAGATTTGAAGATGAGTGGCCCCTGTTTCTTTTTTCCTTTTTTTTTTTTTTTTTGGAGGGGGAGGAGACAGGGTCTCACTCTGTCACCCAGGTCTGAGGGCAGTGGCAAGGTCACAATTCACTGCAACCTCAAATCCCTGGGCTCAAGTAATCCTTCTGCCTCAGCCTCCCAAGTAGGTGGGACTGCAGGCATGTGCCACCACACCTGGTTTATTTTTCTATTTTTTGTAGAGATGGGGTCTTGCTGTGTTTCCCAGGCTGGTCCTGAACTCCTGGCCTCAAGCAATCCTCCTGCCTCATCCTCCCAAAGTGCTGGGATTACAGGTGTGAGCCACGGTGCCCAGCCTGGTGGCCTTTGTTAAATCCCCTCTATTCTCTTGCTTTCTCCGACTCAATTCTGACACGGGGAATCCCGAAGAGAAGAAAGGCCACACCAGGGACCCCAGGAGGAGATGGTGGAGGGCTGGTAGGAGACAGGTGTTTTTCCCCCAAGAAGAGAAGCCTCTGGAAGCACCTCCCCCCCCACCACCACCAGGGGCTGGGGCTCACCAGACAGGCGCTTGAAGGGGACATTCATGCCCTGGTGCAGTCGGAAACCGCAGGCTGTGCTGACCAGCTCAGAGATGGCGCTGGCTGCCTGCTCATCATTCTCGAGATCCCCGGATGACTGCACATAGATAGAGGAGGGAGGGTGGCAGGAATTAAGGCACAGAATTGGGAAGGAATTCCAGACACAGTCCCTTTGGCTCTCCCTCTCCACTTTCCAATGACCCCAGGTTATCCAGTTTTGGAAAAACCAGCCTAAAACCTCCCCATGATGTTGTCAGCTTCCCAGTGCCATCCTGTTTCTCATAATGTTGGGCTTCCCCTGATAAGCTGCATCTCTTTTTTTTTTTTTTTCCTCTCAAGAGACGGAGTCTCACTCTGTCACCCAGGAGTGTAGTGGCCTGATCATAGCTCACTGCAGCCTTGAACTCGTGGGCTCAAGCGAGCCTCCTGCCTCAGCTGTCCAAGTAGCTAGGACTACAGGTACACACCAGCATGCCCAGCTAATTTTTCTTCTTGTTTTTTTAGAGATGAGGTTTCACTATGTTGCCCAGGCTAGTCCTGAACTCCTAGCCTCAAGCACTCCTCCTGCCTCAGCCTCCTGCACCCAGCACATCCATCTCTTTACTGACAGTTCTTTCCTAACCCCTTGGTTAGGAAACTGGATGTCTTATTTTGTCCCTACCTATAAGATAAAAACCACATTCTCCAAAATCAATGCCTGCCCACCACTGACTTGTTAAAGGCGCCATCTTTTTCTTAGTGTTCCCACTTGCTGCCCTGTCCGCAGAATCTGAAACATAAACATTCCCTTTGTCCTTGAACTCCTCCTTCTACCTACCGCTTGGGTAAGTGATGAGACAGTGGCCTGGGCTTTTTTCTGGTGACTGTTTCAACTTCCTATTCCCACCTCCTCGATATGGGCCTCCCAGTAGGTTAAGTTTAGTTTCCTTTGCTCTGTCAGACATTCTACAGTTTCCTCATCTGTAAATTGAGGACAACAGTACCTACCTCATAGGCTTGTTGTGAGGGTTATGTGAGATAGATAATATTGGAAAGATGCTTGGAATAGCTCTTAGCAATATATATTAACTGCTATTATTCTACATCAAACTCAATGTCTAAAGTCAGGCCATCAGAATTCTCCTTATCCACCCAATCCACTTCCTTTCTTGATTTCCTGTTAAGATGCCATCATTCTTTTAGGCCTCTAAGTTCAAAGTCTTACTGGATGGAGAAGTATTTCCTCTATCACCTACACCTAGTCAATACCAAGATATACTGATTCCTCCTTTAGAATTTCTTTTCTCCTTGTTCCTACTTACTGCCACCAGCCCAACCTCATACCTAATTACCCCCTTTCTGACCCATCTTCACACTACTAATAGAACAATCTTGCTCAACCATTTTTTTGGGCCATGCTTCTGTTCAGAGAACCTTCAAAGCTCCTCCTACCCTTAAGATTAAGTCCAAATGTGTTAACTTCAAAGCCCTCCACATTGGATCCTTTGCTTACCAGATCATCTTCTTCCCCCAAATCTTTCCAAATCTCTTCCTCATAACCCCACCACCAATTCAGGCAAGTTGATGTCACACACCTCCCAGCCCTGAATACTCTCCTTTAAGCTCAGCTAAATTCCTACCACCAAGAAAGTTTCCTTGCCATAACATGAAGGGTTGGCTCTTTTATACTCTGGACTCCTTCAGTAGTCTTTACCACTTGCATTGTTTTCAACCTTTAACCTAAGCCTTGTCTCTAGCTAGATCAAGAAGCTAGAGAGTTAACACTATATAGTACTACGGAACAAAATACAAAAGCCTCTTTAAGACATACCAAATAAAGACATACTTGAGAGAAACCTGGTTATATCAGTGATCAACAAACCCGAAACTATATGCGTGACTTTGGTAAAGGGAGTAAACTTCTTTTACCTCAGAACAGTTAGGAGACTAAGATTCCAGAGATTGCTTAATTACTGAAAGCTTACTGTATGGCAGGTAGGATACCAGGTAGAGGCCCAGAATAGAAGGGACAATATTAAAAGGGGTTACCGGGCCATGTGGACTAAAGGGGACCCCAGACCCTTTCCCAGAACGCACCGCCAGCACTGCACCTTCGCTCAGCACCAGGTAGCCGAGCTGGTCTGGGATTCGCTCCAGCCCCTGGGTCAGTGCAGAAGTCTAGTGGGTAAAGATGCAAGCAGTGAGAAACATGCTAGAAGGATGGCCCTCGATACCCTTCACCTGTAAACCGTCTCTCTCTTGATGTTGGCCCCCAGGTTTTCTCTCTCCGAAGCGAGGGCCCTTCCAGACCCCCTTCCCTCTACGTGGCCTTCAACGCGGGTCTTCCTGAGCCTCCATCCGCCCTGTCGGCCCCCGGGCTCCCTGGCCTTCCACACCCCACCCTTGTTACACCGGGAGCCCTTCGTAGCCCCACTGGCCCCTGCCCGCAGCCCCTCTCTCCAATTCCCTTCGCGCCCCGCGCCTCCCCCGCAGTCTACGTCTCAGTCCAGAACACCCTCCCACAGCTCCCTCTTCAGCCCTCTATGTCGCCACCCCTCCCGTTTCCATTCCCTCTCAGTCCCGGGGCGGACTGGAGGTAAGGGTGGAGCGCAGGCCCAGGAAGGGGCACCCAGAGGGGAACAGAGACGCGGAACCCCCGGCGCGTACTCCCGCGCATGCGTTTTCACTCACCATCGCAGGCTTAGGTGCTTGGGGAGCTCCCTACAAGATAGGTAGCTTCCGGCTCCAGGCCCCGGTCACGTGCTTCCACCAGGCGGTCTCCTCCCTTTACTTGAGCCACTGGCGTTTAGCCCCGCCCCTAGCATGCGGATTGGACTGTGGCTACTCCCTGAGACTTAATCAGCCAGTTCGGAGCGCCGCTTCCCGGAGACGCGCGCTGATTGGTCATATGCCCTCCTTAACGCCCATCTCCCTGCCCCTCGGCTCCGGAACGCTGGGAAGAGCGGAGAATGGCGGCGGCGGGAGTTGGATTGTGCGCTTGCGTGCTTGCGGTACTCGGGGTCCTACTTAAATCTAGACTGCTCTTCCCCAGCGTGACCAGAAGCGAGTCCATTGTGGGTTTCAGAGTTCACCCTAAAACGAAGGAATGAAAGGAAATAAGGTGCAAGTCATGTGAAAAGCTATTCGAATGCCACTTTTATGCTTACTCAAGGTAGCTCTTTGTTGAAGACAGGGATTTGTTCCCAAAGTGGGTTTTCCCACGGATTCAGTGAGGAACGATGTGATGGTGAATTGAGTCCCCGGCTAGCCAAGGCGGCTACAATACTCAATCTTCTGTGTCAGGAAAAATTGGAAACGGCACCTTGGACTCACTTTTATATATGTGAGCATTATAAAATATATGTAAACACAGGAAAATTTTCTTTCAATTTGAATTAATATTACAAGTCTAGAATTTAATAGTTTCTAGACTTGTAATATTACTGTGGCCGAGGCAGTGTTGGTGAGGTAAAATGAAGGGGCGGCCAAGGCGGGAGAATCGCTTGAGGCCAGAAGTTCAACCAGCCTGGGCAAAAAATAATGAGAATGATAATCAGCTAGGCGTTGTGGCCAGGGGCCAGTAGTCCCAGCTAATCCGAAGGCTGAAATGGGTGGATCCTTTGAGCCCAGTCTTGGTGACAGTGTGAAACCCTACCCACTCCTCGCCCCAATAATATATTTTTTTAAATGATTCTAGAAATAGAATAAGTACTTGTTGGTAAAGATGTGGAGAAATTGGACTTGAATACAATGCTGGTTAGGAATGCAAAGTGCGGTAATCAGTTGCTCAACAAGCTAAAGGTAGAGTTAGCACATGACCAAGCAACTCCACTCTTAAGGTATACACACCCAAAAGAACTGAAAACATGTCCACACAAAAACTTGTATGTGAATGTTCCTAGCAGCATTGTAATAGCCAGAAAGTGGAACTAACCCAAATATCTATCATCTGATATGAATGAATAAATAAAATTTCATATATCCATACAATGGACTATTATTCAGCTATAAAAAACATGGTGCAACTTGGATGAACCTTGAAAACATTATGCTAAGTGAAAGAAGCCAGACACACAAGGCCACATATTGTATAGTTCTATTGATAGGAAATGCCTGGAATCCATAGAGATAGAAAAAAAGGTTAGTGGATGCTAAGTGCTTGGGAGTGGGGGAGGAAGAAATGGAGAAGGGATTGCTAATAAGTACAGAATTTTTTTCTGGGGGGTAATGAAAATGTTCTGGAATTAGTTGTGATGGTTGCACAACCTTGTAAATGTACTAAAAAGCCCACTGAGTTGTTTTT
>CM052448.1:23292310-23325641 GCA_028533085.1 Varecia variegata
CCTTTAAGCCTCAGTTTCCTTATCTTTAAAGTGTTAAATATCTAGTCCTAGAGCTGTTGAAAGACAGAAAAGGAACAAGCATGGAAGCATCTCTCTAGCCAGCCCACAGCAATCCTCAACAAAGGGTAGTTCCCTTCTCCCTACCATTCCCCTGACCCTGGATCAAATCAGGTCAATAACCATTATGTTTGTGTAGCTCATGGTGTGTACCATCTGAGAGATGCTCTTTTGTTCTAATTTTAATTCATTCCTTAAAGTCATGTAAAGCTGTAGAATTGTTAAGAAATGATCCAGGAAGGGGGGATGCAGACATGGACCTGACTCCCCACAGTTCTTCCCAGGCCTTGAGCCTTACCTGGCTGGTCGGAATCTGAATTCCCGTGGCCTTCTTTCCTTCCCGTGATGGATGCAGGAGGAGCTGTGGATTCACTGCCCAGAGATCTCTTCACTGTCTTCCTTTTCCAGGTCCCACCTTGTCCATCTGCCATGCCTGCATCACCCCCACCCCCCAACCATGAAAGAAATATGTTTATTTCTTTCTAAATGACAGTTCAGCAAGGGAAGATGGCCTCTCCGCACTTAGTCTCTGCCCTGCCCCACATCTTCTACTTGATTTAGTGAGTTGTCTCAGTGGCCTCCAGTTCTCTAATCATCTTTTTTTTCACCCCCTGGATTTTTTTCTCTTTACACTTCTCCTCAGAGTCTGCCTTCTCCAGGAAGTTATCCTTCTTGGCTAAGAACCTAAAACCTTCCATCTTTAACCTGAGATTTTATAATTTAGCTTCCCACTGACACTATCAGTGAGTCTTGCGGGTATTCTCAGATCCTGGAGCTGAGATGATCAGTAATGTCTGGCTACTCGCAGACTCCGTACACTCTACCACTTCCCTGTCTTAACTGTGAGACTCGTCCCATGTCCAGCTGGCTTGCTTACCCCTTGGCTTGTGTTTTTTTGTTTGTATTTTGACTGACTTGGGACCGGACAAAGTTGGGTCCTGAGAATGAGAGAAAAAATAAGAAAAAGATAAATTAAGTCACATATCCATTTTTAATAGAGAGGGATTCTACAGTATGATAGGTGAGCTTTGGGGAGTCAAATTAGGTTTGGGAGCCTAATATTGGTCAAACCTATGGTAACACAGAGAAAAATGTGTGGTCACCTTCCCATTCTGTTTGGTGTTCGTCAATGCAAAGCTTTAGGCATAAAAGAAGGAAATAAAGCTAGGCAACCAATATGATAAAAATTGGTAAATTAAAAATTAAAAGAGGCCGGGCGTGGTGGCTCACGCCTGTAATCCTAACACTCTGGGAGGCCAAGGCGGGTGGATCGTTTGAGCTCAGGAGTTCGATACCAGCCTGAGTAAGAGCGAGACCCCGTCTCTACTAAAAATAGAAAGAAATTAGCTGGACAGCTAAAAATATATATAGTAAAAATTAGTCGGGCATGGTGGCGCATGCCTGTATTCCCAGCTACTCAGGAGGCTGAGGCAGAAGGATTGCTTGAGCCCAGGAGTTTGAGGTTGCTGTGAGCTAGGCTGACGCCACGGCACTCTAGCCCAGGCAACAGAGTGAGACTCTGTTTTGAAAAAAATAAATAAATAAATAAAAGAGAAAGTAAAAAATATGTATTCCATATACCTGGAAAACAGACAGTAAGAAAACAAGTGAATGAATATCCTAAGTGTCTGTATAGGGGATAAAGAAGTGGAAAGAAGTAACCTGATATTTCCTGAAATTGCTTCAGTAAGAACCAAAGAAATACAGTAGGAACTGAGACTATAATCAAGAAAGAAGTTCCTAGGATGTGAGAAATTAGAAGAAAGAAGAAAGAGAAGAGCCTTCTTTCCTGGAGACCCCTAAGAGAAAAGACCAGCCAGTCAGGGCTACCCTAAGGCAGAGACAGGATGATCCCTTAGTAAATGTAAATCCATGTTAACCAGACCTCTACAGGAATCTCCTAAAAGGAAGCCCCAAGATCCTTTCTAAACCAATATTTAAGGCTAATCTTACTTTTTGCTTTTCCTCCTCCTCTTCTTCTACCTTTGATTCCTCCTCGTCCTCTTTCTCCAAGCAGGAATCTGGGCTGTTAGTCCCAGAGAGCATTAAGTCTAGAACAGGAAAAGGAAGGAAAAGCTAAGTAATTCATCCAATAAAACAGCTGATGAGTTAATGGAGCTGATCCCAGAAAATCTTTCTTCTAACTCTGCCTTCTGTGTCCAAGTGGTATTTTCTCCATAAAATGTAATCCCAGATTACCATGGTTCCACCCTTTTCAAAGTCCATCACTATTCAACATACACCCTCCCTTCCACTCCTTTTCCCCTCATTCCTCTCTCCACCCATCTGTCCACCCATCCTGGATACTGGGTCAATGACATACTGAGAGCCTCGTATTATAGAATCCAGAACTAGCCTGATGACATCAAATATAAAAAAAAGAAAGAGGCCAGACACAGTGGCTCACGCCTGTAATCCTAGCACTCTGGGAGGCTGAGGCGGGTGGATCGTTTGAGCTCAGGAGTTCGAGACCAGCCTGAGCAAGAGCGAGACCCCATCTCTATTAAAAATAGAACGAAAATTAGCTGGACAGCTAAAAAATATATAGAAAAAATTAGTTGGGCATGGTGGCACATGCCTGTAGTCCCAGCTACTCGGGAGGCTGAGGCAGTAGGGTTGCTTAAGCCCAGGAGTTTGAGGTTGCTGTGAGCTAGGCTGACGCCATGGCACTCTAGCTGGGGCAACAGAGTGAGACTCTGCCTCTAAAAAAAAAAAAAAAGAAAGAAAGAAAGAAAGAAAGGTTTGGGCTACTGCTCTCATGAAAGAATCTCTCCCCTCCTTCTCTCGTCCTCCCCCTCCACTTGTCCTACCTTTTCCTTCCCCACTATTGTCAGATCCATTGTATCGGCTCTGGAAACCAAACAAGTTAACCCGCTCCTGAGAGAACCAAGAAACAAAAGCATCATCCACTACCCTCCCAGGGATGGCTTTTGCCCTCTGTCTTCTAGAATTTAGTTATGAAGAAATTTGAATTCATTTTCCATACCATTTTTCACTCAAAATTTCACATTAGCTTATCTAAACTTTTATAGAGATTAATTACAATCTCTTTTTCCAATTTGTTTATAATTCAACAAATAACTGGGAAGGGGAAATTCACTGTTTGTCATTTTCCATCCCACCCTCTCCCCCACCAGCAGAATTTGAGGGTAAAAACTGACTCCACATAAAAGCGAGGTTAAGGCACATGTATCTGAGACTTGAAGTTAAATAGGGAGGATGCCCCCTAACACAAACTGTATCTGTCTGGACTGCCAAGGGTAGGGAAAGGAATGAATGACTTAAGGAGTCAGGGGAATCTGGCCTGGGAAGAAAAGAGTAGTTCTAAGAAAAAGGCCGTGTAATGGGGAAGGACAACTGGTTTTCTACAGTGGGAGTGTATGGTTTGCTTTGTGTCCAGGTCCTGAAGAGAAGCAAGCATGAGTTATGAACACTCTCCTACCTGAATGCTGATCTGTTCTGCCTCTTGAGCCATTATTAGGGCTGCCCCCAGTTTCTGGCTGCAGTCTTTGTTCCTGCACTTTTTCTGAAACGGAAGAAGATTAGCATCAATGATAAATACTGTCTTAAAGACCAGAATCATCTATAGCCATACTACCCTAAACATGTCTGATCTTGTCTGATCTCAGAAGCTAAGCAGGATCTGGATGGGAGACCACCTGGGAATACTGGGTGCTATATAGGTTTATTTTAAAAAATAAAATAAAAATAAAACAATATATGTTAAAATATTTATATTTAAAAAGATTAAAGTCAAGAATAAATATTAGAGAAGTGACACCAACATACTGCTACCCACCAGACATTATCTTTAACTACATTTATTTCCAGTTCCTAGTATTGATATGATACTCCTGAATCTTTTGGGCTCAAACATAATATCCCCCTTCTATCTAATAAACTTCTCACCAATTCCTAGCAATATTTTCAACCAAAATGTTGGTGACCTCTCCAAGGTGAATCCCATGGAACTTTGAAAAGAGAAGAGTAAAGGAGTTCAGGTGATTCCACTTTTAAGCTTCTGACAAGTTTCTTTAGATCCAGCTGCTTAATTTAATATTCACTGCTTGATTTTCTAAGGTCCCTGAGCTGCTGGGCCTCTGCTCATTTGTAAGGCTGATCAAACCCAAAGGGACTATGGGGAGGAAATATGATTTAGCTAGCTAATCCAGTGGTTATCAGTAGAGGGAGATTTTGTCCCCCAGAACACATCTGGCAACATCTGGAGACAAAGTTTTAGTTGTCACAACTAGGGGCAGGAGGCACAGGATGGGAGTAAAGGCTACTACTGGTTAGATGCCAGTAGAGCCAGGGAGGCTGCTAAACATCCTACAATGCACAGGACAGCCCTCCACAACAAAAAATTATCTGGCCCAAAATGTCAATAGTGCTGAGACTAAAAAACCCTGAGTTAATCTGTGCCCTCATTTCTGCCACACCTGCTAAACTGTTAGAAAACAGTTAGCTAAACAGTTAGCTAAACTGTAGAAAACCCAGTCTTCAGGAAGGCCCCCAATCTGTAGGCAGGGAAGGAGACTGAAAAAAAAAAAAATCATTGCCCTGCTACAGTCCTGGTAGAAAAAAGACTCTCTCATGAATAACCTTGCCCTTGGCACACCTGGTCAGACACGGAACTTTTTCCCAGCACAACTTCCCCTGGGAGAAAATCAGGTTTAATAAAGGGAAGATTTTGTTTTCCAGTTCCAGTATCAAAAAAGACCCCCACATTTGCTCACCACTCCTGCTAGCTCCAGGGACAGCTCCTGGAAGTTCTTTAACATGTTGACTGGGATCCAAGCACGAGAAACTGTTTCTCCAAAAAATGTCACGTGGTACTTAGACTGAAATAAAAGATGGTCCTGTTATGGCCTCCTGTCCTCCTGCTTTTCTCCTCTAGCCAGAACAGGCAGGGGGAGAACAGGGATTCACCAAGAAGAAGGTGCTGGACCTCATATGCTCCCTGAAGCCTGACTCACCTACCCTACTTCATTCCAATTGTTCTTCCATTCTGACCTCAGGAATCCTAGCAAAAGCATATTTATATATCAGGGCATAAATAATTAGATATAAGTTTGTTTCTACATTGGGTACTTGTCCCTGTGTTTGTCATCCTAGTTAAGTGTCTGCTTTCACTCATGTCGCTGGCTATGTCTATGTTTCTAACTCTGTACATCTGTTAGGATGGATTTGTTCATTACTTTGGCCTGAGCTCCTACTTACCCTGAACCAGGAAACTCACCGGCAGGGAATCAAGATGAGAAGCAAAAAGAAAATATTCCCCCAGGTCAGGATCAGATTCTACCATGCCTGGCCACCTTGAGAAAATAGATGAGTGCAGAGGACAGAAGAGAAGGGGTTAGAGGAAAAGACCACAGTGTCATAAATTTATAGAAAAGGGCAGTATGTTCTACAAAGGATCTAAAAAAGATTCCCCCACCCCTAGTAGTTCCCCTACAGTGGTCACTACCAAATGACTGAAGTGACTTCTATAAATGTACAAAGAAGCTCAGAATATTACTAGTAAAGGTATCTTATCCTTCTGGGCCTTCCTGAAACATTAAGAACAAAATCTTCTGACTAGGGACATCTTCAAAGAAGAAACTATCCTACCTTTCCTTGTTCTTTTTACTTTGTGCATCTCTCACATCTCAATATTTAAAAATGCCTTAGATCCACCATCCTCTTTCTACTACTCAGGGTAGCATTGTCAGACCCTTTTTTTCCGGGGAGTTACTACCTCTACCCAGAAACTTCCAGAAAACATGCTCTTTCAAAGCCTCCAAGGTTGGTACTTTATCTTCTCTCTCACCCCATGGTCTTTCTAAGGCAAGTACCACTTCCACTATAAATGTTTTCCATTTCCTTCCCTCCAGGCTTGAATCTACTACTCCCAAGTTCATGAAGAATACCCTATGTCATGGTGCCCTACCAGGGGTAACCATATTGCTTGGCCCAGATGATGGATCCTGGGATGTAGGAGGCATAGGCTATATCACTCTCATGTCCTGTCCAGGTCTCCTCAGGAATATCACAGCTATTATACTCCAAGTCTGCCAAAACAGAGAAGGAACGAAGGGATAGGAAGAGACCCATAGGTGAAAAATCTGGATGGGGGCTAGGGAGAGAACAAGAAGGAACTGGTATATGTTGCAGGTGGGACCAAAAGGGCATCTGGGGACAGGCATGGAGGAAGAAGAATAAAGGCCCATAGAGGAAATGCAGCTAGAGCAGGAGAAGGAGGAATGCTGCCTCCTTATACTCTATAGAAAAAGATGCCATACTCCTGCTAACATTCCACAGTGTCTGACTCTGCTCCCAACTATGGAACATCGTGAGGGTAGGTAATTTGTCTGAGACTGTTTTCTCACCTGTAAAATAACTGGACTGGACTAGATGGTCATAATCTCTTCCAAGTAGTTTCAAACATTCTAGAATTCTAAGCTCACTGGATCTCTCTCACCTGCTTTTCCCCATATATCCCATATCACTCCCTATCCACCAACCTAGTAACAATAGTCTAATCAGGACTGACAGGGGCAGACCAATGCTAAGGAAAATGGAATTCACTCAGTACATGCATTTAGATGCCAGGCCTATCCCATGACATAACTCTGCAAATTGTCTTCCTCCAGCCCTTTCCACCCAGATTCATCTCCATATGACAGGAAGATCCTTCCTCTCCCCCAAGCACTACAAGGACCCTTTGAGTGCTCACTACTCTCCTTTTTTTTCCTTTTGAGACGGGATCTCATTCTGTTGCCTGGGCTAGAGTGCAGTGGCGTCATCATAGCTCACTGCAACCTCAAACTCTTGGGCTCCCATGATCCTTCCTGCCTCGGCCTCCCAAGTACCTGGGACTACAGGTGCACAGCACCAAGCCTGGCTAATTATTCTACTTTTTGTAGAGATGGGGTCTCGCTCTTGCTCAGGCTGGTCTTGAACTCCTGACATCAAGCAATCCTCCCACCTCAGCCTCCCAAAGTGCTAGGATTACAGGCACAAGCCATTATGCCTGGCTTTTTGCTAACTACTTATGTCATATTTAATCTAAAGGATGTGTGCAGGGAAAGAAAGGGAGGAACAATAAAACCTGAAAAAAACATTTCCACTCCTTTCTACCTGTATTCTGATCACAGGACCAATTATCTGGGAGAACTGAGGGGTCAATGTTCCCACGCAGCCGCCTCCATTTCTCACAGTTTGCGGAAGAACACTGGACCCAGATCAGACATTGCCCTGTGAGAAGAAAAAAATGAAATAAGAGACTCAAAACTATGCTCTTCCTTCTTCAGTCCAACTAAACTCAATATAACCCTCCCAACCCCCACAATCACATAGCCATAGAGACCTTAGAGATCAACTAGCTCAATCTCTGACTTACAAATGGGAAAACCAAGGCTCAGAGAAGGTAATTGACTTGCTGAAGATAAGTCTAACTTGGTGACAGAGCTGAAATTAGAACTCAAGTCTCACATCTTGATCTTATCATCTCTCCCCACCCCAAGTCAGAAAGGAGCATTTCCTGTGTTGATAAGTCATGAATAAAAAGGTTGCCTGGCATCTTTCCAGATACTGCCTCATTCTCTGCTGGCATGACATTACTGAAAAGTTCTTTTGAAGATCTTATCAGCATGATTTTTGTGCACAACATCCAGAGTTCTTATCCAAATCTCAACTGATTTACCTGTCACCAAATCACCAAGTTGTAACCTTTGGGACCAACAGTCCTGAGTTCACTCTCTTTCAAAAGACACAGGTTGATGTCTATCATTTCTCCATGATGGAATCACAACCTCCATATCCACAGGAATACCTCACAAAGCACCTCATTATCTCAGTTCTTTGATCTTTTCCTCCATGACATTTCAGCAACCCACTCCCACATGCCCTACCCAGTCATTCACAGATGTACCCTCTGAGCCACTTATCCAAACTTCCTCTTTGACAAAAATGTCCCTTCCTTCCACCTCACTTGCTTAAATACCCCTACAACAGGCTGGGCACAGTGGCTCATGCCTGTAATCCTTGTACTCTGGGAGGCCAAAACAGGAGGATCACTTGAGGTTAGGAGTTCAAGACCAGCCTGAACAAGAGCGAGACCCCATCTCTACCAAAAATAGAAAAATTAGCCGGGTGTGGTGGTGCACACCTGTAGTCCCAGCTACTCAGGAGGCTGAGGCAGGAGAATCACTTGAGCCCAGGAGTTTGAGGTTGCTGTGACCTAGACTGATGCTACAAAACTCTTGTCCAGGCAACAGAGTGAGACCCTGTCTCAAAAAAAAAAAAAAAAAAAAAAACAATCCCTACAACAACTTTCATTTCACTTTCATTTCATCTAGCTCTGCAATCCACTGACCTCTACTGTCCCCCAAATCTGGTAGCAACTTCCATTGTTCACTCTGTACTACTCAGGTTTGATTTCTTGACACTTCCTTGGATTCTCCTGCAGACATCTTAAACTTCTTTTCCCACTGTCCTTCTTCCCAACCATGTGGCAAAATACTCTCTACCCACTCCCTGCCTTTTCTGTGTCTATACTCATGTAATTGAGACTTGCTAGAGAAAAATCACATAACAGGCGCATAGGTATCATTATATATATTCACTATTAACATTATCAACCAACACGTTTCTCTAGTAAGTTCACTCTCCCACTGTCAAATTTACCTTAAATGTCTGAACATGACGGATGGCCCCCCAACTCCATCCTGCTGAAATCATCCCTCAGAAAAGAAGTTAACTTACATTTGGGTCCTTTCCAAATATCACACAAAATAGATCAGTTTCTCAATTACTTTATCTTGAAGAATAAAGTACTGGTTGAGAATGATATATTAGTCTGAAATGACAGTTGCCAATGATAGCTTTGGATGTTTATGGTGTTTACAGCGATGACCTAGTAAGACTAGAAAAAAAGAGTAAGGAGAGAGGCCAGGGACTATAAAAGTTAACACATATCAATAAAACAAATAGTTGGCTATGAAAATAATGAGCATTCATAAGAAAATGAGTGGAAAAAATTGCCCCAATGATATGGAACTGGGTATTTATGGCTTGGGATGAAATTTCCAATGACAGGATTGTACAGATTTTAAAGTTACCTTTCAGACAACTTAGAGGAGAAGATAATGTGTTCTAGAAAACTATGTTTGATGATCACAATGTGGTTCTATGATAAGGAAGACTCACAGACACACTTTAAGAGCACTTCAGATGACCACACGTTCTTGAAACACTAAGTTCCTGGCTTCTGTGATATCGCATTCTCCTGACCCTCCCCCTATCTTTCTGGCAGCTCCCTCCTCCTTTGCTGGGTTCTCCTCATTCTCCATCCAACCTCTAAATGCTGGGCTTCCAAAGCCCAATCATGGGCCTTCTCTCCCCATGATATACTTTCTCCTGGGGCAAGCTCACCCATTCCCATAGCTTTGAAATCCATTTTCATACCTGACAGCACACAGCTGCATACTTATAGCTGTCTCTATTCTGAGCTCCAGATTCCTACAGCCACCTTGCTCTTTGACTCTCTATTTGGATGTCTCACAAGGAACTCAAACCTAAGGTACCCACACCTGAATGCTTGATCTTATCCCACAACTTTGTTCTTCCTCCACTCTTTCCTATCTCCTTTCACATAACTGCTCAAGCCAGAAACCAATCATCTTTGACATACTTTCTCCCCCTCACCTTCCAATATGCAATTCATTGCCAAGTTCTGACAATTTTACCTCCAAAACATACCATAAAACATCCCTTTTCTTTCTCCACTTTCATCATCCTAATCCAAGCCACCAAAATACCTAATCCTAGCAATAACTTCTTAACCAATCTACTCTTGTTTTCTCCCCATACTCCATTCTCCAATTAATCACCAAAGGATCCTTTCAAAACATTGATTTGAGGATGTTACTCCCCTGGTTAAAATGCACCAATGGCTTCCCACTGCACTTAGGATAAAATTCTAACTCTGTAGCATGGTGTTTGTTCTGGCCACTGCCTACCTCTTTCCACTCACCCAGAGCCACTTTTGCACCTTGCTTCCCCTTGCTCTCTGAACTCCAATCACACTGGCTTTCCTGTAGTACCTGGAATATGGAAAACTTTACCCTACCTACTCTTCACTTTGATAACTCCTATTCTTCCTTCAGATTTCAGCTTAAATACTGTTTCCTTAGAAATGCATCCCCTGACTGGCCCAATCTTACTTAGGTCTCCATTATTTCCTCCCATGACACTGTTCTTTTCCGTCACTGTACTTCACACAAATTTTTTGGATACTCCTCTTTCTACATCCTACTCCAGGAGGACTCCCCTCTCCTTGGCAACTATGAGAAGCAGGAAGAATGATTCATTGATAGGAGGAAGCTGATAAATCCACTACAATCACAATTCAACTCACAAGCACCACCTAGGGAGTGAAGCCCCATCTGCCGATCTAAAATCCAGTCCTGGCAGTAATACTGAAAGGCATAGGAGATGCAGCAACACAAATCTAACGGCACCAATTTCTTTGAGCTAACTGAAGATCAGGTCAGTGAGGCATGCACTATCCCCAAAATTCTCAACGGGCACATGTGAATTTATATATTCACACAAAACCAAAAGAAAAAACCTTTTAATTCTCTTTTGGACTCTACCTAAAAACTCCCTTGGGGTGATCTGTGCTCCAGACCACCTGATTGTCCAAAGTAGATTTATTCTTCCAGCTCTTTATGTTACCATGTCATTACAACAAGAGGAATGTTTTACTGACCCGGACTACCTTGTTTGGTACCTGCATAGTCTTTCTAGTATTTTTTCCAAGTATGTGCAAATCATATTATGCTTCTACAACCAAAACTACAAACATATACACACATTAATACATATTAGATACTAGCTGACTTTTTATTTCACTGTTACTTATACTTTTGATTCTAGTTTTTTTATATTATTTTTTGTTTTTTGGCACAAGTCTGTTTTCCCCCAGATTGTTGTCTATTTTTAAATTTTTGAACATACTAATATACTGTATGGTCTATTTTATTTCTTGTCTAAAATTTCCCATCATCACCTCGGTTATTTCATATGATATATCTGTTTTAATTTTGTTTGTTTTGTTCTAAAGATGGGGGTCTCACAATGTTGACCAGGCTGGTCTTGAACTCCTGGCCTCAAGTGAACTTCCTGCCTCAGCCTCCTGAGTAGCTGGGATTACAGGCACGAGCCACAACACTCAGCTCTATCTGTTTTATTAACTGTCTAACACAGTAAAACTAAATTCTATGAAGGAAGGGTTATCAATTTTGTTCACCACTGTATTTCTAGCACCTAGTGCAATACCTGGCACATAAAATAAAGCACTAATAACTGTTGTAAAAGAATGAATCCATATCCATCCTTATCCTCCTTCCATCCAATCTCAAAGGGTAAGGTGTTCTTCTTTCTGATGAAGAATAAATCCTCTGAATCACTTCTCATTCCCACTTCAATCTCTCCCTCTCTAAAAATAATTTTCCCTCAGCATATAAGTATGGTCAAGTCTCTTTCTTTAAAAGTTATAAAATGAAAAACCCTCCCTCAATTCTATACCCACTCCCCTTTATCTACCATTTTCTCTTTCTTGCTTTTCACACCATAACCAATTGAAAAAGTATTTACTTTTCAACCAACTTACCAACCCATACAGTAGCTATAACCAAGCCCCCAATGGCTTCCTAATTGTGATATCCTTGAGCATTGTTTTATCCTCTGACTTCTGTATGGTGGCATTTGACATAGCTGAGCACTCCCTCTTTCTGGAAATTCTCTCCTCCCCTAGCATCTGTGACATCACGCTCTCCTAATTTTTGACCACATCTACCAAATTTTGACTCTACTTTTCTGATCACATCTTAGTTTTCTTCCTGGGCACCATCTAAGATGCCTGGTCCATAGTAGGTACCCAACAACTATGAATTATGTGAATAAATAACTGAATGAATGAAATCATTGTCTTCCTCAGCAGCATATCCTATAAGCAGCTATGAGACATAAATTACAGTATTTGCAGAGTTTCCTCAAACATCCTAACCTTTGCTCTTTCCTCCATCTCAAATTTTCAGCCCAAGTAGGTTTTCCAAACTATGGCCGAACTCACCAAAACCACTTTGCTTTCCTTTTTGCTGGTTCCTGATCTGAGAATGATCCTGAACCATTTTCTTCAGTTGGTCTTTCTGTCTATGCTCATGTCCACCTTGGACTTTCTCCACTTTCTCATCTTCTGGGAAGAAAAAAACAAAAAACACTGTGGGGTGGGGAGATGAAGACGAGAATCTTTGTAGATAGCAAAGGCCAGTGAAAGAAGGAAGAAGAATCATAGCCTAATAGTTTAGTTCCAAGCTTTGGGCTGAAAAATCTCAGCCTGCCCTCATCCCATTCCTTAACTTCCTGGAGCAAGTACATGAGCCAGGCATCAAAGTATATCTGACTGTACTTACGAGCTTCCTTCTTTCTTTTGCTTAAAGGGAGTCTATTGAATTTCTTCCCAGAGGGTGCAGGATCTGGCTGGCCTAACTTAGATGTGCTTATCTCAGAGACAACATCATTGTTCTGAGAGGCTGAAATCTCTGGAGTATGAGGTACCATTACCTTCTCTCTGAAAATGAGATTTTTTTTTTAGTGAAAAGGTTAAAAGGAAGAAATTTGCAGTACTGTTCTTTCGAAAGTACCCAAGGGCAAAAGAAAGACAGAACAATCCTAGGCTCTCCAAGGTCATTTTATCCATCTAATTGCCCATTTTTCCCAATTCAAACAGGTTTCTTTCCTGAACTGAGAGAAATATATAGAAATATGATAAATGACTAGACAGATAGATCACCATTTACCAATGTTAAGCCCACTCTATGTTCAACTTGCCTCACTGGGATAAACTTACCTATCAGCATTATGATTATCAGTAGCAGAAGTAGTGATGGCTGGTTCCTTGTCTGACTGGGTACATACTATGGGTTGGGCACAAGAAGTCTCTGCAAAATCAAGGCCAGATCCCATCCCTCCCAAAATAATATATTATAAGCAGAGAAGCAGTAAAAGAAAACAAACACTCCATTATTTCCTAAAATTTTCATTAAAATGTCTTCTCCCTGTTGCCTCGAAGAGCCTACCTTTGGTCTCTTATCATATCATAGAACCTTAAATCTTTAAATTTCAAGGAAAAACTATAAATCTATATCTTTCTGCAAGCCTTTCCAGGTGAATCTACCTCATTCCAGGATAGCCATGTGATGATAATTTTATTTTGTGTACAAAAAAATTATATGTACTGCATTTTATATCATTTGTTTCTCAAACTTCCCCTAGGAATAATAGAAGCACATCTAAGAATGGCTAAAATGTCAGACTATTCTCCTTAGCCTCATGACTTATACTATAGAATACATAGGTCACCTAAGAATACCTCAGGTCCTATACTATAGAATTCTTTAAAAATTAAATCCCTGAGTATATGCGAAAACAGTATTAGAAACAGAAATACACAAGAATAGAGGGAGATCAAGTTCTTCAAATCTGTGGAAAACAATTTATCTTTTCTAAGGAGATTGTAAACATATAGAAATGAATTTAAGTCACATTTTTAAAATAAAGGTAAGATTATATTTAAATTCTGAAGTCAATGTAATCTACTTTTCTAAAATTCTGTACCTTTTATCTAAGGTGGTTTAGCTATAGTCCTATTAAAAGAAGATGAAGTATTTTAAAATATTTTGAAATATATCCTTCTTAGGAAGATGAAAGAGAAATTGTCAAACTTACTATACTTCTCAGAAACCAGTTATATTTCCTAACTGAAACCCTTTTTCTCTAATTAGAAGCCATACCCAAGCACTCCTGGAGGGACTTCCGCAGCACAATCTGGACAATCTCCTCAAATTCTGCATTGGAAATACTTGATTTTTCCTGCAGAGACAAGGGTAGGGGAGGAAAACTGCTTATCTTTCCATAGTTCTCCCCTCTGACCAGTCAGGGAATCCTCCTCCTTTAGATGAAGCAGTAAGTTCGCAAAACTAAAGGCATGAAGTCAACATACCTAAGGAGTCCATAAACTCTATCCCAGATCTCCTGGGAATGAAGGAGTCAAAAAAAAAAAAAAGGAAAAAGTTTATGAAGTTTCTGTCCACTTCTACTCCCACCTCCATCCCATCTCATCCCATATTTCCCACTAAATGTTTTCATCAAAACATTTTTTACCTCTTTGAGAAGAAAATAGAAGCCCCAAAAGAGGAATAAAAATAAGTTAAACTATAGGATGAATCTCCCCAATATGAAAAGACTGTCTAGCCTGGGTGAGGGCAGGGTCGGAGGAATTGTCCTACTAGAGCCCATCAATGTGACTGATACCTTTGCTTTCTTCTCTACTTGCTTGTTGTCTTGAGCCTTTCCTTTTTTCTTCTGGCCACTGCTTGGACCATTCTCTGTGGTTGCTTTCTCTTCCTTCTTCTCTAATCTAGCCTTTGGCAGGTGTGGCCTGGTCTCTCTCTCTGGGGAACTAATCCCCAGAGTCTCCTCCTTGGGTAAGTTAGGGCTATAAGGTATCAGGCTATGCAATTTTTGTGCAGGTGGGGCAAAGATTTTCTTTGGTCCCTTTCCACATTCTGAAAGAAATTTGATGATCAAATGCAATTTGTGAAACATATAGTCTAACAGAGATTGCCAACCATTGACCATTGACTGGCCATATCAGAATTTTATGGAGAGAGCTTTTAACAAATTCAGATTTCTAGGTCTCTCCCTGACCACTCCACTCCCCAGACCAGAGATTCTGATGCGGTAATTTGAAGTGAGGCCCAGAAATCTGTAATTTTATAAGGCTAGGTGATTCTAATACATTGCCAGGTTTGAGAACCACTGAGTAATTCAAAAGTGATAAACATAAGCATGCAGGAAGCAGAGTTATTCAAATGTGAAACTTTTTAATTTGCTCACTTTTAACTTTGAATACAATTTTACAGGAAACTGTTTTTTTTTAAGAGCAAATCAAAATCTATGAATTATTCAAGGCCCAGCTCTTATGCTACCTCCTCAATGAAAATTATACTGATCTTCCCAGGTATAAGCAATATATCTTTCTTCTGAGCTTCCATAATACTTTGCCCATCTCTGGTGGCATTTACCACATTCAACTTTATAACAGATATTTAAATGTCTTTTCTCTATACGGTCCTTAAGCAGGACTATTTCTAAGTCATATTTATTTCATTCAAAGCATCTAGCAGAGTAGTAATTTGAACAGAGTGGACACAAAATATATGTGAACTAAACTGCCCCTTGATCGGCAGGATGTCCAAAAGGGGAAAATGGGAGAAATGTACAAAATTAACTGCCCTCACTCTTGACTCACCTTCCTTATTCTGCAGTGTTGTCATCATTCAGCTCAGAAACTATACTTTCTTTGCCACTGTTAGAAAAAAGAAATTAATTGCTATGGCTCTGATTAAACACAATTTTAAACTTTCTTCTCTCCTTGTCTTCCTAGGTTCAGAATCTCTTTGCCCTGTGCTCCTGAACTACATTTCTGCCTCCTTAACTACACTTGTACCTCTTCAACAATGCCAGTTACGTGCCACAGAATAATGAGGGCTACTGTTTTAAAGATCAGCAACAACCCTTAATGTCTTAAGTGCCTGGAACTATGTTCAGCGTAAGGCAGGCATTCATAATTAGATAGAAATGGTAGTGAAAGCATGGATAGTAGTAGAGCAGCGGTACTAGGGAATGGACAGTCCTGGGAGTTAAAGAGTGAGAGTTCTCTTCAGAGGGATAACTTCATTTCACAAGGTTCTTTTAAATACTTAGAACACAAATAATCTGCTAATTCCCTGATATGATTCAGAGGTCACTATGCATATAAAACCCCTTATTGTAACATCATTATACTGTTTATTTTTTCTTCTCTTAGATCCTCAGTCCAATAAATTTTGTAATATACTGGATTCTACCAATTTCTATTCATACCTCAGAAATATTTGGTAACCAGCACAAGTCCCCAGAGAATTTAGAAACTACCTTAGAAACTAACAATGAAAAATTAGTATCTTCTTTGGTATTCATAGCTCATCAATATGTTTCGTTATTACTCTGATATTTTGACTAATGATAATGGCCAACACTTATTGAGCACTGACTATATTCTCTGCCCTGTAAATATCATTCTCAATACAAATCTAGGAGATGGATACCATTTTACACTTAAAGAAATTGAAGGTTAAAGACATGTAAAGACATTAAGTAATTGATATGTAGTAAAATCAGGATTAGAACCAGTCTGATTTCAAAGTTTATGCTAATAACTGTGCTATGCTACATTCTTATAGTCTAATTTAGTACTTCACCACAATTTTAATATTATAATATATACAGAAGGCAGACATTAAAAGTACATATTGAAACACATAGAGAATGATATTTCTAGGAATTCTAGGGTAAAAGCAACCAGGCTGCTTATAGCCATAGGCAGCTGAAGGGCCATACCAAGGCTGAAGAAATTAATGTCTCCACATAAGCCATTTGTGACCCACCAATGTGCAAGACTCATCTGGGGATATTCCAATAATTTATACATTTTTTCAATTTATACTCTCTCACTATTGATATTATTTCTACCCAGCTATTAGAAGAAAATTGCCTTTTATCAACCTAAACTTCTCATAGCCCTTCTACCAAGTTTTCTTTAGGTTTAGAGCATATATGTCATTCTTATTTATGTAACATTATAATAAGCATTATAACTCTGAGAAGCATTTTAGAGGTCATAAATCCCCATCTCCTCTTTTTACAGATGGAAAAAATATGCTAAGAGAGGTAAGTGGTTTGCCCCAAACCTCAATGTTAATACATTGGTGAGCTTAAATGAATCCAGGACTTGTGCCTCTAAATTCTACTAATAACAGATCTATTCTACTCAGTGATCTTGTTTCTGGCTGTTGGTTTTGGAAGGTCCTGAAACTGAAACTCATTCTTCCAACTCTATTATCTCCCACTGTAAAAAGACCCAAAAGCAGCATAAAATCAATCCTTTGGTTCATATACATTTCCCTTTAAAGAATTTGAAAATTTTGGGAGGGAGGGGGAACAACAAAAAAAAGAATTTGAAAAAGACCGTTAAATGGCCAAACTTTTTCAAGGTGTTTTAAGACCCTTAAATGTCCAAACTTTTTCAAGGTGTAGGCTTCCTCTCTCTAGATCACAAAATGAATTCAAAAGGTATTGGGGGCTTGACTTAGTGTAGCCACAGCATGGCTGAATGTAAAGTATTTTTAAATTACCCTTTGGCATTTTTCTGTTCCTTTTCTTCTATAAATATGAATAGTTCAGATGTGCTGTTCTGAAGCAACTATTTTTCCTTTATATTAAGGAACACTTTTTCTCTCTGTTTCCATCCTTATCACCACTAACCCCCAAATACATTTGCTCCAGAAAAAAAGGCAAATAGGGATTTGGGGGAGAAACCCTGAACCAAATTTGTCTCCTTTATTATAATCCTAAATAGAAGCTAGAAACTGAATAAAATTAGGCTGCAAAAGGAATATTTAATATTAATCTGACCACAAATGACAAACATATCTTCTTTCAGACTCCAGATTTCCAAAAAACATCATGAGAAGTTCCTGTGAAGGCAATCTAAGTTACAAGAAGAGTTATACTAAGTGAGAAAAGCAGAGTGAAAATTAGTGCGTTTCAGATGACAATATTTGGTTTTTAAAAATGTTTGTCTATATAATATGCTTTATCCATAAATTATCTCTGGAAGAATATACAAGAAACTGATCAAAATGCCTCTAGGGAGTAGGAGTGGGTGGCTCAGGGTGGAAGGAAGCTTTTCATTGTATTCCCTTGTGTATCTTTGGCATTTTAAAACATACAAATATTACCACTGCAAAAAATGATTTCTTATTTTAAATTCTTTAAATAAAACAAGACTATTTTGTTCAAGCTAAAAATACAAACTTTTCAAATATTTAGGTTCAAATCCTTATCTGAAATCTACACAGATCTTCCTAGGCCAAAGTATGCTTCTGGAGCCCCAACCAACCAGATAGAAACGTGAATCACTGTTGAGTTAATAAGATGTAGCAATCCTAGCACTCTGGGAGGCCAAGGCGGGAAGACTGCTTAAGCTCAGGAGTTCGAGACCAGCTTGAGCAAGAGCGAGACTCCGTCTCTACCAAAAACAGAAAGAAATTGGCCAAACAACTAAAAATAGAAAAAATTAGCCAGGCATGGTGGTGCATGCCTGTAGTACTGGCTGGCTACTCTGGAGGCTGAGGTAGAAAGATAGCTTGAGCCCAGGAGTTTGAGGTTGCTGTGAGCAAGTCTGACGCCACGGCACTCTAGCCCAGGCAAGAGAGTGAGACTCTGTCTCAAAAAAAAAAAAAAAATAAGATGTAGTAAATCTATAACAGCAATATGTAATATAATACGTATAATCTAAGGTGGGAGTGTGATGAAAAACGTTACTTTTTTTAAAAAGGTCTAACCTGATCAATCAATAGAGAAGGGAAAGCCAGGAAAATCACTTTCTGATAACTCACGTTGCTGCTCCTCTGTTTCACAATAACAAATATTGAAAGCTGGTTCAAAGAGAGAAAAAAAGAAAAATATAGACAGTTAATAAATATATAAAATACAACCAACTTTCTTCTATACAGCTACTAAATGAGTAGGAGCTCTAGACCTAGGAATAATATTTGAGGTTTTAATTTCTTCTTTCTTAACTTAGATGAAAAGCGGGGTGGGGGGAGGTTTAGGGGGAGAGGGTGGAAACATCCAAAGGCTTTAAGAAAGGATAATAAAAGAACCAGGATAGTTCCATAAACCAGATCCCAGTCACTAAACATAAGAGAGTAAATAAGGAGGGAAAAAGAACTTAAAAAGAATAAAGGGAACATAGGGAAGGTCAATAGGGCTCTCAAAAAATAGAAACAATTGTATTTCACTTAGAACACTAAAAATCATCACATTAATTTTGAAATGAAATCACCTAGCTCATCAGTTCTCAAAGTATGGTCCAAAGACCCCGAGGAGCCCCCTCCCTTTCCCATCTATATACCTGTGTTAAGCTGGATTCTCTCATATACTTCTACAAAAACAAGATATCACTACAGATTGAATGAATAAACAGAAGAGAATCCAGCTGTTTTCTATTAAGCCAGAAATGAAACAGATTTGCCAAAATGTAAAAAAACGCCATTCTTCACACTAAATTTTCTTTTGCTTAGGAAAACGTATTTTTTCATAAAAACACTATTTAGGTTAACATGTAATGGGTTTATTATTGTTATTTCTAAATAAATATTTAAGTTTTTCCTCAGTTTTAGTTTATAATATATTAATACTAATAGATACAAACCACATAAAAGCTTTCTGGAGTCCCCCATAAATTTTAAGAGGTTAAAAGGGTTCTCAGACCAAAAAATTTGACCACTGATCTAGCAAAATAACTTAACTCAGTCTTGCCAATTTTTTAAAAAAAAAACAGTAATCCTCCTCCCCCCACGCACCCCATTTAGAACGTGTTCACAAATTTCCCCCTTGTTCCTCTTCATTGTTCCCGAAATCCTTGGTCTAAGATAACAAAAGTAAACCCTTTAGCCTTGTCCTCTAACACAGACTCCCTCAGCCTCAAAAAACTATATTTAAAGGCTATATTTAAAATTTTTAAGCTGGAATCTAATTTCCTTTTGGCATTAATGCCTAATAGTATGTGGACTCCTGCTTATTTCTGTGCCTTGATTAACTAGTAGTAGTTTCTTCCTTTTTCTTTCCTCTCTTTCGTGTGTGCATGCCACCACCTCAGCAAGCCTGATTTAAAACTTTTAACAAACAAGAAGAACAAAGACTCCCGCTATCCTTACTGCCTATAATACAACCTTTGCTGTCGGGAGTAACTGCCCGAGCTAACTCTTGCACAGAAGTTTATAAATAAATTCATGGTGAACTAAAGCTTCCTGGTTCAGAGTGCAAGGAAGGGCAAAGACAGCCACTTATCACCAAAACACACGATCTTTCTTCATGGGCTGTTGATAGCGTTCACACTGTTGCTGTCGACTGCCTGAAAGGTTCCCACACGTGTCCCCAACTGGTACCGACCTCAACCTGGCGCTTCGGGGTTATTTTCGCTTAAAGGAGCACATGCCCGTGAATCCCAGATCCCGCACCATTTCCCCTCACACGGTGGCAAGATTTGGAGTTAGAAAATACCTAAATCCACCTTGAAAACCAAAGGGAAGACCTTTTCGTAGGCTTCCATTTCCCTCTCTCTTTCCTCACCGAATTCTCTGTTACAGGGCAATTAAGATCGGCGGTATCACAGAGTCAAATGTCCTCGCTTCCCCCACAGGGTAAAAGAGTGGTTTTCTTGCCTCTCTTCCCTGTCAACAATCCCACTCTGAGAGAATTTCCCTTCAGCCCCCGCTCCCACTGAGGCACGAGAATTCTCATTCTCGCTCATATCGTCATTGCCCGCCACAACAGTGAGTTATTTTTGTTTGCTTGTTGGGGGTGAGTTGGAGGTTGGGGATTCTGAGGAGAAGGGGTAGGGAGCTGGTTGTCACCCTGAACAGAGAGCTTCTCCTCAGGCAACAGGTACCGGGATTGGCCCCGCCTAGCACCTTCATCTGCAACCAGAGAAAAGCCAGCTACCTTTCGGATCAAGGCGGATCTACAAGCGAGGGGCGGAGTGAGCTACCGCAACGACTCCGCAACCCCTTCCAACTTCGACTCAGTTTTCCCGCCACCAAGGGAAGGCGCGAGGAAGCGCACAAGCTCCTCCCCCCAGCCGCGTGCTCTCGGAGCTGAGACGCATGCGCAGCTGAAAGACACTTCTGCGTTTGCGCAGCTGCACTATTTCCGCCATCTTCCAACCTCATGCCCCAGTAAAACTACAAATCCCACAATCCTCGTGGATTTCACTTTTTTTAGGCGGCGGCAGGAGCGCCTGATTATTCCTAAAGTACATCTTTCTTTTACTAACTTTTCTCTCTGTCCCATACTGACTTTTCCTTCCTCTTTTCGCTTCCTGATTCCTCTTCTTCCTTCTTCTAGTCTCCTTCACGCTCTTATTTTAATGTATTATTTGCGACTATCCTGAACCCCACTCTCGCCTCTACCGCCCTCTGCTCAGCCAAACACTCCGTTGGCAGGGAAACCAGGCCACCCTTCACCCTGGGAAGGCGGCGTGGAATAGCTTCTTCCCCATTGGTCCAGGCGGGGGCCCCAAAGCAGACCGAATCCTCTTCCCCGCCCACACTCGCTTATATATAAGGCGGCGCAAAGCCACGGCGTGCGTTCGGGAAGGCCTGCCAGCGAGTGGCGGTGGGGGCAGCGGGCGATCCCGCGGGCTGCTGGACTCGTGCGCAGGCGCCGGGGGGGCGGGTAGGTGGGGGCGTCGGCGTCGGGGCCGTGGGTGTGGAGGCGGAGAGGAAGGCGTGGTGTCCCCAGGTGATTGCGATTGGGGGAAGGCGGAGGAGCGAGAGAACAACTCAGCCATTTCGGGGGAAGAGGAAGTTGGACAACGTCGGCTGTTGTAGTGCTTTTTATCCCAGTTCAGCAGAGAATATTTTCGAGGGGGGTGAGTTAAAATGACCTATCGTATTTTACTGAGAACCGTTCGTAGGAAGACGGTCAGTACGCTTCGCTCCTTCCGCTCCTCTACTTTGAGGTTCTCCCCTCTGCTCCCACAGAAGCCCTTCTAAGTAGGCAAAGGGAGGGGGGACGTCTGCGACCAACCAACCATTTATGAATAATTCATGAGGCCCGCCTCTTTAGTTGGGAAGCCACGCCCCTTGAATCGCGCTGACGCACGTTGCGTATACCAAACTTTAGGAAGCGACGTAACAGTCCCCGCCCCTAGGACGGAGGGCGGGGCGTCTTCTCCAGCACGTGCTGCATCTACCCGCGCAAGCCCAAAAGGGTGTGCGCAGGCGCTGCCCACCAGGGGGAGGAAGGAGGCGGGGTAGGGAGGTTGTTGGGTTTAGAGCCGGGCGGAGACCGCTGAGACTCATTCCTCAGGAACAAGGGTCGGGTGTCAAGGAGACCTTTTCACACCAGCTCCAGTCCCCCGCCTACGGTGGGTGGGATCGCGCGGCAGAGACAAAAAGGATATCAGTAGGGCCGGACATAGCTGCGAAGGAAAGTAGGGTGTCAGTTTGGGGTGGTGGGCTTTTGGGGGGGGCTAAGGGGGGGGCTATATTTAAACTCCCGGAGCCGTTAAGTTGGTTCGTACTCCGATGCGCGCGCAACCAGGGCGGTGGCGGAGTGCGCATGCGTGGGTCCGGGGCGAGAGGAACGCGCTCCAGCAGTGCGCGCTCGCGGCGAAGGGGTAGTGGTAGAGAAAGGGGCCTGCGCACGCGCGTTTGATTCCTCGAGTTCGGGTCTCGCGGGCATCTTGTTTTGGTCTCGCGGGCGAGTGGGGCGCGCATTGGGGCGGGGGAGGCGCTTGGGCGCGAGACTAGACGAGAAGAGCAGAGCTGCGCGCGCACTCGGGAAAGGGGGGAAGGGAGCGGGGTCAAGGAAGAGGGGGTTCAACCCCCTGGTCCCCCGGTTACCCTCGACAGGGACGGAATAAGGGGAGGAAATGATCGAGATGGCGGCGGAGAAGGAGCCGTTTCTGGTGCCGGCCCCACCGCCGCCGCTCAAAGACCAGTCGGGCGGAGGGGGCGGCCCCTCGGTGCCACCGCACCAAGAGGCCGCCTCTGGGGAGCTCCGCGGCGGGACGGAGCGTGGGCCGGGCCCTCGCGCACACTCGGCGGGGGCCCCGGCTTCTGGGGCTGGCAGGGAGAGCCCCAGGGCCGCATCCACCCCTCGGGGCGGCCCGGCGCAGCAACACCGAGGGGGCGGCCCCCAGGCGCAGTCGCACGGGGAGGCCCGTTTGTCGGATCCCCATGGGCGAGCCGCTCCCCCGGACGTGGGGGAGGAGCGACGGGGAGGGGGCGGGACAGAACTGGGCCCCCCTGCCCCTCCTCGACCTCGTAATGGCTATCAGCCCCACCGGCCCCCTGGGGGGGGTGGAGGCAAAAGGAGAAATAGCTGTAATGTGGGAGGAGGTGGTGGAGGCTTCAAACATCCGGCCTTCAAGAGGCGCAGGCGGGTTAATTCGGACTGTGACTCTGTATTGCCCTCCAATTTCCTCCTGGGGGGCAATATCTTTGACCCACTGAACCTGAATAGTCTCCTGGATGAGGAAGTGAGCCGAGCACTCAATGCGGAGACCCCTAAGTCATCCCCCCTTCCGGCCAAAGGGCGAGACCCAGTGGAGATCCTCATCCCCAAAGATATTACTGACCCGCTCAGTCTCAATACTTGCACTGATGAGGCCCAAGTAGTTCTTGCTTCACCACTCAAGACTGGTCGGAAGCGGCATAGACACCGGGGACAGCACCACCAGCAGCAGCAGGCAACTGGAGGGAATGATAGCCACTCTGTGCTGCCCACAGCCCCCCTCACTCCCTCACTCCACGGGGAGGGCACCACACAGCAGCAGCGGCATAGGGGCCAGAACCGGGATGCGCCCCAACCCTATGAACTCAACACAGCCATCAACTGCAGGGATGAAGTCGTGTCTCCCCTTCCATCTGCCCTGCAGGGTCCCTCAGGCTCCCTCTCAGCCCCTCCAGCTGCCTCAGTTACCTCTGCACCCCCGTCTTCCTCCTCACGACATCGAAAACGTCGCAGGACTTCCAGCAAGTCGGAGGCAGGGGCTCGGGGTGGAGGCCAGGGTTCCAAGGAAAAGGGCCGAGGGAGTGGGGGAGGCCGCCACCACCACCCACTACCTGCAACAGGCTTCAAAAAGCAACAGCGCAAGTTCCAGTATGGGAATTATTGCAAGTACTATGGGTACCGCAATCCTTCCTGTGAGGATGGGCGCCTTCGGGTGTTGAAGCCTGAGTGGTTTCGGGGCCGGGACGTCCTAGATCTGGGCTGCAATGTGGGCCACCTCACCCTGAGCATTGCCTGCAAGTGGGGCCCGTCCCGCATGGTGGGCCTGGATATCGATGCGCGGCTCATCCATTCGGCCCGCCAAAACATCCGACACTACCTGTCTGAGGAGCTGCGTCTCCCACCTCAGACTTCTGAGGGGGACCCAGGAGCAGAGGGGGAGGAAGGGACCACCACTGTCCGAAAGAGGAGCTGCTTTCCAGCCTCACTGACAGCCAGCCGGGGTCCCATCGCTGCACCCCAAGTGCCCTTGGATGGAGCGGACACATCAGTCTTCCCCAACAATGTTGTCTTCGTCACGGTAAGAGGGTCCAGAGGCTCTTGGAATAGGGGCCAGCTATGAAGAGGAGATTAAATGGGAATGTGGCAGGGGAAAGATACGACCCAGAGGGGGTTTTGTGCATTCATTCCTTGCTAGGAGAACCAGATCCTCAAGAGAAGGGTCTGGATTGGTGAGTGAGAGCCTCTGCTGAATGTCTTTCCCCTCTGATAACCTGGAAAGGTGTGGGGCTTTAACCCCTGGGGTCCTTCCTCATGACGGCAAGGATCTCTTCCCCAAGATAGAGGGTGACTCCTTTTGCCCTGCTCCCAGCCTGGACTGTAATCCAGACCGATCCACCTTCCCTTGAAGGCTGCTGCTGCTCACTAGGGAATTCGGTCCAGGTAGAAACTTGTCCTCAAATTTCTTAACAGACCATGAGAGATGGGTGTCATACATGTAATGTCTGGCGGGGTTGGCGGGCCGGGGTCGGGGGGCGGGGTGGGAGATTAGGGTAGTGGTGGACTAATATTTACAGTTTCTTTCCTTTAACAGAGACCTTGTTTTACATCAGCTGCTTTTGTTTCCCTAGACAGAATTCGTTGAAGAGTGTCAGTGGTCAGGAGTCCAGTGGCTTGGCTTTAGATCATCTCCATGTTAACCCTAGATAGTGGGAGGGGGAAGAGTCAGAGACTCCTCTGCAGAGAGGGGAGGGTACTGTGCCTGTCCCCTGATAGCACATAGCTCCCCACAGAACGCTCATCAGGCCATCGGCCAGAATATTTGATGGTGTATTTGGGTTGAGCCTGAAGAATGGACTTTCCAGTGGGTGGTGATGAGCTTATCACCTAGAAAAGGTTTCCTAAGGGATGTGGCTCTTCATTTCTCTCAGAGAACGGAAAATAAGCCTGAAATTTTGCCAGCCCCAACTACAGGGAGGGAACCACGGGTCTCCCTTTGAAACCTGGGTACTCTTGCATAACATTGTCACTCTGCTTAATGTTTGTGGGTGGGAATAAGCATAGGATAGGGCCTTGGGAGAACTCTGGCATCTCCCACTGTAATTTGACCCCAGCTTGGATGACTTCATGGATGGATAATTTGCTCCATTTAAAATTACGCAGGCTCCTTTTTTTATGCTTGTTTGGTTTACCATCAGTAGGAAGCAGAGAGAGGCAGGAGAGAGTAGAGAGAAAATGAGACTCAGAGGGCACCATTTGGGAGTCAGTCTGAGAAGAATGTGACCAAAAGCTAAAGTGAGGCTGCAGGACTTTGTCTCTGAGGCTGCAGAGTGGGTTATATGGGGGCTGTGGTTCTTGTAATCCTTCTGTTAACCTCCCCCAATTCTTGCCCTCAGGGTAACTATGTGCTGGATCGAGATGAGCTGGTGGAGGCGCAAACGCCAGAGTATGATGTGGTGCTCTGTCTCAGCCTCACCAAGTGGGTGCATCTGAACTGGGGAGACGAGGGGCTGAAGCGCATGTTTCGCCGGATCTACCGGCACCTACGTCCTGGGGGTATCCTGGTCCTGGAGCCCCAACCCTGGTCATCCTATGGCAAGAGAAAGACTCTTACGGTGAGTTGGGTTTCGGTGGAAATGGGCAATGATTCTTCCTTTGGTGGAGGCAAAAAATGCCTCAAGGAAGCAGAAAAAGGACTTTCTGAACAAGCTGAAAAGCCCCCCCCCAGGGGGGGCATCACCCTTGGCCAGGGAAGGAGGCAGCAAGCTGAAGTGGTCCCCTGCCTTTCTCCCTAGGAAACAATCTACAAGAACTACTATCGAATCAAGCTGAAGCCAGAGCAATTCAGTTCCTACCTGACGTCCCCAGAGGTGGGCTTCTCTAGCTATGAGCTTGTGGCCACACCCCACAACACCTCTAAAGGTAAGGCTGGCTTATTTTGTTGGGGGAGGCGGTCTTGGCTGAGAGGGTACAGATCCTGTGGGAAGTCCTGAGGTCCTGCCAACCCTTCTGATTGCACACTCTCCTCTCAGGCTTCCAGCGTCCTGTGTACCTGTTCCACAAGGCCCGTTCCCCTAGCCACTAAGTGGCCCCCTGAACAGAAAGTGTGAAGAGGCTGCCCTCACTGCTCCCAAGGACCTGGGGGAAGAGGAAAGTATTCTAAGGTCTTTCCTTTCTGACTCCAAAAATAGTTTCCTTTCTTGGATCTGCAGAGAAAGCTTTTCTTACGTTGCTGCCCCAGCCTCCCCTACACTTCTGGCACCTAAGCAGCAAGCCCAGCTGTGCTGGAGTTACCACCACCACCATCATCATCATCATCATCGTCCCCGCCCCCAGTCTTCTGGGCTGGATGGCATGGACTGTTTGCTGAACTCTGTTCTCCTAGGGCATGGGAGGTGGGGGGTGTCAAATTCTCTAGCCCTTTCCTCCTGTTCTCCCAAGGAGAGAGATTCCCATTTCTCCTTGGCCCTTGTCCCTAGCTGCATTTCAGTGGACCACGGATAGATGGACTGAGGGTTAGAGGGGGAAGCTTGGCAGGGAGGCACGCAGGTACTGTGAAAATCCTTCCCTCTGCTGTCCCCCAATGGGAGAAGGGGTTGGGTTTTGAATGTGAGAACAGCACAATAAACTTGATGTCTAGGGCAGTGGCCCCAACACCTGTGTCTGATACTTTCTAGCTGGTGGGGAAGGGATGGTGCCTCCCCATAGAACCTGTGCTTCCTCTCTGCTCATACTAGAGTCTCAAGGAAGACAGGTTTTTCAGTGTTCAGGAGGATTGTTGACTGCTAGTCAAATCTACACACAAGTACACAGATCCCTAGTCAGGAAAAGGGGTGTAATGCAACTTTTGATGTGGAACTTGCAAGAAGAGTCCCATCTTCTTTCCACCAAAAACCCTGTTGACAAATTTTGTGTGTGGGAGCTTTAGGCAGAAGGCTAATTTTGGAAGAGTTAACAGTGGAGTTGGAGTGGAGGTAGAAAAAAGTACTTTGGACCAGAGCCACCTACCTGCTTAAACCCACCAACAACCGTTTTTGTGCTGTGGAATCAGAAGTATAGGCAATTAACATGAAAACTCTTCAGTGGCTCAAGTGTTGCTGGAGCTTTGAACATTTGTTCAACAAATACTGAACACTCTTGGGTCAGGCATAAATAAGATGGGCAAAGCCCTTAAAGGTAAAAAGAAAGAATTTTCAATGACTCATTGCTGGCACTGCCTTGCAGGCTAATTGAGACAGGTATTCAGGGAAGGCCACCCTTTTAAATGATCAGAAATAAGTGGTGCAAAGGGACAGTGTCGTCAAAAACGTGGTGGCTGTGACTGAAGTTGGGGAAAGGCAGGGAAGGTGGTGAGGGGAGGAGGGGTATCTAACCTGTGACTTGGACAGTGTTTTCCACTTGTTATGACTCTACCAAGTTCCTAAAAAGCCCAAAAACTCTACTTCAGGCAGCTTCCAACCTGAGGCTACTGGACAACCCCCCGGAGGGGTTTTAGCCCCATCTTAGGGCTCCAAGAAGAGTCCCATTTGTTAGCAAAACCACTTTATTCTGAAAAATAGTTTTAACACAAACGTATGAACTCGCCATCCAGGGAGCTTTGAGGTCTAAGCTTCCCATCGCCTCAGTGTCCGATGCATGAGGAAGGTGTCCTCTGAAGGCCGCGGCCGGAGTTGAAGCCGGAGAGGGGGCAGACCATCCAGGGTCAAGTGTGGAGACTCATAAAATAGTGTTTCTGGGTCACACAGGATGGTCATGTCCGGCCCTGGCCCAGATGGCTCCTGTTGGAGTTGGGGCCCAAAGCCACGTTACACTCTGGGAAGAAGAATCCACGAAGGGGGAGGGGAGGGGTACAGGGAGGAAGCCCCACGCCCTGGTCCCTTCACCTTTGGGGGCGGGGCTCGGGCCTGCGGCGGCAGGAGAGCCAATTTCTCCCTCAGTGCAGCGTTCAGAACCTGTTCCTCCGGTACCTGCAGGCTCACCAGGTCCCGGAAGAGCCGCTTGGAGCGCGGGACGTTCAGCCCTGAGACAACAGCGGGGGGCGGAGGTTAGCGGGGGGCGGAGGTTAGCGGGGTCCCTCACCCCTACTCTCGCCCTCCGCCGACCGCCTGCCCCCCTCACCCTCGGACACGCTCTCCTCCAAGCCGCAGCGGATCTGGAACGACTTTCTCAGCTGTTCCTCCACGGCCTTCGCGGCATCAAACTGGCTCCCAGCTGCGGCCCGCGCCGCCTGCAACTCGAGGCTCAAGGCCAGACTGCTCTGCAGCGCGGGCACCTCCAGCTCCCGCGGCGCCGCGGGCTTCTCGCTCGGTGCAGCGCCTGGCAGCAGCGGCTCGGACCGTACTGGGGAAGGCGGCGCCAGGCGGAAACGCACCTGGGAGCAGAGAGCAGGGCCGTGAAGAGGTGGGCGCGGGGTCATCAACAGGATGGGTGCCAGGCCTTCCCCCGCTCACCTGCCGCCCCTTCCGAGTCCCTCCCCGCCTCTCCGCCCGCCCCTTCCGTCGTCCGGGGCTGCAGTTTCGTGGCTTGGGGCTCTCGGGCCGAGGGCTCAGGCTCAGGTCCAGGCCGGGCTCAGGCACTGGGGCTCGGGGTTCCTGGGCTCGGGGTTCTGGGGGTGGCCCCGGGACCGCCACGGCCTCCTCCCCTTCCACCGACTCCAGCTCTGATCCCCCAGAGCTAATCATCTTTGGAGTTGCTGAGGGGGTGCAGGGTCGTAGGCAGGCTAAGGCAGGGCCACCAAGGACCGCGTCGCCACCCCCTCTCTCTCCCGTCCTCCCAAGCGCCGCTGCCGGGGCGGAGACAACACCCCCTCCGCCCCATCCTATTGGTGTTCCTACAGCATCATTTCCTTTGCTCCGCCCCCAGCTTCCCGGCGGGCTTCCGCCTGCACAACCTTGGCACCGCCCCTAGGCCGAGGTATTTTAGAGCTGAAGCCCGTCGAAGCCCTACGGGTCCTCATCAGGGCCACTTCTTTCGAAGGCTCCGATGTGGTGTACCTGCCCGGCGGAATCTTCGCCCAGCTTGTGCTGGGGTGCCGAGTGGGTCAGTCTTCCCTCTTGGGGCGCCAAATGGGGCAGCTTTAACTTAACGGTCCAATGTTTCCGCATCTAGACCTCCCTCCTCGGGGCCTCCACGGCATTTCCGGGTGTTCAGTCGCCTCAGAACTCAGCCCAGAGCTTCCCTGAGTGGGGGCGGGGCTCGCTGACCCAGCCCTGGGCTCCCTCCTGGGACTCATGCACTCTTGCGGCCTTTTGTGACTTCTTTTTCCCTTCGAGAGTTCCCGAAAATATTAATCCGTATAAAAATAGATATGTGTATTCTCGGTACAGTTTTTTTTTTTAATGTTACTATATTTATCCTGGGCCTCATCCTTCTCCAGGTAGCGGAAGACCCCTGGACTGTGGAACAGGTGACTGGAGCTTCCACCGGCTCCCTAGGTTAACTTGGGGCACGTCCCTCAGTTCTGTTGAGCCTCCATTTATTCTCATGCAACAGGTAGTGAGTTGGGTTCAGGAATCTTGAGGCTCTCCCAGAATGGACTGATGCTCAGTCAACAGGCATGTTTGTGTACCACTTTTCAATTTAAGAGTTTTTCACACCCTTTATTTTATCGTTCCAGGAAATACTGTTGATGATCAAATAGAAGGAATAGCATAGCCTTCATTTTACAAAAAGATTTTTAAAGGAAGATCTTGAGAACTGAACTCTGATCTTTTCTTTTGCTCAAAATTCCTTCCTCCAAGGGGGCCTGATGAGTAATGCTCACAAATGGTAAAATCTCACTAGGCAAGGTTTTGTTAACCAAATATAGTGTGGTTTACTTCCCAACCTGATTCGGGTATACCATTAGCAGCACCTAAAACATAGAAAGCCCCCCATCTTAACTTAAGCATCCTAGCAGATCCTTACCTTAACTTGAAAGATCTTCCTGTCTGGACCTCCCAGAGTGCTCACACCTTTATCTTAAATTAGGCATTTCCTTTCTGGTCTTTTAGATAAAGCTTAACTCTCTCAGCCAATTGTCAGCCACGGAATCTTTAAACCCACCTATAGCCTGTAAGCTCCCCCCCCCTTTGAGATGTCCCACCTTTTTGGGCCAAACCAATGTATGCCTCCCACATATTGATTTGTGACTTTACCTGTAACCCCTGTCTCCCTGAAATGTATAAAACCAAACTGTAACCCAAGCACAGCAAGTCCACTTGCTCAAGGTTTCTTGGGAGTGGCTCCGGGCCATGGTCCTCAAATTTGGCTCAGAATAAACCTCTTTAAATATTTCAGAGTTTGGATTTTTTCCATCCACAATCTTAATGGTGAAACATTAGAGGCTTTCCTGCTAAAGTCAATAATAAGAAAATATGTCCATTATCTTTACTGTTCAATTGTGAAAGGGAACAGGGAGGCACAAATGTAGTATTTTTTTTTTTTAAGAGAGGGTCTCACTCTGTCACGCCAGACTGGAGTGCAGTGGCATGATCATAGCTTACTGCAGCCTCCAACTCAAGCATTCTCCTGCCTCGGCCTCTGGAGTAGCTGGAACTAGAGACCCACTACTTTTTTTTACTTTTGTGGAGAGGGGCTCTCCCTCTGTTGCCCAGGCTGGTCTGGAACTCCTGGCCTCAAGGGATCCTCTCACCTCCACCTCCCAAATGGCTGGGATTACAGGCTTGAGGCACTGCACTCAGCCAAATATGAATATTTTTTAAAAGGAGAAGTGTAGATTATTAAAAATTTTTAAATGGTGACATATGGGAAAGGACAGAATAGAATGAAGGGAAAAGTGCCTCTGAATATACTTCATTTTGTATATTTGACTTGGGAAATATATATATTTTACATGGTTACATGAAAAAATTAGTTTTAAAAATCAATCTCTAAAAGTTGAAAGAAAAATGAAACAAATGAACCTAAATATGGATCTAGTTAGTGACATAACTACACAGAGGGTAACTTCTGAAGTGACTTCAAAACAGTAATTTGTTGCATCTCTGAGATCTACCCTAAGGACAAAAATAACGGCCTTTTTTAAAAAAAGAAAAACTACCAAAAAATCTTACTTTGTTCTTAGTAGTCTTGCTGGGAATAGGTGAGAATGTGTAAGATAAAGCAGATATCCTCATTGATGTTGTCAGAACTGGAATTTTGGCAGAAAAGATGTAGGAGATGCAGATGTAAAATCTATGATATTATGCAAAACTCCTATAGTCTTGAATTGGGATAGGAAGTATCTATATGAATTCATGGTATATTTTACCGCAAATTTAAAAGTATCTCTATGCTAATTCTGTCTACTGAAAAGCCCTTAGAAACAATGACACAGTGAGCACTCCTTGTCCCCAGAATGTGGGCTCTAAATTCCATGTCATGGGCATTTAAAAACCTGTAGACAAATGTTCATAGCAGCTTTATTCATAATAGTCAAAAGCTGGAAACAACCCAAATGACCTTCAACAGGTAAAGGGTTAAACTGTGGTAGATCCATACCATAGACTACTACTCAGCATTAAAAAGGGACAAACTATTTTTTGTTTTTTTGAGACAAAGTATCACTCTGTTGCCCGGGCTAGAGAGTGCCATGGCGTCAGCCTAGCTCACAGCAACCTCAAACTCCTGGACTCAAGCAATCCTACTGCCTCAGCCTCCTGAGTAGCTGGGACTACAGGCATGTGCCACCAGGCCCGGCTAATTTTTATATGTATGTATTTTTAGTTGTCCAGCTAATTTCTTTCTATTTTTTTTAGTAGAGACGGGGTCTCGCTCTTGCTCAGGCTGGTCTCGAACTCCTGAGCTCAAACGATCCGCCGGCTTCGGCCTCCCAGAGTGCTGGGATTACAGGCGTGAGCCACCACGCCGGGCCAAAAAAGGGACAAACTATTGATACATGCAACAACTGGTATGAATTGCCAGGTAATTATGCTGAGCAAAAAAAGCCAATCCCAAGAAGTTACAGGTTGTATGGTTCCATTCATATAACATTTTAGAAACGACAAAAACTTAGAAGACAGAGTTAGTGCTTGCCAGATGTTAGAGATTAAGTGGAAGAGGTGGTGGGACAGTGGTGGGTGTGGTCATAAAAGGGTGACACTGGGGCTCCTTTGGTATTGGATCTGTTCATTTTCTTTACTGTGATGATGGATACATGAATTTACACAGGTGATAAAATCATGTAATTTTTAACACACAAATGAGTACAAAATTGGGAAATGTAAATTAGATTAGTGGATTGTACAAATGTCAATATCCTGGTTGTAATAGTATAGTATAGTTTTGCAAAATGTTACCATTAAGAAAACTGGGGAAAGTATACAAGGGATCTCTCTGTATTATTTCTTACAACTGCATATGAATCTACAATTTTCTCAATAAAATTTTTAATTAAAAATAATGTTGGTTGGGGGAATGGACACCCTGGAGGCTCAGTCTCGGGGGGTTGGGAGGGGCATGGGCAATATACTTAACCAGAACGGTTGTACCCCCATAATAAGCTATAATAAATAATAAAAAAAAATCAAAAAAAAAAAATAATAATAATGTTGGGCTAGGCACGGTGGCTCATACCTGTAATCCTAGTACTTTGGGAGGCCAAGGCGGGAGGATGGCTTGAGGCCAGGAGTTTGAAGTTGCAGTGAGCTATGATGACGCCACTGCACTCTGTCTGGGACTACAGAGCAAGAGCCTGTCTTTAAAAAAATAATAATAATGTTGGGGTTGGGAACGGTACTTGAGGCTATATATTAATAGATGAAATGAGATTAGCCAAATGATGATTGTTGAAGCTGGATGATGAGTACACAGGGTTTTATATTTTCTCTACTTTTGTATATATTTGAACATTTCTATGACTAAAAGTTTTTTGTTTGTTTGTTTTTTAAAAAAGGACGCTGAAGCAGCTTTGGCACACAGGAAGTGTTGGAGCTGAAACTAGAAACTGTACCCCCAGGCCTTGGCTATGCTAATGAATATATGGGCCCTACAGGAACCCTCAGCCTTAAAATCTAGTCACTATCTCATCTCAGGCCCCAACACAGAGGAAAAAACAAGCCCGTCTGTTTGCCCAGCTTATGTTGTGGGCCTCCAGGAAGTGGAAAGTTCACTGATGACTTTA
>CM052448.1:23325741-23350640 GCA_028533085.1 Varecia variegata
CCCTGGCTGGGGCCATTAGAAAAGGGGAAAGAAGAGTCCAGGGGAGGAAGTGAGGAAAGGTTGGAGAACAATAGATTAAGAGAGGAATTGTAAATATGGTCCAGGTACTGCTCCCCACCCCCACAGCCCCACCTAAGTAAAAGAGAAGAGAAACAGAAAAGCTTCCCTGCCCCCAAGTGAGGGTGCCCTGCCCAAGCCCTCTTTGACAAGTACCCCTGCACTCGCCCCACCTCTGGCAGGCTGGGGAAATCCCACCTCTGTATCATCTCCCATCCAGGGGAGGTGGGGTAGGGAGAGGCAAGAGGGAAAAAATGAAGGAAGAGGAAGGAGGCACAGAGATCCCCAAGAAGAGGTCCACTTATGACTGAGGTTCCATCTTGATGGTCTAGACTTCACCAGGTAGATGGAGCTGTTCCCAGACCTGAATGGTGGGCCAGATGCTATGGGTGGACTACATGGGACAGGAAACAGGACAGGTTCCCAGGTTCTTCAAGAGACCATGCCCTTGAGAAGGGGTGGGATGCTTCCAGTGCAGGGGTCCATGGTGTGGCTGGGACTGCTCCAGAGGGCAGATGGGAGGACCTGCCAGGGCAGAGGAAGAGCAACGGGCACACCTGGGGGAACCCCTCACTTCCTGTCTCGCACTCCCAAACTAGCTCCTGCCTATGGGTACAGGCCAACCCAAAGACACTTCCACACTGTGTTCCTGTCACACAGGGAGTGCTGTCAGATGGGAGTGGCCAACCCCCCAGACACAAACTCATCCAAGCTCCCAGGCCTAGAGCACTCATTTATGCAGAAGCCACCAGCCTCACCCTGGGACACAAGTCCCTACAGATCTCTGCCTAGCATGGAGCCTAGGACCTTGGAAAAATGGGATGGGGAAGTGGCAGATAGTCTGTTACTTGATGAAGTTGGACTCACAAGAGATGTTGAGGGCTCTTGGGGGCAGTGGGTGATTCCAGGGAAGCCTCTAGATCACACAGGGAGATGTTAGTGTGAGACTTTTCCACAGCCCAGGGGCGGCTGGTGGAAGAGAAGGAACAGAGTCTGCTACGAGACCCAGAGCCCCTCAGACTCCTATGCAGTGGCCCGAGGAGCCATCTGCCAGATGCCAACCTGACTGGAAAGGACAAGGAGGAAGTGGGAGGAGAGGGAAGGAGGGAAGAAGAAAGAGAGGAGGAAGAAGGCTGCAACAGCTGGGAGGAGTGGGAACCAGAGAGAGAAAGAGAAATGTGCCGGGCAGGGGTGAGAGGTGCTTTAGGCAAAAAGGGCGGAAGGTACTCAGGGGCTGCACCATCATGAAGGGGCCCAAGAGGGGGGACTTGGTCCACAGTAGTGACCTCAACTTGGGCAGCTGGGCAGAAACTTGAGGAGGGACAAGGGTTGGGGGTAAAGGGGAGGGGGCTTGAGAGACAATCAGCTCTGAGGTCCAACCTTGGTCCAGAGGCTTCGAGATGGCAGAGGAGGGCACTTGGGCCAGAGCCAGCTGGTGTCCCCTGCTGCTGCAGCTGTGGGAAGCTTGGGGTGGAACAATAGGACTCTTCTCCCCCCAGAACTGCTGGGACTCCACAGACCTCCACCCTCCCTTGCCCAAAGCCTGCTCCAGCCTCCAAAACCTCCCTGTGCCTCAGGAGTGTCACTGCCCCCACACTGTCCTCAGCTCCCCCAGGCCATCCCCAGGCACAGATTGAGCCCTGTCCTATTAATAGAACCTGGGTGCTCAAAGCAGAAGGGACCTTATTGCTTATGAGAACACTGAGTCCCAGGGTTGCCGGCTGGTAGGTGAAAAGCCAGGGCCAGAGCCCAGGGCCACTCCTCCGTGTGTCCTCCTGGCCTTCTTTCCACACATCCCCTGCCACTTATGCAAAGGGGGGGACCCTGTGCCCCAGAGCCCAGCACAGGGTCTGGCATGGAGAGGGAACATAAATGTTTGTCAAATAAGAGAAAAAATAGTCTTTTCAATTTTTAAACGCTATCCCTGATTCTGACAATTTGGGATTTGATTAATTAATGTTGTGTTTTTGTTTTTTTTTTTAAGAGACAGGGTCTGACTCTGTTACCCAGCTAGAGTACAGTGGCCTAATCATAGCTCACTGCAACCTTGAACTCCTGGCCTCAAGAGATTCTCCCACTACAGTCTCTCAAGTAGCTGGAACTACAGGTGCGTGCCACCACATCCAGCCTGGGGTTTTTTTATTTTTTATTTTTGTGGAGATGGGGGTCTTGCTGTGTTGCCCAAGTTGGTCTCAAACTCCTGGCCTCAAGCAGTCCTCCTGCCTTGACCTGGGATTACAGACACGAGCCACTGCCCCTGGCCTGTGATTTTTTTTTTTTAATGCCCAAAACTTCCTTGACACTGCTTGCATTAAGAAAGGGGATCTGTATATGTCCACTCCTCTTGAATCTGAGCAGACTCGTGACTCACTTGTAGCTATTAGAGTATGGCAGAAGTGACTTCTAAACTGGGTAGTAAAATGCAGCTTTCACATTGTTGGATGGAGCCCTAAGCTTGAAACTCTGAGATGCCCTAGAAGAAGTCTAACCAGAGGCTAGCATGCTGTAAGGAGGTCAAGCCACCTGAAGAGGCTGCATGTGGGTTGGCAGTCCTAGTTCTCAGGTGCCACCAGACTTCGGCATGAATGAGCCTTCAGATGATTGCAGCTCCCAGCCACATAGTCACCTCGGCTGAAGTTCCAGACATCATGGAGCAGATATAAGCCTTCCCCACTGTGCCCTTGCTGATTTTCTGGCTTACAGAATCTGAGAACATAACATAACAGTTGTTTTGCACCACTACGTTTGGGGTGGATTGTTAGGCAGCAATAATAGTTGAAACAATGAATAAACTACACATCTTACTTCTGTCAGTAAGAACTTGTACCTGTAACAGAAGTATCAAGCCCGATTCCAAGCCTCTCTTTGGGATACTGGATTCCTACCCATGCCCAGGCGTCAGCATCCATCTCCTTGCTATTATTTTTGGGGCCAGAGTCTAGATGGGGGGGGGAGGCGGGGCAAGATAGGGAACTAATCACCAATATCTAATGGCTGGCTGCCTTCCTGGGGAGGCTGGGTGTCCATTATCTGCCCATCCTGCCTCTCTGCCACAGATATGACTATCAGAAGGCTGTTCCCTGGGAAGGGACCACGAGAAGTTTCTCAGAAAGGAAACCTACAGGCAACAGGATGAAGCTTCATGAGGGCAAAAGCTTATTATGGTGACAGCACCCTATGTGACAAGGCTCTTGTTTAGAACTCACCAAGTATCCTATGAAGAAGGTTTTATCATCTACTTATTTTACAGATGAAGAAACTGAGGCTCAGAGAGATTAACTGACCCTCCTGCCCAAGGTCACACTATGAGGAAGTGCACACAGGATATCTGATCGGGCTCTAAACTCCTAAGCCTAACTCCTTCTGCTCAACTCCCTCTCCAAGAAGGTTCAGGAAGCCCTATGCCTCCATCCCACATCCTCCAGGAGTATCCACACCATGGCTCTCAAAGCCTTTCTACCACTGGGGACCCTCTGGGGTCAGCCTGTTTGGTAACAGCAGCCCCAGGAGCTCAAGGGGAAGGAAATGCCCCCTGGGGTGGGGGAGAGATGAGGTTGTGGGAAGTGATGAATCGGGGTACTGGGGAGCCAGCACCTCGTTGGACTGTGGTCTGGGCTCTGAGGCAAGCCTGCAGTAGTGACAGCCACCCCAGCCACATGGGACGTCATCCTTCTGAAATGGAAGGAAGGAAACTCTCAATGATTTCAGTGCTTTCATGTGGATTATCTTCTAGACCTCTGAAAGAGCCCCAGAGCATAAGTCCTATTTCCTATACCTACTTGCTGTGTGACTTTGAGCAAATTACTTGGCCTCTTTGCACCTCAGTCTCCTCATCTGAAAAATGAGAATGATAATACCCACCTCAGAGGGATACATTTCAAGCAGCTAGCACAATGCCTCACATACGGTAGGTTCTGAAAGATGTTAAATCTTCGTAATCCTGCCAGCAATCCTGTGATGTGGGTGTCACATTCACGTTTAAGTTATAGAAGGAGAGAAACATGCTGGAAACCTAGGGCAAGGTTAGTTATTGAATCTGGCTCAAACTTTATCACTGAGCTGCCTGGCAGCCAGGGCAGCAGATGAAACTTGCCTGCTACTTAATTTACATAACAAAAGGAGGCATCTTGGCTCCTTGGGGAGCCCCCCAGGCTGGCCCTCCCCACCTGCCCTCTTTCCTGCTCCAGCTCCCAGCTACTGGGGTGGCTGGCTTGTGGGAAGCAGGGTTGGAGGCACCCAAGGGTGGGCGAGGGCAGTGGCAATAGCAGATCTGGTGATGATGTTTTTCACATGTGAGTGGACTCCAGGGAACCCGAGCTTGGAATTGGGGAGGGCCAAGGCACTTGCTTCCCGGCCTCCCCCGCGCCCTGCTCCTGCGTCCCAGTGCAGTGGGCTGACCTGGGCTGCAATCCCAGCGCCAGTGCCTACTGACCATGTGACCTGGTCATGTGATCCTGGGAAAGGGATCATTCCCTTTCCTCGAGGAGCCCTCCCTTCCTCATCCAAACCCTGGGGAGAAGACTTGCTTCATGTGGTTGCCAGATGAGTCCCTCAGAAAGCCAAGTCCTTGTTTTTCAGGAGCCGATGGAGATCATGGCAAGGGTGCTGTTACCTTCGTCCTTCCTCTCTGCCCATCTTTCCTCCTTGGACATCCTCTGGGACATCATGTCCAGTTCCCATTTTCCTTGTTTCTGCAGCAGATGAGCAGGATGTCAGGGATGCCAGAAGGCAAAAGGCCCCCAGTCTCTCTGATGGGGGGCTTTGAGGCAGGGGACTCAGTCCTTCCCACCTCCGGTCCCTGCTGCCTGGCCCTGCACGCGCCCCCTCCAGCCCCAACCCTGCTCAGTGGAAAAGGCAGATAATGCAGAAAATGTGGCCCCAGTTCTCAGGAAGCTCAGAGTCCCAGGGGGCAGAAGACATGCCTGTCACCTGCTCCCTGACACCTGCTCTTTGCCAGGGCCTGTGAGTGGAGTGGGTGGCTCTGAGAGGGGCCAGCCTCAGCCCTCCTGGACCTCAGCATCAAGTCCAGATCAGGGCCCATGTAATAGGTGAAGCAAAACCCCGTGCAGCCAGTATAGACTACACGCTGGGCCCAGCTCAGAGAGCAGCAGGTCAGCTCAGCCTGGAGGTTGGGTAGGCTTCCTGGAGGAAGCCTCTGAAGGATGTAGGAGATTGAACAGGAGCTCACTGTTCTCCTCTCCATCAGTCCGAGGCTGCCCTCCCCTTATCTCCGACCCAGGTCGGTTCGGGTCTGAGCAGGGTGGTTCTGCTCAGCGTCACCTGCCAGGTGAGTGCTGCCCACGCTGTCCTGTAGACCCTCCTGCCTTCTTCTGCTAACCCCACCGATGGGGGCCCCACCATGCCCTTGACTCACCTCTGCTTCCTGCCATATCCTTACTGATCCCCAAATCAGTAAGGCCTAGGATCTAGTTGGTGGCAATTCATTATAGCAACCACAGGAAGCTAACACAGCTGCGGGGAGGTCTGGGCTACACCCTGTGCCCCCCTGTCTCCCCTACACCTTCACCTTGGCAGTATCCCCATCTCTGGGGATTCGTGGATTTGATCCTGAAGTGCCATCTCCCCCTAAGAGGGCCTCTCCAGGCTCCAGAGAGTTGCCAAGGGAAACGGGGGTGGAGGCAGGAGGAGAAAAGGTGGGCATGTGAGACAGGTGGAGTGTTCGAGGCCGGGGGGAGCGAAACTGGCAGGGGATTGTAGAGGCTTGACTGGGCGGGGTCCATTTGTGCCAGGAGTGGGTGGGGGAGCTGTGTCAGCACGGGAGGTCCTGTCGTGCAGATCTGTTGGTGGGAGGGTGTATGTCCAGCCATGCCCATCCAGTGGCCTCAGACATCCTAAGATCCAGGGGCGACCACATAGCTGGTCACCAGTCATGATCTGCAAGTGTCGGGTTGCCACAGCAATGAGAAAGCTTGCTGTAGAAGCTGAGGCCTTAGACACTGAGTTTCAGGAGACAGAAGCCCCCGAATCGGGGCCCAGCCCCCTCCCCCCAAGTTACTCCCACGTAGCACACCCTGTCAATCCTTCAACCTGAGAAAGCCCCCAAACGCCCAGTGCCTTTTCTACGGGCATCCCAGGCCGAGGGAAGATCAGGGCTGGGGTTGGGGGGAAGCTTGTTTTCCTGGAAACACAGGGCGAGCGAGGGGTTGAGGCTGGGCTGGTCCTGGGTGGCAGGGATAGAGTGGTGGCAGTGAGACATGAGTGCAGCAGGAAGTGAGTTGGCACGGAAGAGGCCTTCCACACCCGTGTGTCTGTGGCCACAAGAGTGGATGACTGATGACACGATGCTGCTTTCAGATGGGGTAGGGGTAGGGGACTGACGTCACAGGGGTGATCAGGTGTCCAGGTTGTGCACAAGCTCCCTTCCTTTGGTACCAGCTCCCCCTCTTCCTCAGTGACCTTAGGGTAAAGTCCACATTCCTTCCTCAGGGGTGTTCGAGGCCCCACCCCTCTCTCCAGCTTTACACCCCTCCCCGACCCAAGGGGAGCCCTCAGCCCCCCAGCCTGGAGCCTGCAGTGCCTGGAGGTGCCTTCCATGACCTTCCCCCAATGCAGCCTTTGTGCAGCCCCCACCCCAACCAAACTCATCTCTCAGGTTAAAATACAGATTCCCAGGCCCCACCTCAATCTCTGGCTTTGAGGCCAGGAATCTGTATTTTGTACAAGCTCCTGGGAGATTTTGATGTGTCGGAGGCGTCAAAATCCTGACTGTCCACATTCCCCTGCAGTGTGGCAGTGGTTCTGATTCTGTAGGTCTGGGGCGCAGGGCCTGGGAGTTTGCATTTCCACCAGTCTCGGGGGAGCTGGTGCTGCTGGTCTGGAACCAGCCTCTGAGAACCACCTGAGCAATACATTTAGGAGAAGACCTGCCCTCCTGTGTGCCCTCTCACTGGGTACCAGGCCCTGTTCAAGCACTCCACATTCACACAACACCATGAAACAAATGCTTATGCTATTTGCCCCCTAAGGAAAGTGAGATTCAGACAGGTTAACTCACTTGCTCAAGGTCACACAACCAGGAAGGGCAGAATCTGAACCCAGGTCTTTCTGAGCCCAAAGGCTGGGCTGCTTCCACCTCCTGTGACTGCTGGTTATCACCTCCCAGGGGCTTGTCTTGTCTCTAGAAGTCAACAACATATTCCCTGAAGCCTGATGAGAAACAGGATTGGGTTTTGAACCCCCCTCCAATACTTTCCCGGGTTCAGGCGACTTTGCTGGGTGACAGGTTCTCTGCCCAGAGAGCTCATGAAGAATGGCAAGAGAAGCCAATCCCCCACATGGTCCTGATCCCTTGTTCCTTTACTCCCACTCAGCCCCTCAGGGAGCACATTGGGAAGGGAAGGTCCCCTGCCTTCTCTCCGACTTGCTCTGGAAAGTTTCCGGGACAGAGAACCAGAGACCAGGAGGCGGGGAGGACACTCAGGTGCCTCTGGCAGAGCTGGATGGAGGCAGATCCAAGGGGCCCTGAGGGGAGAAGGGGAAGGCAGTGCTGCCCGGTTCCCTGCAGACAGGTGCTGGGGTGGAAGCCTGTCCTTGGGGGCAGGGACATACAGGTCAGGCCACAGCTGGTGGAGAGTTGAACAGCAAATCCCAATAGGGCCCTCAGGCAAAGGATGGCGCAGTGAGGAAAATAACAAAACTACCAAGATGGGAGGGTGGAGGGGCGGGGAGGTAAGACCAGGGACCTCTGACCAACTGGTCCTGACCTTGGACCTGGGCCTCCCCGGTCATCCCCTAGTCCCCACCTCTGTGGTGCGGGCTCGAGGTGGGGCCCGCCAGCTCCTCTGGACGGTGCTTATTCTTCTCTGCCTTTTCCGCGCAGCCCCCAGCTTTGCACATCTCTCGGGTGTTGAAGGTCCTCCTGGGGAGGGGAGCACAGCCCCAAAGGCAGTGAACCTGAACTCACTGGGTGAGGAGGGCAGGACCAAACAATAAACACCCACGGAGTCACCCTTCTCCATCCCAAACATTCACTGAGCACTTACTGCATGCCAGGCACTATGCTGAGGTCAGCCCTGTGCTACAGCGGTGAGCAAAGCCCCGGGGGATGGGGGTGGGAGGTGAGGACCCAAGGGAGGACTCCCTGAGGTAGGTAGAGAGCAGATCTGAAGGGGGGACGACAGCAAGCCAGGGGAAGAATGTGGGGCAACAACTTTCACAACAGAAGCAGAAGACGCAGCACTTGCAAAGGCCCAGGGGAAGAAGAAATAAAGTGAAACTACCCAAGCACAGTGGAAGTGACAGTGGAAGGGATGAGGGATGAGGCCAGGCAGGGAGGCAGGAACCACAGCCAAGAGCTAAGGTGCGGAGTTTGGATTTCTTCCTAAATGCTACAGGATGCTCAGAAAAGATCTTCAACAGGGAGATGACATACTTCAAATTACACTAAAAGGATTTCTCTAACCTCATAACAAATTTTAAAATATATCTGCCTTGTAATAAAAATAATGATAACATCAAATAAAATTGCTTTGAAAAGAAGGACGAAGTGGGAGGAACCATTCTACCCAACGCTGAGGTTCACTACAGTATTCACGTCAGTGTGGTATTGGCAAAGGGGCAGAAGCGTAGATCAATAGAACAAACTAGAGACTCCAGAAATAGACCCACACAGATACACCCAACTTATTTTTGACAAAAGTGCAAAAGCAGGCCGGGTGCGGTAGCTCACACCTGTAATCCTAGCACTCAGAGGCTGAGGTGGGCGCATTGTTTGAGCTCAGGAGTTCAAGACCAGCCTGAGCAAGAGCGAGACCCCCGTTTCTACTAAAAATAGAAAAGAAATTATATGGACAGCTAAAAATATATATAGAAAAATTAGCCAGGCATGGTGGTGCATGCCTGTAGTCCCAGCTACTCGGGAGGCTGAGGCAGGAGGATCGCTTGAGCCCAGGAGTTTGAGGTTTTGTGAACTAGGCTGACACCAGGGCACTCTAGCCTGGGTGACAGAGCGAGACTCTGACTCAAAAACTAAAATAAAATAAAAGCAAAACCAAACACATACACAGCACACATGTAGCAGGCACTGTTCTAACTGTTTCCCGTGCATTAAGTCACTACATCCTCGCAACAATCCTATATCATCTCCGTTTTACAACTGAGGCAACTGAGGCAGAGAAGTTACATAATATGCCCAAGGCCATGGACACATAGCTAGTAAGTGGTAGAACCAAAACCCGGCAGCCTAGCTCCTGAGTGGAAGCTCTTAAACTCTATTAAACTCTTAAACTCTATGGGTCTGTAGAAAACACCACAACAGTAGAAAAATAGGCAGAGCATTTAAATGGTGAAGGAAAAACAATGGCTCTTAAAAGGAGAGAAAAAGAGAAGGGTGGTACAGGCTTCCGTGTCCCTCTGCCCCGAGAGCGCAGCCTTCTTACAGCCTCATCTGGCCCACGCTGGGCAAACTCACCTGCTGCCACACCCCAGCGGGGCCAGTGCACCACAGACTGTTCCTTCAACACAAAAGACAGAGCCGCGCCTTCCAAAACCTACCCCTCACCCCCCACCCCGCCCTGCAGCCTCACGCCCCAGGAAGCACTGGGCGAAAGGGAAGCAGGCAGGAGGCCATGCCTCAGCTTTCGCAGGGAGACAGTATGCCAGGTGGAGTGGGCAGACAGGTGCGGGGCACGTGGGCTCAGCTTTTGCAACAAAGAGGACTGAGAAGGGAAGAAGAGATCCCCTCTTTTAGCCCACCTCCCCTTGGAGAACGCCCAGGCTGTCTGCCTAGTACCAGCTTGGGGCAAGGAGAAGACAGGCAGCTCCAGCAGCCATGACCCAGGCGACAAAGGACTCAGCATGAGGCCACCAGAAATGCCTGCTCCCAGGCATGCAGGCCCTTTGGAAAAGATCCAGCCATCTGACTGCCCCCCACCTCATTCCCTTACACCCCCAAGGCCTGGTGGACGGTGGGCATATCTTGAGGAGTGGAGAGTGTAGACAGAGGAAGCTATCCCAGCTACCAGGGGTCCCCACAACAGTCCTCCAGACTAACACTTCATTTGACGGGTGACTTCTCAGATGCCTACGGAGTAGAGAATGCCAGCCCCGAAATCCCATCATCTTTTTCTCTAATTAATCTCAGTCCTACCACTCCTGAGAGGAAAATGGGAACAAGTTAAAATGTAGCTGCAGACACTCACAAGTACATACAGGCACATGTATCTGTGTACAACCGGCCACTCACACCCTGCCTGTGTGCCTGAGAGCAACGCCGAGGCCAAGACCTTCAGGCGGTGCTCAGCTGTATTGTGCCTTAAACGCCACACCCCCTGCGACAACAACGAGCAGAGCCCCCTGCCTGAGCCCAGCCCAAGGTGGGGTTTAGTCAGGGCTGCCCCTCCTTCCCCAGGGCTCAAATATTAAACTGCATGAGGCTGAAGGAGAGGAAGGGACATGGGTAGAAAGATCAGCGTCCAGAGCTGGGACTTCGCTTCTGGGCGGGGGAAGAGGAAGTGTTCAAAGGCTTGAACAGAGAATGTTTTACTGGGGTCACCTCTCCCATGGCAGCTCAAGAAACAACTTGCTTTGCACTGTTAGGAATGGGGGAATTGGAGGGACCACGTGGAACACAGGACCCAAACCCAAGCCCCTGGAAGCTGGCAGGGGGCAGAACAACCATTGTTTTATTTGAGGAGCCTGAGGCCCAGTGGAGGAAAGGGACTCTCCAAAGTCACGCGGAAAAGCAGTATCGAGAGTGAGACTAGGACCAAGGTCTCTCCGCTCTCTTCCTCCTACTTCCTGCACATGGCATTCTTTATGGCTTCCAAAATGGTGTTCCCTCCACAAGACAGCTGGTTGGAGTGTGCTTCCTGTACACTAGGTGAAGGTTTACTTTCCGGTTCATTCAGCAATGTTTTAGCCTTGGGATAGTGACCATGAACCTCAAATCATAACCATTAGCATAATAAAGCATCTAACACTTACTGAGCCCTTACATCGTGTCTCCCCTGATCCTTATGACAACCCTATCATTCCAGTACAACTACTAGCCCCATTCTCCAGATGAGGAAACTGAGGCTCAGAGAGGTGAACTAATTTACCCAAGGTTACACATCCAGGAAGCATCCGTTAAAACCACTTCCCGTGCTCTTTACCACTGGGTTTCACTGCTGCCTCCCAAGTATATTGGTAAACAAATAAATTGGACAATTTCAGATACAGATAAGTACTATGAAAAAATAAAGCTTGGTGAGAGGTAGAGGATGATCTCGAGCATAGCTCTCTCTTGAGCTCTAGGTCGGTGGACAGGAAGAGTCCATGTCAAGAGGTAATGACATTTGCACAGAATCCAGATGGGCAAGGAGACTGCTATGCCAAGATGTAAAAGAAAGGCATTTTTAGACAAAGAGAAAAGTTTGGATTTTTTTTCCCCCACAGATAATAGAAAGCCACTGTGGGGTTTAAGCAGGGAAGTGACCTGTTTTGCCCTGTGGTCGATGGATTGTAGGGGGTCCCAGAGAAGAAGCAGGAGAAAGGATTTGAAATTTTCACAGAATTTGATGATGATGGGGAAGGAGGGGGAGATGGGGCAGGAGCCAGAACAGTGCAAGGCAATCTGGGACCGGCACTCTCATTTTGTTCCCACAGCCCTAAAGCCTCCCTCTCCAATAGGATGGATGGCCTTTGAAAATAAAAAAGGACTCCTAGCTGGGTGTGGTGGTTCATACCTATAATCTCAGCAGTTTGGGAAGCCAAGGCAGGGGAGAGGGATTGCTTGAGGCCAGGAGTTCAAGACCAGCCTGGGCAACAAAGCAAGACTCCCATCTCTACCAAAAATAAAAAAAAAATTAGCCAGGCGTGGTGGCACACTTATAGTCCTAGCTACTGGGGAGGCTGAGGTGGGAGGATCACTTGTGCCCAGGAGTTCGAGGCTGCAGTGAGCTATGATCACACCACTGTACTCCTCTCCTGCCTGGGTGACAGAGTGAGACCCTGTCTCAAAAAAAAAAAAAAAAAAGGACCCCTGATCCCAAATGGGCCCACCCATAGCCCCACCACTCTGGCCTCGAGTCAAGCAACCTTGAGGGAGGGGGCATTACTTGGAGTGGGGGGGCAGGGGAGGGTATCCAAGGTGGGATTTTTGCTCAAGACTGTCATCAAGAGGCAGCTTCTCTTCTGCCCCAGGGGTCACTCTGTCCGCTACTGTTCTCTTCCAGGACAGGACTGGGCAAGTAAGAATCCCCCCACCCCTGTCCCTAAATCTCCACCCCGGGAGACTCCACATGTTCTCCTCCCAGTTGGGAGGTCCCACCACGGTCCTTCTCCAGGGCTCTGGGCTAGATCACTTAGGATGGGTGAGGAAGGAGGCTGACTAGGTGGCTGGAGAAGCAAGGTCTGTGTACTGTTCCCTTCCACCCTGCCCCTTTCTCTCCCACAAGCCTCTCTGTCCCTACTCAGCCAAGCCCAGACAGGGCTCGTGTGCGCGGAAGGAGAGAGTGCTGGGATGTGCCAGCAGCTCCCTTGGCTGCTGGCTGAACTCACCTTCCTTTTCCCCCTCCCACTCCTAAGACACCAAGGGAGCCAAAGAAAAATGGGAGCAGTATTTCTTTCCACAAGCCCACAGCCTCAAGCCCAGATTGCTCCTGGGCCTGTAGCTACTTGCAAGGCTATTTTACCAGTGACCTTCAGGGGCCTGGCTTAGACCTACTCCACATTATGTCCTTTCACAGCAACCCCAGGTCCCCAGGGAGGAGGAGCCCATCTCTAAGGACTTGCAGGAGCTGATCCTGGATCTTAGACAGTGAGGTCCTAACACCCGGAGGGCCATTAAACCTCAGGGCTTCCTGGGACACTGATCCTGCACCAACACTGTTCGGCCCCAGATCGGTTCCTGGCACATAATGGACTCATGACAAATAATTGGCGATTGAAAGCTCCAGACCTGAGCCGGTCGCGGTGGCTCACACCTGTAATCCCAGCACTTTGGGAGGCCGAGACGGGAGGATCTCTTGAGCCCAGGAGTTGGAGGCTGCAGTGAGCTATGATGGCATCACTGCATTTATTCCAGCCTGGGCAACAGAGTGTGACCCTGTCTCTTAAAAAAAAGAAAAGAAATAGAAGCTCCAGACACGAGCCACTGTATATCACTTTGTTTTGAGGCCCTGCCTGAAAACCTGAAAGTAGGCTTTGACTTTCAGCTACTCTCGGGACTGATTCCCAGCTAAGCCGCTTCGCTCATGTGCGGAACACCTGCTCTGTAACATGTCGTGTGTGAACTGGCTGGAAGAATGAGCTGCATGACCTTAAACATGACCTTTCTGCCCCCCCCAGTTTTCTCCTCTGAAAAATGGAAGCGATAATTCTTCAGAAAGCTGTTGTGAGAATTATTTAGAACAAGATTTATAAAAGTAGTCACAGTCGGTGCTTAATCACGGTGGCTGTAAGTATTGAGGTGTGGTGGACAGCTCACAGGCTCAGGGTAGCAAAGTGGCAGGGGGGACTCCAGGACCCCAAAGGGACCCACACCCCCAGGAACAGGGCCAAACTCTCTCCCAGAGCTGCAGAGGTATGTGTGTAGCAGGGTCACCGCCTGCTACTCACAGGTAACCTCTCCTCGGGCAAGACCCAGCACAGCTGTCTGCACCCTCTCCCCTCCCATCCCAGGGCCTCAGCTGCCCTCTAGGCTTGGGCTCTGCTGCCATCTCTCCCTCCTTCCCCATGCCACCCCCAAGCCAAGCCCTCAGTTTTGCTGAAATACCCCTGCTTTTCCTTGCGGAGCCACCTCTGCACCTGCTCGTTGCCGGGCCAGAGGGCAGGCTAAACCCGGAGGGTACTTGCGGCTCCAGGGCACCCCCGCTCCGCAATCTCCCTCCAGGTCACCAGGGCCCTTAGTCCCAGACCCCCAGCCCCCATCAGCCGCAGCCCCCACCGTGCCTCTCGGAGCCTGCTCCCCAGGGGCTGGTGCGGAGTCCTTGCACAGACCCCGAGGGGCACCCTGGGAGGTGTAGTTTCTCAACGGCTCTCAGCAGGGCGCGGGCAGCGGGGCCGAATTCCCTTCCAGCAGATGGATGCGTCTCCTGTAGCCCCGACGTGCATCTGCGGATGCGCGACCCTCATGGCCAAGCCCATTGCCAAACCTGAGAGAGGCAGGGCAGCGGGCTAGCTCTGGGAGCAGGCAGCATCCAGATGTAGGGCCTTGGACAAGTCCCAGAACCCACCCTAAATTCCTTTTTTGTAGGATTGCTAGGGAGAGCAGCTGTCTTGGTGCCAGGTACTGCTAGTGCTGTCCTTACTGCCAGGCTGTTGCCAAAGGTAATTCGGCCCCTAGAAGGGTGTGAGGCCCAGAATGGGAACCCAGTGGGCCCCCTTTCCCCTAAAACAGACCTCACCTCAGGTGCCTCTCCCTGGCCCACCCAATACCCCTTATTACCTCCAAATGTCCACAAACACTCTCCATCTACTCAGAAATATCTGATATTTATTTCCCAATATTTTGATAATTTTTTACAAATTGAATAAACAGAATAAAGGGGAGTATGTGGGACCCCAGGCCTGGCCTTGGGCTCCCAATGAAAGGTGACAGTATGAAAACATCTCCTCACTCACAACTTCTGGCCTGCTGCCCTGACCCCCTAGCAACCTTACCTAAGAGCAAGGTGGGGGCTTTTGGAGGATCTGGGGTTCCTCCCTAGAGGGGACTTTGGGCATCCTGTTTCAGGCACTGAACTGGGTGAGATTTGGGGGGAGTGTGGGTCCGGATGTGGCACCGTCTGCGCCTCTCCTGCCTGCGGGACAGCTGTCGTAGCTGTTTCCGAATGGCCCACAGCACCAGGTACACTTCCCGCAGCAACTCAGCCTCCGGTGTCTGCAACGGGGACGGGGTCATCATTTGGGAGGTAATGGATGCAGAACTCACAGATGACTATAAAAGAAGGAGATGTGCACGTGTAAATAGCTGGGTCTAGGTTGAAACTACTGGTAGAATGACTTTCAGGTAAACAGCAAAGGGCTCGTCTAATTCCACCTCCTCCTTCAGGCCAGCTCAGACACCACCTCATCCAGGAAGACTTCTCAGACTGCATTGGATGTCTGTCGTCTCGACTTTTGTGTTTGCCTTGTCATACCATGTTTCATACACTATTTGTTCTGAGGACTCATCTGTTTTAGCCACTAGAATGCAAGCGCCTGGCAAACAGGGACCATGTCTGACCCGCCTTTGATCTCCACTCAGGGTTTCACAGAGAGTGTGTTAAAAGGAAGGAGGACAGAGGACAACCCAATTCTGTCTCCAGCTTGGAGCTCTCTCCTGACCTCCAGGCCTATATATCCCACTGCTTCCAAGACACCTCCATGCAAGAATCCTATCGACATTACAACTCATCTTTGTAATCCTAGCACTCTGGGAGGCCAAAGCGGGCAGATCGTTTGAGCTCAGGAGTTCGAGACCAGCCTGAGCAAGAGAAAGACCCCTGTTTCTACTGGAAAAAAAAAAAAAGAAAGAAATTAGCTGGACAACTAAAAATATATAGAAAAATTAGCTGGGCATGGTGGCGCATGCCTGTAGTCCCAGCTACTCGGGAGGCTGAGGCAGGAGGATTGCTTGAGTTTGAGGTTGTTTGAGGTTGCTGTGAGCTAGACTGATGCCACTGCACTCTAGCCCGGGCAACAGAGTGAGACTCTGTCTCAAAAAAACAAACAAACAAACAAAAAAACCTCATCTTGCCCAACCCCCTAAACTTATCACCTCTACCCCTAAGTCCTCCTTCATTCTCCATCCTCGTGAATGTCTCCAACCTGACTGACTCTGTCTCTCCCTCTCCCCATGACCTCCATCCAGTCTACCACCTGGCCCAACAATTCTACCTCCCAAATATGGCTCAAATCCATCAGAGGCCTCTTGTTCTACCCGACGCCTCTGTCCCATTGGTCAATGGCCAGCATTCTCCCCTGGTCCAGAAGAGCATTCTTTCTTAGCCTAGGCTACATCAGCCTCTCCACAGATCTTCCTGTCCCTCCTCTTGTCCCCTGAAAACTCCCCCTCCACAGGGCAGCCAGATGAACCTTTTCTTATGATTAATGCAGTAATACTTTATTCAAGAACAAAATAAGTTGATTTGGTAGTGACCTAGGTATTTCCCCTTTTTAAAATTAAACTTTCTATTTTGAGATCATTGTAGATCAACATGCAGTTGTAAGAAATTATAGAGATCCTGTGTATCCTTTACCCAATCTTCCCTCAATAGGAAAATTTTACAAAACTATATCATAGTCAGGATATTGACATTGACATTGATATTCATACAATCTACTAATCTTATTCAGATTTCCTCAGCTTTACTTGTCCTCATTGGGGTGTGTGGGGGGGTGCGTTTAATTTAACAAAATTTTATCATATGTGCAGGTCTGTGTATCCAACAACCAGAGTCCAGATGTAGAACATTTCCAGCATCACAAGGATCTCTCCTGCTGGCCTTCTATAACCACACATTCCCCCAAAGCCCCTGGCAACCCTAAACCATGAATATATTCTCCATTTCTACAGTTTTGTTATTTCAAGAATGGTATATAATTTTAAATAGATGCATAGAGTATATCAGCTTTTGAGATTGGTTTTCACTCAGTATAATTTCCTTGAGATTCACCCAAGTTGTTGCATATATCAAGAGTTTGTCCCTTTTTTGTGGCTAAATAGTATTCCAGGATATGGATCCATCACAGTTTAACCATTCGCCCACTGAAGGACATTTGGGTTGATTTGGCTATTACAAATAAAGCTGCTATGAACATTCACATATAGATTTTTGTGTGAACATAAAATTTCATTTATGTGAGATAAATGCCCGAGAGTACAACTGGTGGGTCATATGCTAATTGCATGTTCAGTTTTATAAGAAACTACCATATTCTTTTCCAGAATGGCTGTACCATTTTACAATCCCCCCAGCAATGTACAAGTGCAGGTGAGATTTCTAAATCAAAATCTGATCATGCTACTCCTCTGCTCACATGTCTTTAAGGGCTCCCACTGCTCTTAAGGTCAAAGCCAAATTCCACAACTTAAATATCCACTCTGCCTTGTATGAGCTGGCCCTTGGCTCCAGGATTGCTCCCCTCTCACCCACACGCCTTGGGCCAGCTCTGCAAACATCGGCTGTTCTCTCTTCATAGAACACTCCTCCCACTCCCTCCACCTTCCCCTAACAATCCCCTCAAGCCAAAATAACTCCTTCAGGTCTCAGCTTCACCCTCTCTTCTGTTAGGAAGGCCTTGTCTGACTCTCCAGGTCTAGATGAGATCCCCTCCTTTGGGTTCCCACAGCCCCCGTTCCCATGTCACACCCAACAACGTGTGTGGATAATGAACCAACAATGCCTTTCATCTTGTCTGTAGCCAAGTCTGGAAATCTTGTTCACTGTTACATCCTCAGTTCCCGGCTCAGCGCCTGTAACTCAGCAGCACGGGAGATGAGTGTTGAGCAAGTGAACGGGGAGAGGAATGAGTCACTGGGGGTTGGGGAGGGGTCTTGGGAACCAGGGGGACAGTGCTGACCTTCCAGCTGCACATTTGCCAGCCGGTCTGTAGGGCGGAGACCATGAGCGTGGAAACGGACTGAACAGCCGTCCGGGGCAGCCGCAGCAGGGATCGGCCCTCACCACCCAGCTCCATCTTGGTCCCGTCTCTTGCCTTGGCCAACACACAGGGCTCAGCCAGCCGAGGGGGCACATCCATCCTGGGGAGCTTATCCTCTCTGCAGGGCTCGACAAACTTGCAAGTCTCAACTGCCTTGGGAGTCTTCTCCACCCTCTTCAATGCATGTTTCTTGGAGCCACAGTAATCCAAGATGGTTGGCCTAACTTTTGGTTTCCAGAAGAAAACCTAAGAACCAAGACAGAGAAGAAAAAAGAGAGGGGCAGAAAAGTCCACAGAAAGGGTGGCACAAAAAGGATGGGGCAGTGAGCTCCACGGCCTCCTTCCCCTCAAGCCCGTCCCCGGCTGCCCCATCCCTAGCCTTGTTTGGTGGTAGGGGGCCGCTGCAACCTACAGGTCAAAGACCAGCACTCTCATCCCAGCACATCCTGGGGACAAGGCAGTCTCTGCAACTCACCCAGCAAGTAATTTTTTGCCAAGCCCGCTTAACCCATCGGAAGAATCTCATGACAGCAGCCATCTCTCCAGATAGGATGAACCCAAAGTAGAGGGCAGAACCAGCATTTGGTACAGTGGGGGAGGTGGATAGAGGCTGGGGGTTGGGGAGGGGGGCAGGCCACAGGCAGTGGCTGCCACCCGATGGATATCCTGGGAGCTGAGGGGCTTCACGCACAGCAGTGAAGAAAGGACTAAGAAACCCAGGGGGAAAGCCCACTCCAGCAACTCATCCCAGGCCTTTCCTCCCCTCCCTGGGACAGGGAGAGGAGTCAAAGTGGATGAGAACCTACAGTGAGGGAGAGTTCTAGCCCATTGTGAGAGCCTGCCTGGCCCGACCCCAACCCCCGAGGCCCTCCCAGGACCCAGGGAGCCAATCCCTCCTGCCCCTGGCCCTCCATCCCTCAGATCCAGGGAAAGGAAACTGACATGTACCAGGGGCCTGGTGTGCGCCAGTCATTTCCCACGTATCATGTCATGTCATCCTCACAGCGCCCCCTCAAGGTAGGTATCATTGTCAGGGCCACTTTACCAATGAGGAATCTGAGATTCAGAAAAACCGAAGAACTTGCCCAAGGTCATAAATCTAGGGAGCTTAAGGCAGGGAGGCCAACCCAGGTCAGCCTCCAACGGGCCCCTTCCGCTCCTCCCAAGGTATGGCTGCCCCGGCCACTTTCCCCTCTTCCCCACTAGGTGGGGTCCTTCTCCCTTGCTGACTCTTCCGCCTGGGACCAGAGCCCAGGCTGCCAGGAGGGGCCGGCTCACCCACAGGGCCCATCCTCAGCCAGCTGGGGGTGGAAGCCACGGCAGCCGGCCAGGCCTGGCGAGGGCACCGTGTGCCCGGGAAGCCTGGCCCACGCCCAGCCCTGAGACAAGGGGCCCATTCAGGGCCCCCTGCCCCACCCCCAAGCAGCCACCCGGATCCAGCCCGCAGAGGGGACACACTGGGAAGCTGGGGGTGGATCCTGCACAACCACCAAAGGCCTCATTGTTCCCCTCTCCCCCCAGCACGTGGGCAGACACCCCCCCACCCCACTCCTCTGCCTGCCCCTTCCCAGGACCCGAAGTGCCGGCTCCTTTGCCTGCCTCTCTCAACCCCGCTGTCTCTGCCGCGTTAAACCTCCCCAGTCTGGACAAGATCTCCAGGCAGCTCAAACTGCAGCACGGGCCCCGAGTCTAGATACAAGTGAGATGTCAGCCTCCAAATTCAAGTTTCTTCAGATTTTTTAATTATTATTATTACTTTAATAACAACCTGAATCCCAGAACTTCCAGATACTGTCCATACTCCCTCCCCTGGGCAGAGGAGAGGGGGCACTTTGAGGAAACAAGGTAGGGGTCGCATGTCTCTGCCAGGGAGCCTCCAACTCCCCCAAGCCATCTACTGCTGGGGGTCCTAGCGAGGGAGGAGCGGGGCTGGGATCTCTCATGGAGGGGGCTCCATCTAATACCCCATCCTGAAGCCCGCCCTCCTCCATCAAGGCCTGGGGACAATGGGGAGATTGGGGTATGTATGGTGGTGGGACAGGCCAATACTGAGCCTTGAACTCCCACTCCGTGGACCAGGGGGCATTAAAGCTGCATAGGAAGAGGGGGCAGGCAGCTGGCACAAGGCCTGGCAGCCCCAAAGGCACATTGTGAGGGAAGGGAGGCTCAGACGGAGGGCCCATTGGGCGCGGGGGGCCCAAGCCGTGGGACCCCCGAGGAGGGCAGCTGGGCCAGCTGCTCCGGGCTAGCCAGGGCACGCAGCAGTCCATTCTCCTGCTCCAGCGCGGCATTCCGCTCGGCCAGGTCCCGGATCTGCTCCTTCAGCACCTCCACCTCCTCCCGGACCGCAAACATGAGGTGGGACTTCACCAAGTCCTGGGGGCCCGGGGGACAAGCAAAGCATCAGGGGTGCCAGGCCACCCTAACCGCCTTCCCTGCCCAGTGCCCTGAGGACCTGGGTATGGGAGCTTCCCCAGCACCCAAATGATGAGGGCAAGCAGGGATGGGGCAGGGGACCAGGACAGGGGACAGAGACAGAATCGGGGCTCACAGAGACAGGGGCCAGCAGACAGACCGAAGCCAAAAAAAGTCAAGGCCGAGGTGGAGACAGCAGGGAGGGGACCCAAGGGAGCCCAACAGGGAGCAGGTCATGGAGCGGGGAGTTGGTGTTCCCCGGTAATGACAGCAGGGCTGGGGCAGAGCTCGGGGGGCCAGGGCCTGCCGGGACCAAGATGGCTTCTCTTACCATGGCTTGTTCGATCTTGTTGTCAATGCCAACCAGGCTTCCGGAGCCACTGGAGAGACACAGGGAGGTGAGAGGTGAGGAGGAGGAGCCGTCCCAGGTGCTGCCTTCTTGGAGCAGGCTCTGGCCTCCTCCACGAGCCCCACTCGCCGCAGCTTCCCGCCCACACCCCCGTACCTGTGACAGTAGAGAATCAGGGAGAGGAGGGTTTTGTCCATCCCCCGGCGGGCTGAGGGCCGCTGCCCTGGGCCCCCCACACCCCGGTGGGGTGGGGGTCCAGATGCCCCTCGGATGGGGGATGCTCCCCGGGGGGAACAAGGGGAAGAGACACAGCCCCTTTTTCGGGGTGGCCCTGGAGCCATCCCCACCACTCGAGTCTCATAAGATGACACCAGGGACTTGACAGAGACACCTGGCTGGGCCATCCCTGAGGGGAAAGGGTCCCCAGACCCCCCAGGGGGAGAGGGCTGTGTCAAAGGGAGTGCCTGGGGGGCTCAGAGCCCCCCGGGCAGAGTGGGGTCTGGCTGGTGCCAAGCCGGCAGAGAGGAGACAGCGCCTAGGGGGTGCTGGCCTGAGAGATATACACCGCCCCCCCAGGGCAAGGCCTGGCTGCTATTGGCTCCTCAGGGACACGGGGACCCCCCTCCTGCTGGCTCCTTGGTGGGCGGGAATTCCCAGACACGGTCAGTGCCAGTGTCCCCTTCTCACCCTGGCACCAATCCCAGAGTGGAGGGGAGGGGGCCAGGGGAGGGAAGTCAGCTGGTGGCCAGGCCGGGGGAGGGGCTGCAGGGCAAGAAGCCTGAGTCTGAGAGGGGTGTGGAAGGTTGGGAAGATCCTGGCCCCACCCTGACCCCATCCCACCCCCTCCAGATAGGCACAGTCCCTCAAGCCTCAGGAAATGGATGGGTAGGGTGGGGGGAGGTTCCCATGTGCTGTGGTCTTCTGTGAACTGAGCACCCCCCCCAGACACAAAGCCCATATCATGGGTGAGCCCTGGGACCTGGGCCAGAGGGTCCCTGACCTCCCACAGTGAAGGAAAAGGAGAAAGGGGAAAGATTACCATGGCAACAGAAACTGAGCCCAGAGCCCTGTAGAACAAATACAGCCTGTGGTCTGGGACCTGGGTCTGGGGTCTTGGAGGTGTGGGGTCTCAGAGGGAGTGAGGACTTGAGGGGAGGTGGGAAGGTGAGGTTGGAGCTGGGACACTAGGCATAGGGGTAGGGGCTTTGAACAGAGCTGGGAGTGGGATGACAGGAGGCATCGGGGAGCAGGTCTGGCTGCAATTTGTAAAGTGGCCACCAGAGGTCGACTCAGGCCTGGCTCAACAACACAGCCAGGGTTCTGGCTGTCCCCGTGACACTGGGCTCTGGGTCCCAGACCTCGCTTTCCCTCAAGCCCTTCTCTCATTGCTTACAGCCCTTGTGTCCTGTCCCATCCTCCAGGGCTCCCTCTCCTACCACTCAGGCCCCAGGCCCCTGCCTCAACCTGTGTGGCCCATGACCCACCTCATCCAGCCTCTGCCTCAGCCCCTGGGCCAGCCCTCCACGCTTGCCCCACTGTGCTGCAGGATCACCAGTCCTGCCCTCCAGCCCCAGCTGAGCCCCTCTCAGAGCAGGGACCTCAACATGCTGCATCCCACACCCTGTTCCCCTTGGAAGCCCTCCCTCCTGGCTGTCAGCTCCAACTTGCTTCCCTGTGGGGGGGGGCGGGGGGATCAGTGCGTTCAATCCAAGGTGACCCTTGGATGAGGCCTGGTAGCCAGGAAGGGAGCACGAGGGAGCTGGGAATTTTCCATTTCCCAACCAAGCTCTGGGTGCAGAAGGTGCTGACAGGTGGGGCAACCAAGGGAGTGACCAGGTCTGAGAGGGCAGGATGGGGTGGGGGTGGGGGGCGGGGAGAGAAGAAGTTTAAGAGCGAGAGGGCAGGCCAGCCAGCTAGAGAGTGAAAGCAGTTTTCAACCTACTTCAATCAGCGCAACACCTGGGCAGAGGCTGGGCCACCGCAAAAACCTACCCCCACCCCCCAGCACACACACACACACACACACAGACCAAAGGGGACAGACGCACAGGAATAGGAACATTGGCCTTGCTTGGCAGACACTTGAGTGAAGATGCCAAGTAAATTGTTCATTCTCGCCAGAAATAAAGGAATAATACAACAATAAACATTTGTTGGCTGATAGATGACTATCTCCTGTTTGTCTAGAGCTGGAGAGTTTTTGACAGCACTTTCCACTGTGACATTCCAACATAACCTTCAAGGGACCAGGTCTCTGGCCACCCAAGCCCTCCCTCTGAGAAGCCCCGAGTGAGGGGCCACAGGCACTGTGCTGGAATTCTTTGGCAGGGACAGGATCAGCCGTCACCACAGGCCCAAAAGCAACTTTGTGTTAATTAGAACAAAATGCCCCCTTCTTCAAGACACTGATAGCCAACTTCAGTCACTGTCAATGACTTCAAGCATCGACTGTGATCTCAAATGTGAGTGGCACCCCCTGGAGTTGTGCAGTGTGACATGCACAACTGGGCACTCTAGCCTTCAAGACTCTTGGGTCCTGGGGTGGGGACAGCCCTAGAGGCTGGTCTTCCTCTTTGAAGGTCAAATAAAATAAGGATCAGATGAAGCAGCAGGACACCTGGGAGAGGTGGGGAGGTTCAGATCCTGGGGACAGGGGCCAGTCCTGCTCCTTCGAGGAGCCCCTAGGGGCTGGGCCTGAGGCCAAGAAAGTGACATCTGGCTGCCCTGTCTACACTCCCTCCCGGATCTAGATCTGTGGTGCCTTCAGGGCAGGGCCAGGCCAGGAAGGGGGAAAGGGGTGCTGGCTCCTTGCCTGCTTAGGAGAGCTGTCCCTGACTCTGTCCTAGAAGGAAAGGGCATCCTAGAGACCATTGCAACCTCCTCTTCTCTTGGGACACAGACATCACAGGAGAGCGGGGACAGCGTGGCTTTAGGGTCAGACCCAGGTTCATACTGCAGTCCAGCCACTTACAAGCGGGGTGACCTTGGGCAAGTTTCTAAAAGCCTCCTCCTGAGTCTCAGATTCTTCATCTGAAAAGTGGGAAATTGCTTTTAGGATTACATGAGGTAAGAGGTAGCACCGGACCCAAAGGAGGCACTGGATAAATAAATGTACCTTTCACTTCCCAAGACCCCAGGATCCATTCTCTATAATCCCCCCAAGCTGACTACCCATCCACCCACCCAGCCAGCCAGCCAGCCAGCCACTCATTCACACCTTAACTAACTGCCTCCCACCTGTCAGGCCCTGCTGGGAATATGAAAGATCTTCCAACCCAGGAGCACATGAGCAGTCTGAGTTCACCAGGCACCCTCTGTTCTCCCACCCCCAGATTCAGGGATTGGTCAGGCATTCCTAACTCCCCACCCCGGGACCTAGGCACTTAACACTTCAGCCCATTTTCCCTCTCAAAAGGGTCCAGGACACTTGGACCCTGTTCTCCTGATAGCTCTGGGCACACTGGACAGGTGAGGCGGGGTCTACACACCCCATTCCTGGGGGCTATAGGGTGGCACAACCCAAACTCACAGGCCCAGCAGGGTGGGGCACAAAAGCCTGAGCTGGGTCAGAGCCTCAGAGCCTTGCAGCACAGCAGGGTAAAGCAGGAGGATGGGAGCCGGACCGGTCAGACTGGGGTGCGCAGAGGGGGTGGCACAGAGGGAGGGAGGGAACAAGCCAAAAGAACAGAGCTGAGATTCCTCTGAGACAGGGAAAGCAGGAGGCTGGGCTATGAAATCAACAGGGGTGGGGAAAGGACAGAGAGCCCTCTTGCCAGGGAACCTCCCAAGTGGGAGGGGGAGAAGGGTGGGAAGTGCTGAGAATAGCAGCGAGGGGGGCAGGTGACTCTCTTGGCCCTGGCCGACCTCACACCTCGTGCATTCCAGAGTGCAGAAGCCGCCCTGCCCGCCCGCCTGCCGCACCGCCCCCTCTGCCCTCCATCCCACCGCCTCTCTGGCACCCCTTCTCCTTCCTCCGCGGGTCCCCAGTGCCTCAGGCCCCTTCCTTTGATGGGCTTTAGGCCCTGATTCTGGGGGGCGGCGCCACATTCGGGGGCGGCAGGAAGGAGCGACCGCCATCTGGAGTGGGTCCCTCCAGCACCCACTCACCCCCTTGCGAAGTCCCGCCCCGCGTTTCCTCCCAAACAGGAAGTCCCGCCCCTCGAGGGCCTCACACAGGAAGTCCCACTCTTCCCTCCAAAATAAAAGCGGCAACTCCCTAGTCCTCCTCCGTGTTCCTATCAGTCCACAGCCAGAAGCCAGCGGCCTGGCTATCTGATTCGCGATTTTGTGCCTCCCTTTTCAGATGACATTTCTGTGAATGTTGAAACCTGGCCCTCGAAACAGGAAGTTCGGCGCATGCTGCCACCCAACAGGGCATCTCCTCCAAAGGGCAAGCCGCAGAAAGTCCTGCTCGCCTTTGCCGTCCTTGCTCCCAGACTGCTGTCCCCACAGCTTGGCTTTGCGGGCGGGGGGGGGGGGGGGCAGGCTT
>CM052448.1:23350740-23393856 GCA_028533085.1 Varecia variegata
TGCTCCCTAGCTCTGTGTGCTGGCCCCATCCCCTCAGGGAACAGAATCTCAGGGCAATGATTCCTTGGTACTAGAAGTCCTAGGGTCGTAAATTAGTCTGTATGGACTATAAGGATGTCACACCGCAGTCCGTAAGGGCTGTAAGGAGTCCCATTCCCCTCGCTGGTAGAGGAAGCATGAAATGCAACTGGGAGGAGACTGATTATTCTCCTCTCCAGCACATTTGCCAGTGGGTTCCTAGGGTTGGCCAGATGATCGCTAAATCTGCAAGAGCTCTGGAATTTGACAACAATGACTCCCTTCAAACTCTAAAAAAGTCTCTCACTTGACAGTCCCAAGCCAGGGAGTCCCACCCAGCTCTCTCCACAGAGAGGGAGTGGGTCCCAAATCAACTTTGCCCGGCGGTTATGCCCAGGCCAGGTTTCTCTGTTTAAGTGTCCTCTCCAAGTTCAACTTGGGGGAAGGACATTTACCAGGCAGTTTCATGTAGCTATCCCAGCTGCTGGGTGGTGAGCCTAACCCTCATGGCCCATCACACTGAGCACACCTACCTATCGTCATCGCTGTCCAGGTGACCACTGATGGCCAACATGGAGCGGGCCAGGCTGAGGCTCTGGGCTGCAGCCCCAAAGGGGTCTGGAGACTTGTGAACAAGACTGGTATCAGGGAAGAAGTAGAGAGCCGGGGAACTGGGGCGAGAGTCAAGTGCTGGCACCTGGAGGGAGAGAGGTAGGAACCATCACATCAAGAGAGAGACAATAACCAGCCACCTTACAACTTGCTGAGCAGTCTCCCTCTCTGCCCCCCACCTGCCCACTGTCTTCCAAGGACCCAGGAGTCCTGCCCCACAGCCCTTCCCCCCTCCAGCTATGGGGAAGGTGGTACCAGAAGCAAGGGACAGGGGTCACCCTGAGGACTGGGGTGAGCAGCGCATAGGGTATCAGAGAAGAGGGCTGTGGTCTGCTCTCCAGCACCTCTGCTCCCCCAAAGCTGAGCCGGGACCCCTAATCAGAGGCTACTCAAAGAATATCTGCCTTCTTAAAGTGACTCAAATGTCACACTTCCTTAGAGAGGCATTTCCCCATCATTCAATAGTCCACTGAACTGTTTCATTTTTTTATAGCACCTAACATTATCTGAAATTAAAGTATTTATTGTGTCTCCCCTGCTAGAAGGTCAGTTTGTTTAGTAGCTATTTGTAGATGAATGAATCCTCAGAAACTGCTTCTCCATCCCCCTGCCCCCAATTTTAGCCTCTCCTCCCAAACTTCTAGGGACTCAGGTGAAGTTCTGATCCTGCTCTCTGCCCTGCTTTGGGGGGGGGTTGTGGAGATGGGGGGAGGCGGAGCCTGGGCGTGGACCCACACAGCCCAACAGGCGCTGGGGGCGGCTGCAAAAGGGCGGGGGCGACAGGAACAAGACAAGACGCCTCTGTGAGGCCCTGGGAGGCCCCAGCTTCTCGGAAAAGCCAAGAACAGAGAGTCCAGGGTGGTTAGAGGGACAGAGCAGAGGAAGGGGGCCCAGGTGGTATCCCCTGGCCCTTTTCCACCACGCTGATCTGTTAGAGAAGAGGCATGGGGGACTGTACAGGAGAGACGAACTTTGGGGATCGACCCAGATGCATACACACAGGAAGCGATCAGGACATAGGGGAAGGAAGGGGGTGGGGGCCCTGAAGAGAGGGCCAGGGTCCCAAGGGGAGCTCAAGTAGGGCTTAAGGACAAATAGAGCAGAGAGGATGGCGGCCAAGGGGGCTTGCTTTGGAAGAGTCTGGGAACAGGGACCAGGAAAGGAAACAGCATCTTCTCCCCAGGGGTAGGAACTGAACGAAAGAGCTCAAGAAAAGTGGGGGGTGGGGGTCAAAAGAGACAGGAGCTTGACATCAGGAGGGGGTGGGGGGAGCCGGTCCTGACCGGTCCTGACAGGACCCAGACATCCAGTCTCAGGTTATTTTTATACTGTGGTTTGTGCCCAAGGCCAGGAAGGGAAAAGAGTTCTCATCCTCACACTCCCTGCCTTTCCTCCAGCAGTCCAAGGTGTTATTTTCTCCTTTAGGACAGAAGTGTCCAACCCCCACATCCCTGGCTGCCCACCCCCACCCCAGGGACCCAGGCATCCTGCCCCCCAGCCCAGACTTGTTCCTCTTTTGGAGACAGGAAGCCGAAAGAGCAAAGGATTTAACTCCTTCTCAGCTGCTTCCCACCGCTGCTCTCCCACTCCAGGGTGGCCACCCCCAGTTATCAGTCCTGGAGACGCCCAGATGCAGGAACTGAGACAGACACCTGGGGGTGGGGTGGGGGGGCAAATCAACAAGGCCCCCCCATCCCTGTAATATGTTCCCCCCACCCGATTCCTCAGGTCCTCAGAGAAATTTGGCTTGCAACCAAGCTAGACACGGGGCTGGGAGGGGTAGCTGGTGGGAGGAAAGAAGACCCTCCCCCCCATTCAGGATGGGGCTGCAATGGAGACTTAAGTGGAATGCCCACCCAATCTCCTCCCCAAACCCAGGCAGCTCCACCCCAAGGGGCCCAGCTACCCATAGCCAACCCCAGCCGGGGCCTCCACTCTCATCACCTGGAGCCAGAGGGGGTGAGACCAAGACAGAAAGAAAGAAGGTGAAGGCCAGATGAGGAGGCCACACATGCTACAGGCTATCTAGAGACAAGGTGAGGGCCAAAGACAACAAATGAAAAGTCGGAGAGAAAGACGGTGCAGAAAGCAGGAAAGAAGGAGCCTAAGAGAGAAAACAGAGAAGGAATGGACTTCAAAGAGAGATGGCAAAGAGAGAAAAGAGGGCTATCTAATCTGACAGGTGAAAATGGAGGCAGGGAGGCCAGGATGGAGCTTAGGCCAAGGTGCAACCTTCCAGGTGTCTCCCCCAACCTGGAACCCAGCTCTTACCTGCCCCATCTCCTCTGGAGCAACCAACTCCATCCTCAGCCGCACGTCTCCATCCTTCCTTCGAGACAGTGGAGGGGTCCCAGCTGCTGAGCCCCCAGCCTCCACTTCTACCCTCAAGGAAGGCAGGGGTGTGGCAGCCCTGGAAGTGCCTGCGCTATCCCCGGTCCCAGGCTCTGGGGGGCGCTGCTGGGGTGGGGAGGCTGACAGGGGGGGTGTCTCCACTTTGGCTTTGCCAGGTACCGCCAGCTGGCCCAGCCCCCCAGTGAAGGAGCGGGCCTGAGGTCCAGGGGAGGTGGGGGGCGGGCGAAGCCAGGAGGTGGGGCCCTGAGACAGGCCTGACTGTGGGACAGGGGCGCCCAGGCCCAAGCTGGCCAGCTCCAACCTGGAATCCAAAGATCGGCCCCCGGTGCCCCCTGAGGCCCCTCGAATTCCCTCCAGGAGTCGGCCGAAGCTGGGGGGCTCCAGGTCTCTCTCGTAAACATCCACACACGTCCAACGACCTCGGCGATAAGGCTCTCCCAGGCCGTGGGGCAGCTTCACTACCCGGAAACGAGAGGCGGGGGCCCCAGGCGGTGGGGAGCCATTCCGGGGGGTGCCCTTGCCCCCTGGATCAGGGCTGGGCTCCCCATTGGGCAGGCGGGGTGGGGGCCCTGTGGGAGCTGGCAGGGCAGGGGGATCTGGACCCCCTGGGCTCCCTGGGCCCTCGTAGTCTGTGGTGACGCTGGTGATTTGGAAACTACTCTTCTTCTTGCCCCCACTCATGGTCCCTGGGGCTCAGGACTGAGCTGAGTTGGGGGGGCTGGGGCTCTTTTAGGGGTTCAGGCACCCCTGGAACAGGGGGGCCACATGGCAGGGGCATCAGGGCCCCTGGGGATGTCAGGGTCCGACATAGCAGGAGGGCCTTGCAGGACTGGGGGTGCCTGGTTGGTGAAGGGAGCACAGGGTAGGGGAGGCGGCGGGAGGTGGGGGCCGGGGCAGGTTTTTCCTGCTGCTGTCACTGCCGAACTCCAGAGCTGAGTTTGCAAACTGGAAAAGGGGGGGGGGGAGAGAGAATGAGTGAGAAAGCAGTGGGCAGGCCACCTCTGGGGTTTCCTCTCTGGGGAGCAGAATGGGGGAGGAAGGGGAAACCGCCAGAGACCTAGAGACAAAGAGACAGGCAGAGAGACAGAGACCAGAGCAGAGAGGATGGCACACAGTGCAGGAAGAGGCAGCTGAGACCCAAAGTTGGGCATTGCTTGTCTGGGATCCGAACTCAGGAGACTGCAGAGCTGCACTGTCCCGAGCACGGGCTCCAGCGCCTGGGTGAACCGGGCTGAAGCAGCTCCCCGGCCTGGCCCGGCCACCCCGAGGCCTCTCCCGGGCCTCGAGGCCCCCGCACCCCGGCTCCCACCTCTCTGGGGCAGACCGTGCCCCGCCGCCCCAGCGCCCCGCCCAGTCCGGAGCCCTACCTCCCGGGCCTCCGCCACTGAGCGAGCCGGGGGTCCCGGCGCCTAAGATGTTGGGCTGTGCTTTCCTGGGGCCTCCTGGCCCGGGGCACGCAGGCGGCGATCAGAGGCTGCCCAGTCCACCTCGGGGGCCGCACCTCACCCTGTGAGGCATCTCTGTGGAAAGTTTGCTCTCCAGAAAAGAAGGAACCCGCGCCTCTTCGGTGGAGCCCAGGCGCGGCCTCTGAAGCCCCAGGGGTGTCGAAACCGATGTGGGAGGGGGCGGCCTCGGCGGTCTGAACGCGTGGGTCTCCCGAGTCTCCTCCGCGTGGCCCCGCTGGGTCGGTCTCTCAGCTCCGCGGCTCCTCTTGGTCTCTGTCTGTCTTTCTCTTTCTGGGCTGTTGACAACCCCCACACCAGGAAGTCCTGCCTACCCGGGCCTGCTGACTGCTCCTCTCCTCCTCCTCCTGCCCCTCTTCCTCCCCTTCCTCCTCCCTCCCTCCGTCCTGGGGCTGCCCGCCAGCTGGCCCTGGGCCAGGTCTGCCACAGCCGCTGCTGTAGCAGTTGCCGCTGCTGCTGCTGCTCCCGGGGCCCCAAACAGACGCCCTTAACCCCACACCTGCTGGGCCCCAGCCCGGCTCTTCCGCGGAGGGAGGGGCTGCGGAGAAAGGGGAGGAGTTCACAGGAGGCCTGGGATTCCCTTACTTGTAGGCACTTGCTGCCACTGGCAGCAAGGGACATACCAGGCAATGTACTGGGTGCCTGATTGCCCATAAATGCCTAGTAAATGTTATAATGCGGCTGTGGCTGTTATTGTCATATCCTCTTTGGTCTTCACAGTAACCGCATGGAGAAGGTAGTATTCCCCCTACTCCTTACTTACAAAAATTTTCAAACATGCCATGCAGATCTGGGGAGAACATACAAACTCCACACAGAGGCCCCATCCAGGAATCATTTTTTTCTCATCAACGTTATAAGGAAACAGCATTCAACAAAACAACGTTATTCCAGGACCTGCTGTATTTTGCTGGACTATTTGAAATCAAATCCCAGCAAGTGCTGACCGGCACGTGCCCTCCAACTACTGGACACACATATGTCCACACACTTACCCACACAGATGCACCTGAGGACCAAGGCCAGCTGGCCACAAGCATAGACCCCTCCCCTATCTCTGACCATTCCCACCTCTTCCACCTTTTTAGGAAGGAAAATCCACACACACTCATAAAGAGCCTGCTATGCGTTTGGCATGAAAGAATAACCCGCCAGTGGCCATTTTATCTCTTTTGGCACCTCTAACCAACATTGAGGGGGATTATTTTAGCAAAAACAGTATCTAAAGGCCACATCTGCCCTCACTCTCAGGTTCAAAAGGATATGGATTCTAATTAGTTTTGGTCATATGGAACCGCTCTCCAGTATATTAAAAATTCCTCATATTATCTCATTGGATTGCAAAACAGCCCTGGGAAGAGAGATGAGGTAAGTTTTGAGCGCCAGTTAAGGAAACTGAAGCTCAGAAACATTCAGTCATTTGCCCATAGCCTTGGAGCTAGTATTTGATGACACCCGGACTATAACTGGGCTGTTTGATTCCTATTCTAGTGCTTTCTCCCACATTCCTCCTCCCTTAGCTTAAGCTCATGGACATTTCTAACCACTCTTTAGGGTTTGGCACAAAAAACAACCCCACAATATAACCCCTACCCCCTCTATATATTTATTCTTTGTTTCTTTGTTAAAATGCATCTCCTGTTGGCCATAGTAACAATGGCTGCCTCCCAAGTAGTGAGGTCCAGGAAGCAGCCTCTCCCACAAGCCCCCTTCCCCTCCAGACCCCTTTCGTCCTTCCCCTGCAGAACCTTCTCTATTCTGACAATATTCACAATGCAGCTCTGGCTGCTCTGCCCCCAGACCCTCCTTCCTTCTAGCTGACCTGCTACAAACTATTCACAACTTATCTTTGGACCCTCCCTTCTCTGCCTCAGGCACTCAGTATCTGTGACTGGAGTCCCTGGAACAGTATTGGTCTCTGCAAGGATATGTTTGTTGAATGAATACATATAAATTAATTCACACTAAGGTGTAGAAGTGAAATGGCTTTTATGTGTTTTAATGTTTTACCTCTCCTGGGAGCATATATAATAGCCTTACTTTCTTTTTTTTTTCTTTTTTTTTAATCTCTTTACTTCTGCCTATATAATAGCCTTTAATGTGCGGGGCCCATTAGGACTTACAAGGCACTTTAGTAGTATTTTACCATTCCACAGATGGGATGAAGCATCTTTCAGAGAGGTTTTGTGAGTTGTCTGGACCCACACAGCACATCTGCAAAGACTTTGCCATATAAAGTAACACTCACAGGTTCCAAAGATTAGGATGTGCATCTTTTTGGGACCCATTTTTCGGCCAGTTAAGAGTAGAACGCAGGTCTTTCTGAAGCTGATGCACCCCCCACACACACAGAGCTGTGGGCCAAAGGGACTTCGGAGGGGGCAATTTCTCAGGGAGATGGTGAGAAAAGTGATGGGCAGGGGGACCTCGTCACGTCCCTCAGCGGCCAGCGACCACACCAGGGCGATGGTTGCAGTGGTCCCCGTCAGAGGCCGAGCATGGTAAGCCCAGGTCCTGGCGGGTGGCGCCAGCGGAGTCAAAGGTTACGGGAGGGATGACTTGGACCGCGGGGGCGGACGGGAGGAAGACTTTGAGCCCAGAAGGTGGAACAAGGTCCGGGAGCCCGGGAGGCTGCAGGGGGAGGCGGCCGAGCCAACAGGGGTGCCCTCCCAGCACCTAGGGGGCGGCGGGCAAGAGGGGGCGCGGCCAAGGGAGCACGCCCCCTGCCGGGGAGAAACGCCGATCGTCCGTCTCCCGACTCCAGGAGCCTTTACGCCCGGAAAACGGCCCCCCCCCTGCCGGCCCCAGCGCCTCACTGCACCCTCGGCCCCGCAGCCGCAGCCTCGGCCCCGGCCCGACGCCGGGTGCAGACCTGGGGAGCGCCGGACGCACAGGGTGCGCGGGTGGGGCCCCAGGCTGCCGCTGGGGGGCGCCGCTGCGCGCCGCTCCGCCGGGGCCTAGGAGACCCAGCCCAGCACCGCCCGGCCGGGCAGGGGGCGAGGGGCGGCGAGGAACGGACGCCCCAAGGCGGGAGCGGGCTGGCGCCGGGTCCCCTGTGCCCTACAACCTTCCTCCGGATCTCCCCCCGCGGGCTCCGCGGCCGCCGTGCCCCCCGCCCCGGCCCGGCGGCGCACCGCTGCACCGCCGCTCCCGCTCCGTCCTTGGAGGGTGTGGAAGGGTGGGTTTGGGGCCGGGGGCGGGTCTGGGGGCGGACCCGGAGGCGGGGCTGTCTCTGCGGCAGGGCCCAGCTCCGCTCCCCCCCGGTCTCTCTCTGTCTCTCCTCCTCCCTCCTCCTGCTCCGGGCGGAGCCCGGCATGGGGGGGCCGGCGCCCGGCAGGCCAGGTACGGTGATGTAGAAATTGGGGAGGCTTGGTTCGGGGAGGTGGCGGGGGACAAGGGGCAGGGAGGATTGGCGGAGCGAGAGGCGGAGAAACCCAGGGTAGCAGGACAAGGGGAAGGGGAGGGTGCCCGGGAACCTGGGGCCCTTGGATGGAGAGGGGGGATGAAGCAGGCCAGGTTTGAACACACAGGGGTAGGGGGAGGACGGCACTGAGGAGGGGCGCCTGGGAGGAGAAGTGAGGCCGAAGGCGAAAAGCAGAGTGTGTGTTTGGGGGAAGGGAACCCAGAGCAGGTATGGAGGCCGCAGCTCAGAAGGTAGCTATGGGGCCAGACTGGAGACCCCCGGGTGGGATTGAGGGGCGGGGACTGGAAGAGGAAAGCCGGGGGCCTCCCAAATCCTGGAGGAGGAAGAAGGTGATTTGGGCCATCAGCGAGGGAGGGAGGCAGAGACCACTGCTGAGGGGCCAGGGAGCAGGAATCCGGGTGGACAGAGGCCCAGGCCCAGGGAGGCACTGGAAAGAGGCCACGGGAGTGGAGATGGATGGATGGGTGGTGTTTCAGATGCCCCACTCAGACAGCCCCCACCCTTCCTTCAGCATCCCCACCCTGCTCTCATGACGCCCCCCCAAAGCCTCAGGGCCCAAAGGGGTGGAGAGTCCGACCATCTCCCCTTCCCCAGTGGGGTGCAATGTACGCAAGTAGGCCCCGGGCATAACTGCTTGTCTGTAGGTGTGTCCAGTTCCGTGAAGCAGATTTGTGTGTGTCTGGAGGTCTGTGTGTGTCTGTGGGTGTGTCTGTGGGTGTTTATGTCTGTGTGTGCCTGCCTATTCCTAGGTTTCTGTTTACCTATGCCAATCTATGTGTCTGGTCCTCTGTCTGTAGGTAGGGGTCTGTGGCTCCGTGGTTTGTGTGTCTGAATGTGTGTTTGTGTGGCTGAGGGGTTGCTATCCGTTTGTGGGGCCTGTCTGTGTGGTGGATCAGGATGTATTTACACAAGAAGGAATCTGTGTCAACCTGATCTCTCAGAGTGTGTATTTGTGGCTCTGAACACCTTTGTCAGGGTCTGTGGTTGTGTGTACACATGCAGGTCTATGTCTGTCTGTCTGTGGGTTCTCGAGGCTGTGTTGGGTTTTCTGTGTCTCTCTGTGTTTTCTTCTCTGAGGACCCGAGTCACGTCTCTGCTCCTTTTTCTCTCTTTCATTCATTCCTGGCCCCCACCCATCCCACATCTTTCTTTTTCACCTTCCTACCCATTCCCCACCAAGTGGATCCGGGACCCAGGGAGGGCCGCCCCCCGGGCCTGGTGGCGCTGAGCAGGGCCCCCCAGCCCCCACCTCCTGCCCCACGACATGAACCTCCTGTACCGAAAAACCAAGCTGGAGTGGAGGCAGCACAAGGAAGAGGAGGCCAAGCGGAGGTAAGTAAGGCTGTGCCCCCAGACTGCCCCTCTTTGCGTCCCACCTCTGCTGCCCCCTGGCTGGGCCACAGCCCCTCCTGGGGCTCAGCAGCCTTGTTGCCAGTGAGATCTCTGACTTCAGAGTCTGTGCTCAGTACAGGGTGGCTGGGATGGCACATCTGCTGTCCCACCCTGCTCCTGGCCTCCTGGGGGTTTCCAGATCAGGAGCACCCTGTTGGCTCTTCCCCATCCCCAAGGCCCAAGTCACTCCTTCCTGACTCACCTCTGGCCTATGGTCTTCTCCTCTCTGCAAATTTGGGGCTGGCTGCTGGCTCTCCTGTCACCTGACCTTGGAAGGGGCAGGCCCCGCCTCCCTCACAGGGTCTAGGGACGGGGTCATTTCAGGGGCATCAGAGAACATCCATTTGGCCCTCTCCCAGTTTCCTCTGCTGGGGGAGGTGAGTGGCCAAGTGACAGGGCTGTGTGTGTGGTGGAAGGACATGAAGGCTGGGCCCCACAGAAAAGCCAGGGCTGGGACCCGCTCCCACAGCCCCATCCCTGGTTGCCTCTCTCCTGGCCCTCCCAGGGACCTGGGGCCTGGCCTCTCCCACCTTGCCCCCTTCTCCCCTTCACCCCCATTGACTGCACAGCCTCTTGGAGCCTGACTCAGAGCCACCTCCCTGCTCCCTGCTCCCTCCTCTCAACTGTGGAGTTTAATTCTTGTTGTTAATTAGATTAATCAGAGCGATCGCTGCAGCGATCTCTCCCTAATGAAGGGTTAGTAGACAGGGCCTTAATGAGAGCCCACCCCCAGCAGCTTCCCCCTCTTCCCTGCCAGCTGCCCCCCTCCCCTCACACAGAGGCTCAGGGACAGTGAAAGGGAATAGGGGTGAGCTGGAGAGGGTGACAGAGAGAGGGCAGCACCAAGGGAGAGGGAGGAAGGGAGGAAAAAGCATCGGGGAGGGGGGCTGCTCTGGCCGCCCATGGGAGGGGAGGCGCCAGGGAGGGGAGGCGCGGTGGGTGCGTGGGCTGCAGTAGCTGGACTGGAGGGGAGGCCAGAGGCCAGGTGTGGGCCAGCGTAAGAGTGAGAAGCCCCAGAGCTGTGGTGGCAGGTGAGCTGTCCGTCTGTCATGCGGGGCTGTGTTGCCTGGGTTTGCATCTTTCTCCCTATAATACGAGGCCATCCACACAGATGCCTTGTGCTGGACGTGCCCAGGCTGGGATCCGCCAGCCCCAGGGACACCCCCTTCTCCCATCCCTGCCCCTGACTGCCTTTTTTTAAGCCTGAGACTCAGCCTCAAGTCCCTACATTTGGGCCTTGGGCCTTCAGGCACCCCCGTCCCCACCCCAGGCTCCCTTCCTCCTCCCTGGGAAGCCACAGGGTTGCCAACACCTCTTGAGGTGGAGGAGGGAGAGGCCCAGGTCTGAGGCCCGTCCTCTGTTCCATCATGGTCTTCTCTCCCCAGCTCCAGTAAGGAGGTGGCCCCCGCAGGCCCGGCAGGGCCCGGGGCTGGCCCGGGGCCTGGGGTCCGAGTGCGGGACATCGCCTCGCTGCGCCGCTCCCTCAGGATGGGCTTCATGACGATGCCCGCCTCCCAGGAGCACACCCCCCACCCCTGCCGCAGCGCCATGGCCCCACGCTCCCTCTCCTGCCACTCGGTGGGCAGCATGGACAGTGTGGGAGGTGGCCCTGGGGGGGGCAGTGGGGGTCTCACAGAGGACGGCAGCACCCGCAGACCCCCCGCCAAACCCCGGAGACACCCCAGCACCAAGCTCAGCATGGTGGGGTCGGGGGCAGAGACACCCCCTAGCAAAAAAGCAGGTGAGACACCCCCATCCCTCCTCAGGGGGAGCTGGGAGCTGGGAGGATCTATTCCAGGCCAGGGGAGGCCTGCGGGGAGGTTCATTCAGGGAAAAACCTAGGAAGTGGAAGGTTCCATTCTTGAAAGGAATGGGGAGGTCCTTTTGGATGGGTCTGAGATGAACCATTCAAGGGCAGGGGACACTCCCTGAAAAGTTCATTCCTGGGAAAGTGGTGGTGGCCTTGGAGGGACATGAGGAAGGGCTGAGTGGTAGAAAAGGACTCAACCTAGGGCCGTAGGTTGAGGGGTGTGGGAAAATGAAGAGGCCGATATGTCCTTGCAGATGGGTCAAGAGGTCTCCTCTCCCCATTAAAAACTCAGTGTATTTTCTCTTTCCCATGCTGCCCAGGCTCACAGAAGCCAACCCCAGAGGGCCGGGAGTCCAGCCGGAAGGTTCCTCCGCAGAAGCCCAGGCGAAGCCCCAACACCCAGCTCTCTGTCTCCTTCGATGAGTCCTGCCCCCCAGCCCCCTCTCCTCGAGGGGGGAACCTGCCCCTGCAGCGCCTCAGTAGGGGGTCCCGAGTAACTGGGGACCCTGATGTGGGTGCCCAGGAGGAAGAGCCCGTGTACATTGAGATGGTGGGGGACGTCTTCAGGGGGGGAGGAGGAAGTGGAGGGGGCCTGACTGGGCCCCCTCTTGGGGGTGGGGGCCCAACCCCTCCAGCTGGTACTGACTCGGACTCCGAAGAGGGGGAGGCCATATATGAGGAGATGAAGTACCCGCTGCCCGAAGAGGCAGGGGAAGGCAGGGCCAACGGGCCACCTCCCTTGACGGCAACCTCCCCGCCTCACCAGCCTCACGCCCTTCAGCCCCACACCCACCGTCGTCCAGCTTCAGCCCTCCCAAGCAGGAGGGACGGGACGCCCACCAAGACCACCCCTTGTGAAATCCCCCCACCCTTCCCCAATCTCCTGCAGCACCGTCCTCCACTCTTGGCCTTCCCCCAAGCCAAGTCTGCTTCTCGAACCCCTGGTGATGGGGTCTCAAGGCTACCGGTCCTCTGCCACTCCAAGGAGCCAGTGAGCTCCACCCCAGCTCCCCAAGTGCCTGCACGGGAGCGGGAGACGCCTCCCCCACTGCCTCCGCCTCCTGCTGCCAACCTGCTGCTGCTGGGACCATCGGGCCGGGCCCGGAGCCACTCCACACCGTTGCCACCCCAGGGCTCTGGCCAGCCCCGGGGGGAGCGGGAGCTCCCCAACTCCTACAGCATGATCTGTCCCAAGGTGGTGGGGGCGCCGGCAGCCCCCCCTGCCCCAGCCGCCTTGCTCCCCGGCCCCCCCAAGGACAAGGCTGTGTCTTACACCATGGTGTACTCAGCAGTCAAGGTGACCACGCACTCCGTCCTGCCAGCTGGTCCACCCCTGGGTGCTGGGGAGCCAAAGACGGAGAAGGAGATCTCAGTCCTCCACGGGATGCTGTGCACCAGTTCGAGGCCCCCTGTGCCAGGGAAGTCCAGCCCCCACAGCGGGGCCATGGGCACAGCAGCTGGGGTCCTCCACCACCGCGGCTGCCTGGCCTCCCCTCACAGCCTTCCGGACCCAACTGCAGGCCCCCTTGCCCCCCTCTGGACCTACCCAGCAACAGCAGCTGGGCTCAAGAGACCCCCTGCCTATGAGAGCCTCAAGGCTGGGGGGGTGCTGAATAAGGGCTGTGGAGTGGGGGCCCCACCCCCCATGGTCAAGATCCAGCTACAGGAGCAAGGGACCGATGGGGGTGCCTTTGCCAGCATCTCTTGTGCTCACGTCATCGCCAGTGCAGGGACACCAGAGGAGGAAGAAGAGGAGATGGGCGCCACGACATTTGGGGCAGGCTGGGCTCTGCAGAGGAAAGTCCTGTATGGAGGGAGGAAGGCAAAGGACCTGGACAGTGAGTGAGGGGTGGGGAATGGGGGGGTGGGTGGCTGGGGATGCTTGTGATGGTTTGGGGGTGGTGTTGGAGGGGTTATTTGGAAGTCACAGCCTTGGTCTGGGAAGTCCAGGTCTAGGAAGTTTCCTGGGAGACAGGAGGGATGGGCGTGAGCAGCAGGCTGAAGGGCTGGGGTTCCCAAGTGTGTACCAGAGGGGCAGGAAGGTCTGGCATAGGGAGGGGGTCGAATGTGGCCCTGACCCGGTCTGCTCCCTGCCCCTCCTTCCCTGGGCTGCAGGGGTGTGTGTTTGTGAGTGTGCGCACACTAGGAGCTAAACACAGCTGCCTCCCAGCTGTTACCATGGCAACTCATCCAGACGGGAGGGAGAGGAGAGGGAGGCCCCTACCGTTGCCTAGCAACACAATGCTCTGCCAGGCCTACTCTCAGAGATGAGCTTAGTTCACATGCAGCCCTTCCCCCCAGCACCCCCCTTCTGGGCTCAGGATTTGGGATTCTCCCCCTACGGGTCTCGCTGGCAGGAGGGCAGTCATTCCGGCCCTGTCTGGAGCTGAAGGAGCTTGGAAGCTAAAGCTGGGGTAGAGGAAGCCCGCTGACTAGGCAAAAGGGTTTGAATCAAATGTATATGATTCTCAGCCCCAGGGGATGATACCAATGTGTGGAAAGGAAGGTGGCGGGACTGGGGTTCCTCCTGTATGTGTGTGTGCTGGGGGAGTGTGAGGTAGTCCCATTCCTGCTGTGACTTGGGGCAGGTTTCCTGGTCCACCTATGCTGCAGTGTGTGTGGCTGGGGGGGCAGAAGGACCCCTCCCACAAGCAGGCACTCAGTTCTCTGTGTCATCCCAGCAGAGGTCGAGGATGGCGCCCGGGCCTGGAATGGCAGTGCTGAGGGTCCAGGCAAGGTGGAGCGTGAGGACAGGGGCCCTATGACATCAGGGATCCCAGTGAGGAGCCAGGGGGCAGAGGGCCTCCTGGCCAGGATCCACCATGGAGGAGACCGAGGAGGGAGCCGCACGGCGCTGCCTATACCCTGCCAGACCTTCCCCGCCTGCCACCGCAATGGAGGTGACACCTGCCTGCACACACCCCTACACAGATGGGGCTGGCTAGGGAGAATCTCCCAGGGTCTGCCTCTCCTAACCTGCTCATTTGTTGGCCTCCATGTCCAGGGCCCTAAGCCTTTGCACCACATCCATTCCCCCTTCCTCCTCCCATGAGGCAGGGGCAGCCTGGACGGGGGCTCTTCTCTGGGAACTGGGGGAGGGGGCACCAGAGCCCCTGCCCTACTCACTCCTGCCTTCCGCCTCAGACTTCACGGGAGGCTACCGCCTGGGGCGCTCGGCCTCCACCTCGGGAGTCCGGCAGGCCGCCCTCCACACCCCCCGGCCCTGCAGCCAGCCCAGGGATGCCCCCAGCCAGGTGAGGCTTGGTTTTTCTTTTAATTGCGAAGGAGCAGGTAGAGAAGAAGGCTTGGATGTGGAAAGAAAGGGGTCAGTCGGGCTGGGGCCTGCGCCAGCCAGGTTAGCAGAGACTAATGGGGACCCGGGGTTGAGAGTGGGGGGGTCAGGGAGGATCCAGGAAGGGGCTGCTTGAGAAGGGCCACGAGGCAGGGCCTGGCTTGGAGATCAGTTGAGGCCGCCGCCAGCCGACAGTGCGCCTTTGTGCCATTTAGAGAAAGGACTCCCTCCGGGTGGACCAATTAAAAAATTGTAGCCATCTAAGAAGACAATTTTTAAAAGGCACCCCTTCCTCAGGGTGACAGAGGCTCAGCGCGGCACCAGGGCGCCCGGCTGGACAAAGAGACAGGCAGGGGTTGGATTTCAGCCAGACGGAGAGGACAGAGGCCGTGGGGGGCAAGAAGGGACTTGTTTTGGGGGGAAGACGTTGCTCTCAGGAGCAGCGACCGGGCCAGGTCACTCTGAGGTCCTCGACGCCCCCCCTCCCCCCGCTTTTTCCTTTCTCCGCTCGTCGGTGGCACAGACCCACCCCGCGCTGCCGCTGCCGCTGCCCCTGCCGCCCCAGCCGGCCCGCGAGCGCGACGGCAAGCTGCTGGAGGTGATCGAGCGCAAGCGCTGCGTGTGCAAGGAGATCAAGGCGCGCCACCGCCCGGACCGAGGCCTCTGCAAGCAGGAGAGCATGCCCATCCTCCCCAGCTGGCGGCGGGGGCCCGAGCCCCGCAAGTCCGGCACCCCGCCCTGCCGCCGGCAGCACACCGTCCTCTGGGACACTGCCATCTGAGGAGGGCGGGGAGGCCGGGGCACTTGGACTGGGGAGCGGGGCGGGCACGCCCGGCTCTCCCGGGAGATTTGCCTTGAGAGACACTGAAGGATCAGGTGAGAGAGAGCCAGGGAGAACCCCTGCCCTCCACCCCAGCCCCCGGAGATGCGGAGTCTGCCAGGCCCATCGGGCTTGGGGTGCCAACAGCACCACCGAGAGATTTGGGGGAGGAGGAAGGGTTTGCTTGAAGTCGGGGTGAGACCCTGGGGCTGTTCTCCCCATTGAGTGTGGTAGACCTCTCCTCCCGAGAGGGCAAAGGTCAGCATGGGGGGGTGGAAGGAAGGGCTTGGGAGGAAGGATGGGGGGTGGGTCGAATGAAAGAGAGGGCCTAGAGAGTGAGGTAGAGGAGCTCTTTTGGGAGTCATTGGGGAGGGGTATTTATTTTGTTATTTATTTTAGTCTGGAGGGCAATTCTGGGCCCTTCTGACCCACTCTTGAGGAGGGAGTGGAGAATCAAGGCCAAGTTTGCACTCTCCCCAATGCCAATGCCTAACGGCCCCGCCACCCACGCCACCCGCCACCCACGTCACCCCGCAGCCAGGGAGGGGTGTGCACGGGGAGTGGACTGAGAGAAGGGAGGGGTCCAGGTGAGCGGAGGGCCGGGAGACCATTTCCAGTATTTATAATTTGCCAGAATTTGGTAGTCAGTGTGGCCTGCTCTGAAACAGGCATCTTACTTAGTTCTGGGGTGAGGGTCTAGCGCCAGGGATGGGCGGGATCGTGGGGAAGGAGGGAAATTTTAGCGGGTGGGGGGTGGGCAGGGTATTTATTTAAATTAAAAACAAAAACAAAACAGAAGAGATGTCAGGAACTTTTTTTTAATTCCTTTCTTTTCAGAATAATATATTAAAAGACTAATGATCCTAGACCTGGCTACTTATATTTCAGTGTGCTCCGCCTTTCTCACATTTTTTTTTTTCTTTTTCCATCTTGCCCTTGGTTGGTGGGAGTTGAAGGTTGTGTGGGGAGGAGTGAGTAGCTGTGGCCACTAGCAGGGGGAGGTAGAGTTTGAGATAAGTCTTTGGGAATGCCACCATGCAGTGAATCAGTAAGCATTTATGGAGCACCTACTGTGTTCTTGGCAATGCACTGATGCAGAAGGAATATTCAGCCATGAAGCTTGCCCTCAAGCACCTTATAATCTACTCAGGGAGATGAAACACCTAAGTCAACAGTAGACAGTGCTGCAGGAATAAGAGGGAGAGGGCTGGAGTCATCCAAAAAGGCTTCCTGGGACAGGTAAGGTTTGGATGAGCCATAGGGAGGAGGGAAAGCCCCAACGTCACAGTATGATTGTCTATGGAACAGTAAGACATTGGGGGCGGGGGGGACAGTGATTAAATGATACAGTAAGTCCAGCCACGTGGAAGCTGGTTCAGAAAGATCAGCCTCCAAGCAACATGCAGGTCCTCTGGCAGGAATCCAGAGGAAGTCTGCTGGGAGGCGATCTGTCGCCAGGGAGGAGGATAAGGAGGGTATCTGGGAGGATGGAGGGCAAGGGACAGTTGCAAGAGGCAGCTGAAAGAAGACATCCTCAAGATGGGGATGAAGGAGCAGCATTGGTCAGACACGAAGCCCAAGTTCAGAAGTCCAGTGTTTGGGGAGGTGACAGAGCAAGAAAGGTGGGGTTGAGAGTGGCTTTGAAGTAAGAATGTTGAATTTGAAGCACTGGTGAATATTCAGGTTAAAAGGTTTGTTATCTGCTGGAACAGAGTTTCAAGAAATGTGGATAATAAAATAGAAGTTTTTAAGTAGTATGAAGAACATTTTTGAAAACTTTAATAGTTTTGTGTTTATGTTCATCATATTAGAAAAATTATAACCAACATATCAGGCCACTTGTTATTTCATGGATGTTATTGCACAAGATAAGGCTAAATTTATCTTTAATGAGTTGGTTTAAAGGAAAAATATTAAGCAAATAAATAATGGTACAGGCAGTATACAGAATATGAAAAATTATGACCTAATTTTTGAAATTTGGGAAACCTCAAGTTAGAAGTAAAATGATAGTTTGGGAGAGAGGACAAGATGGTGGCCATTAGGAGTCATGAACTTGGAAATGGTACTCAAGGCCAACACAGGTGAGCTCTGTAAAGAGGATGTGGGTAGAGATAAGATTTAAGGACAAAATATAAGTAAGCAGCAGCTTTTTAAAATAACTAGTTAGCAAATTAATGGAATGAAATACCCCATTCATAAGAGAAACAAAAACCATAAAATATCTAGAAGTAGCAAGAAATGTACAGGACCTATATTGGATCAATCAAAAAAAAAAAACTACAGCCTTTGGAGTCACTTAAAAAAAGGAAAGAAATGAATAAGAAAAGAGTACTAACTTATTCTTGGATATGAAGACTTGATAATACAAAAGATGTCAGTTTTCCCCAAATCCATAAATTCAATGCAGGCTCTAAATCTCAGAAGGATTATTTAGGAAACTTGATAAAATAATTTGAAAGTTCATGCAGAATGATAATCAGAAAAACCAGAACATTCTGAAACAGAAGAGTAATGGAGAGACCTCCTCTACTACATACTAAAACATGAAATACAGCCACAGCATGCTGGTCCTAGCACAGGACTGGCATAATCCATCAGAACAAAGAGTCCAGAAATAGCCTCAAATGCACATGGGAATTTAGCACTTATGTGATAAGGGTGATATTATAAATTGGTTGGGAAAGGATTAGTTATTCTATAATTATTTCTTGAACAATTAACCAGTCAGGAAGGGGAACATGGGAAGCTGTATCTCTGTTTCATTCATTATGCCAAAAGATTTAAATGTAAAAACAAAACACTAAAAGGGAAAAGTGGATGAACATTCTTATATCTTTGGGATGGACAAGTCCTTTTGAAAATGACATGAAAACCAGAAATAAATAAGCCAAAAGACTTTTAAGTTTGATCATATTAACAGTTAAAACTTCTAGGCCAGGAGCAGTGGCTCACACCTGGAATCCTAGTACTCTAGGAGGCTGAGGAGGGAGGATGGCTTGAGGTCAGGAGTTCGAGACCATCCCAAGCAAGAGCAAGACCCCGTCTCTACAAAAGATAGAAAAATTAGCCAGATGTGGTGCACACCTGTAGTCCCAGCTTTTTGGGAGCTGAGGCAGGAGGACGACTTGAGCCCAGGAGCTTGAGGTTGCAGTGAGTTATGATGACACCACTGCACTCTAGCCTGGGTGACAGAACAAAACTGTCTCAAAACCCACAAAACAAAAAAAAATTTCTGTATGGCAAGTCAAACTACTAATACAAACATTAAACTAGGAAAATATTTCTAACACATGTGAAAAAGATTAATACAATATATAAGAAGCGTTCATGAGTCAAAAAGAAAAAGAAAAAGCAACCCAGACAAATGTGAACAAGGAACATAAATTCACCAAAGAAACAGAAATTAAGAATAAACATGCTCAACCTCAACAATAACTTAGTAATATAAAATAAATCAGTAAGAAAATAGTTTTCATTAATCAGACAAGAGTGAAAAAAATTCATAACATCAATCTGGCAAGTATGTGCAGAAAACAGGCACTCATTGTGTAAATGTAAATTCATACAGCCTTTTTGGAGGTCAGTTGAATATTTATTAAAATTTTAAATGTGTACAGTTTAGACTCCATTTCCAGGAATTATCCTATGGAAATAGTTACACAAGTGTGGAAAGCTAAATGTACAAGGGTGCTAATTGCAGCATTGTTTGAAATAATGAAAAATTGGAAACAACCCCGAAGTTCATCAGTATGGCATCGACTAACTAATTTACAGTAACAATGGAAAACTGAAGCTGTTAAATAGAATGCAGAAGATATAAATGTTCTAAGCACAAGAACCAGTTGATAAATTAATAAGTGAGTAAAGCAATGTACATATAGAAAAACCCCATTTTTAGAAAAATTGTTTATTTGTAAATATTTATATAGAAAAAAGTCTGGAAGGAAATACACCAAATAGTTGATGGTGATTATTTTGAGGTCTGAGAAAAGAGAGACTTGATTTACTTTCTAAAAAATAAATTTCTAGGCCGGGCGCGGTGGCTCACACCTGTAATCCTAGCACTCTGGGAGGCCGAGGCGGGAGGATCGCTCGAGGTCAGGAGTTTGAGACCAGCCTGAGCAAGAGCAAGACCCTGTCTCTACTAAAAAATAGAAAGAAATGATTTGGACAGCTAAAAATATATATATATAGAAAAAATTAGCCAGGCATGGTTGCGCATGCCTGTAGTCCCAGCTACTCGGGAGGCTGAGGCAGGAGGATCACTTGAGCCCAGGAGTTTGAGGTTGCTGTGAGCTAGGCTGACACCACGGCACTCTAGCCCGGGCAACAGAGTGAGACTCTAGCTCAAAAATAAAATAAAATAAAATAAAATAAAAAGAATAAATAAATTTTTATTGCTTAAATTTTTATGTGTATGTCAATTCTAATATCAGAGGATAGATATATGTTTTTATTACTTTTTTATAGGAAAAGAAGTAGTTAATTGTTCAAGGAGAATGAAAAGGGGACAAGTGACTGTGGTCAGTGAGATGAAGGGGATGTGGAGCCTGCGTGTGTGGGTTCAAATCCCAGATTGGCACTTAGAGCCAAGTTCCCTTATCTATAAAATGGGGACAATTAGAAGATTGTTGAGATGATTAAATAAGATAGTGCAATGCTGCCTTTGAGGCTTAAGAGAGAGGGATAGGGATAGAGATTGTGATGGGGTGAGACAGGAGAGAGACTAGAACTGAGAGGCACGGTGTAGAGGGAAGTCTGGTAGCAAGGGCCAAGTCAAAGGCAGGCACTTGGGGCTGCTGTGAGCCCGGGCTGCATGCAGGTCAAGATCAGAGCCTGCGAAGAGTTAGGAGATTAAAACACTTAGGCTGTGCTGGAACTGTAAATCTCACATGAGAGATGGAGGGAAGACACCACCTGGGAAATCAGCCTGCGCTGCCTGCCTGACACCTGGTACAACTCACCTGGGACTACATGTCCCCTCCTAGGGTCACTAGGATACTTCCAATGCTGACTTTCTACCTTTTGAAACTCCAGCAAAGCAGGGGACTTTCGGGCAGGCACAGCGGGAGGTGAGGGTGCTCTGGGGCATTCAAGTCAAGAAGGACACAGAAGCAGGGAGAGCGGGGAGACCTTCACTGGAGAAGTCAAACATTTGAAACAAAGGAGAGGGAAAAGAAAGACCTCGGAAATAATATTCTGCTTCAGTTGTCCTGATCTGTTTTGTTCCTTGAGATCATATGTCTCTGAAGATCGGTTTGTAGCAAATATTACTAGGGTAATGTCAAAAAAGACTCAGGGACAAGCTTAAAGAGGCTCCCAATGGTGAAAAGATGGGATAATTCGAATATCAAGAAGCGTAGGCCGGGCACGGTGTCTCACGCCTGTAATCCTAGCACTCTGGGAGGCCGAGGTGGGCAGATCGTTTGAGCTCAGGAGTTCGAGACCAGCCTGAGCAAGAGCGAGACCCCGTCTCTACTAAAAATAGAAAGAAATTATATGGACAGCTAAAAATATGTATATAGAAAAAATTAGCCAGGCATGGTGGTGCATGCCTGTAGTCCCAGCTACTCGGGAGGCTGAGGCAGTAGGATAGCTTAAGCCCAGGAGTTTGAGGTTGCTGTGAGCTAGGCTGACGCCATGGCACTCACTCTAGCCTGGGCAACAGAGTGAGACTCTGTCTCAAAAAAAAAAAAAAAAAAAAGAAGGCTAATAACTGTAATGGGTTGAAAGACAAATATATTGAAATCCCCGAGTTCATACGATTTGAAAAAAAATTGTTCACCTTTGGAAAATACTAACGAATGAACTCATTATTTTAAAAACTGGTAAGTAAAGGGAAAGACTCAAGCATCTATCTCCCTTTATCAAATCATAGATGAAGGGACGTTTCTATTGTTTCTATATATTCTGGCTAATAAATGAAGAAAGAATTTTAGAATTAGAATATCACTGTGAAGTAATGGATCCATCCATGTATTGAGTTTCAAGAGCAGCTAACATCATATATCACATTGTAAGAGATAATCAGGCATTATTTGCCTCTTTGGAAGGAAACACTACGACCTATGAGGTGTTTTTGCCCCCAAAAATCAAACCTGAGACTATGATCAAGCCTCTAGGTGCAAATACCAATTGCAGGAAATACAGAGAAGAGGGGAACACGTTAGACACCACCATGGAATGCAGCCAGCAAAATTGGGACTGTGGGAAACACCATAGGACAAACAACCTGGATTCTTCAACAAATACATTGTCAAGGAAAAGGAAGAGACGAAGAGGGAACCTGTAGATTAAAAGAGGCTAAAGAAGACATATCACCAAGTTCAATCTGTGGCCCTTACTTGGATCCTGAGTCAATTAAACTCTTGTAAAAAAAAGCTCACTACATTTATGGGACAATTGAGAACATGACCACTGATTGGCTATGTGATGATGTTAAGGAATTATTAATTTTTTAGGCATGGTAATGTATCATGGTTATATATTTTTGAGTCCTTAAAGAAATAATACTGAAATAGTAATGGAAGAAATTATATGAGGTCTAGGATTTGCTTCCAAATAAAATGGGAAGGAGAAAGTACATGGGGAAAAGATGAAATAAGAATGGCCATGAGTTGAGAATTGAGGTTGGATGATGGGTACCTGGGTGTTCATTGTACTGTTTTGCCTGCACATGAGCTGTTTGAAGTTTTCCATAATAAAATGTGTTTTCTTTTTTTAAAGTCAGTGTGATGAGTCAAAATTTTCCTGTTTTGAAAAAAATGAGGGTTGGGAGCAGATGATCTAGGAAGCCCTTCCCAGCATACACACTCTCTTTCTAATTAAAAATAACATTTTATTTTTACAAAAGCAATACATATGAAATTGTAGAAAGTTACCAAATACTGAAAAAATAAAATAAAAGGCCGTATTTCCATTGCCCAGAGGTTACCATTGAACAGCTTACTGTATATTGCAGAACTTTTTCTATATATAGCTACGGTTTTTTAACAAAACGAGATCATGCTGCACGTGCTGTTTTGAAAGCTACTTTTCTCACTTAATGATTTCTACCTCCCCGTGTCAATATATTTTCATCTTATAATATTTAACACCCAGGCCCTATATACATTTCCCTAGTTGTCCCCAAAGTGTCCTGGTATCTTAGTCAGCTTGGGCTGCCATGACAAAATACTTTAGCTGGGGTGGCTTAAACGACAGATATTTATTTCTCACAGTTCTGGAGGTTGGGAAGTCCAAGATCAAGGTGCTGGCAGACGTGGGTCCTTGTGAGGGCGCTCGTTATGGCTTACAGATGGACATCTTTTTGCTGCGTTCTTACATGACAGAGAGAGAGTGAACTCAGATCTCTCTTCTTCCTCTCATAAGGACACTAATCCCATCATGAGGGCCCCACCCATGTGACTTCATCTAAGCCTAATTACCTCTCAAAAGCCCACCTTCAAAAACCATCACACTGGGGGGTTGGGCTTCAACATATGAATTAAGGGGAAAGGACACAACATAGCAGGCTTATTCAGACTGAGATTCTATCCAGAACCATGCATTACATCTGCTTGTTATGTTTCTTCATCTAGTCTAATTTCTGTTCCCATGACCCTAACTTGTGGAATAGACCAGGCCAGTTGTCCCGTAGAAAGTGGAAATTCCTGCACATTCTTGGTTGTTTCCTCAAGGCGCCATCTGCAGTTTACAGGTACTGGGAGTTGGAGTGTCTTAGCATTTGCTCTTCAGACCCAGGTGTCCCTCATATGTGTGCCTCTAGACTGGTGGCCCACTCCGAGGGTCTGGCTTCCATTGCTCCTCTACCACCTCCAACCCCCATCCCCCTCCTCCACTGAGGTGAAGATCATGTGCTAGGACTCATCCAGGCCCCCCACACTGACCTCTGCCACCACTCTGGGGCAGTCTTTTGCCACCAAAAATGGCTGGGAGCCAGAAACCAAAGGCTGGAAACACCAGAGATGGTGTCACTACCCTTTTAAAAAATTTCCACTGACCAAGTGGTGACCTTTTTCCAATTGTGTTTGACATTCCTGCCTTAAAGCCCAGGGATGGGTGGGACAGCAACATGCACACATTCCAGAAATTTCAGAGTAATGAGGGGAAACCTGAAAAAATCTGAACTAGAGGGGAAATTTTAAATATATGCATTATTTATTTTACTGCCCATTTAGACCTAAAGTTACTTTGTTCATCTAGTAACATAAAATGTACCCTTGCATTTGGGTCATAAAACTGTCATGGTTGGTCTACTTAGAGATATGAAAATCTAAAAACTAGAGAACACTTTTCCCCTAATTTTGAGGTTAGGTTGGGTGAGTGAAAGGCCAATGGGGAAACGTCCCCCTCCTCTCCTGTTTATCTTTGTTCTTTCCACGGAGGCCCCAAGACAAGGAAATGAAGCCAGCTCCTAATAGGAACTTCTTACAGAAGCAACCCCATGTGCCTGGGTCTGAAAACAAAACAGACCTGAGGAGGGACAAGTTAGCTTCTAGAATTCCCTCCTGGGGTGCAGATTGCCTATCACCTTCCCATGAAGAGACATAGGAGGAGACTCCCCATCCAACCTACTGCCTTCAATCAGTGCTCTGAAGGAGACCAGCCCCAACACTCCCTTCCTGCAGTGGATCAAGGATTTTTTTCCCCTTAGAGCAGGAGAGGCAGGGGCCTCTGCAGGAGAAGGGACATTGACCCTGCCCACCAACAGATCACTGCTCTTTACACCTTGGAGGGGGAGACCACTCAAGCTTTTCAGAGTGCATGCAGGGTGGGGGCGGGTACAAGAGGACAGCAGGGAGGACAGGCATTGCTCCTGGAGGTGAAGCCAGGGAACAGCATAGAACTGCCAGACCAGGCACAGGAAGAGGATGGCTGGGGCACAGTGGTGGAGGGGCCCTGCCAAGGAGGCAAGCAGCAGCTGTCTGTCTCAGAGGGTGGGTGGGATGAGACCAGATGGCCAGAAAGTGACCTAGGGATGCCTGGCATCCTGGGTGGGCCCAGTGGACATGAGTCTTTTAGCCCGGTGATTCTGCAACCCAAAAGGAGACTGCACCACCCAGGTGTGTGCTGATTAGTAGTTACAGCGTAGTTCTCAACTGGGGCAATTTTGCCCCCCAGGGGACATCTGGCAATATTATTGGTTGTTGCAACCGAGGGTGGTTAGTTGAGCTGTAGAGGCCAGAGATACTGCTAAACATCCTACAATGCATAGGACAGCCCCCACGACAAAGAAGTATCTTTGTCAGAAATTTCAACAGCTTCAGAGGCCAGAAACCCTGAGGTTTGTGGCTCAGAAGCTCTGAGTTAAAGTATCTTAACACTTAGAACATGGTGCCTTTAGATTTCTATTGTAAAACCTACCAGCTTTATTCCATCCACACATTTTTGTGTGTTTGTTTTTGAGTGTGCCAGTAAGACTTCTCATGTCTGTTTCAGACTAGGGTTGGGGTGGAGGTGGAATTACATAAAACCTTCCTTAAATCTAACCTTAGTCACTTGCTAATGCTTTAAGTTTATGTTCTCTCTTAACAAGTGGTTATATCGACCTGTGATGCAGACACAATGAAAGCTCTGAAATCACATTTCTGGGTTTTTTTTTTTTTAAATCAGCTTAATCCAGGTATAATTTACACATGATAAAATGTACCCATTTTAAGTTTATGGTTTGATGAGTTTTTACAACTGTATATACCTGTATCCACATGTTTTACAAAACCATGTTTAGGTTTATGGAGTAATGGTTAGAAACATAGACTGAGAAGTCCATCAGACCTGGGTTCAGATCCCAGCTCTCCTATTTACTGAGCCTTGTTTTTCCTACCTAAGGGGTTTACTTTGGGCACTAAAATATGACATACTTGAAGTATTTAGCACAGTGCCTGCCTGGCACATGGTAAAGTGCTTCATCAATGGTAACAATCATGATTATGAATGTTATCACCACTTCATGATATACTTGGTGATACAGACTGCATTTTTGTCTCCCCCCAAATTCGTATGATGAAGTCCCAACCCCCAAGGTTAGGAGGTAGGGCCCTTGGGGGATGATTAGGTCATGAGGGTGGAGCCCTCATGAATGGGATTAGTGCCCTTATAAAAGAGACTTTGGAGAGCTCCCTTGCCCCTTCTGCCGTGTGAGGACAAAACAGGAAGATGGCCTTCTGTGAACAAGGAATTGGACCCTCGATAGACATCAAATCTTCTGACACCTTCATCTTGGACTTTCCAGCCCCCAGAACTGTGAGAAATATATTTCAGTTGTTTAGAAGCCACTCAGTGTATGGTACTCTGTTATAGCAGCCAGAATGCATTAAGACACTTGGCAAATACAGTCCTTTTTTCTGTATCTATATGTCTTCCCAGGATAAGCACATCTTTTCCCAGGTTACAGTATTCACATATACATATGTGATTCCTAAACCAGCATTTCCAGACTCAATCCTCTCTCCTGGGTTCCAGAAAACCATGACAGTTTGTGGTAGGCCCACCTCAAAACAACCTGTCTGCTCTTGAACTCATTATCCTCCCCACCAACCACCCACCATGTCTTAGACTGTCCATCCCAGACAGTAGCATTACATTTAGTCTCCCAAGGCAGAAATCTTTCCGTAGAAATACCTGGTTCCTTTCTCTCTCACACACAGCCTTTGTTAATTGGGATATCAGCTTCACTGCTTCAAAATAGACCAAATAGCAGTGGTTTAACCTAAATGGGAGGAGGCCTATTTCTTGCTCATATCAGTGTCTAGACATTAGCAGTCCAGAGTAGACATGGAGACTTCAGTATATCAGGGCCAGGCTCTTTCTAAGGGTGTTGCCTTTATTCTACAATGTCTTAGTGGCTTACTACCAGGTCCAATTTTCATGCAAAAGGGTGGTGCTTGCTTATGATGCAACAGGCACCACATTTAATCCTCATACTACCTAAGAAGTAGTGGTTTTATTAAGTTGACCCATACAAAATTTCCATTTTGGGGTAATATTGGCAATTTTATATAATTCAACCCAATAGTATCTCTACTTAATAGCTAAGGACTCTGATGCACAGAGAAGTCAAGTGACTTGCTCAAAGACACACAGCAATTGAATGGCAAAAAGGGGGTTGAAATCCAGAGCTTCCCTGGAATCTGGGCCAATGGAAGATTCTTCAATGAATAAGGCTCAGTTGCTCTGTCCCCAGTGCACTTATAACCTAGTTGAAGGGCAACATATGGACACTGAAAAGCTAAACAGCAGTTCAAGAGAGAAACAACAGTTCGATACAGCTATGTAATGTCATAAGGCCATAAAAATGTCAAGAAGGTCGTTGCCAATTGAGTGGTAGGACAAGGCATTCTTTTTCTAGAAGTTGAGGAGACTGAGCAATGGCTCCAGGCTAGTTTGATCTGGAAGGCTCCCAAGAAGAGGGGAGATTTCAGCTGGGTCTTGAAAGCAGAGGAGGATTAGTTCCACAGTGGTGGTGATATGAGGATGTTTAGTGATAATTTCATTCTGTTGTATTTCATAAAATTTTGAGATGTTATTGATGAACCTGGCTCTTTGTCATTGCTTGGTTGTGTGTGCACAGGCAGGTGTGTATACTGCCATAGTGTACCTGTGAATTTCTTTTTTATGTCTCTCTATGTTTCTCACTTTGTGTTTATGAGTCTGGATTATGTCTTTCTGGGTCTTGGCATGTGTTTCTCTCCCTCCCCCTCCCCTTCCTTCCTTCCTTTATTTCTCTATCATATTCTCTCTCCCAACATCTGTCTCTCCCCGTATCTTTGATCTATGCTTGTCACATATAAATCCCAAGCATAACTTTTACTATTCATTGCACATATTAAATAGTTTGATATGCCCTGCCCTTAATTTGAAATGCAAAGGAATGGAATGTTCTATTGCACCACCTAAATCTCTCATCCATTTCAATCCTCCTCTCCCCGGCCTTTTATTTAATTAATTTGTTTTTATTTTTGTCAAGTTAGACATAATTTTAAAAGTCAAATCATACTAAAGGGTTAACAATGATAAAAACAAGCCTCACTTCTTTGAACTCTCGACCTGCTTCTCAGATTCAACCTCTTTAAACTCCTTCAACTGTTTCTTCTGGTATGTGCCTCCTTGTTTCTAAGTAACATGCTTGTACAGCTATTTGTTGCTTTTACAGTTTTAGATATGATCTATGATTTCTTAAAACAAAAAATGGGGATTTAACTCTTAAACCCCCATTCCCCACACAAAACTCTTTCCCTTCCCCCCTCCTCCAAATATAGTTATATCATAACTTTTGGCCAGATCAGAGTTCAGTGTTTATAGTATTCTTATTATATAAATATTATCTACAGCTGAGCCATGTGATAGACTATGATTATATTTCTTTCTTAGAGTTTTCTCTCCCTGGAGTTAGCCATCCCAATTTTTTATTTGTCTAGTTTTCCATGTACCTATCACAAATTCGATCCCATCAGGTGATCGATCAGCCTAATCTTTTTCTTTGGAGACATCTGTCCTGTAGCACTTATCCTCCTGTTGTACACTAGATGGTTTGCTCTAGGGTGCGGTGCAGCTGTTGTCCTGGGATCGTGCCTCACTTCTCTCCCCTACTCCTGATCCTGAGTTCCATGTCTTCTCTTTCTTGGATTATTCCCTTATTTTATTGGAGTCTATCCTCCAATAGCTTCCCATGAATGGTTCCAGAGAGATCATTTTCTTGAGACTTTACATGCTTGAAAATGTCTTCTACCCTGACTAGACTGATAGTTTAGTTAGGTACAGAATTGTAGGCTTGCAATCATCTTTTCTCAGATTTTCAAGGCATTGCTTTATTGTCTTCTAGTTTGTGATGATGTAGAGAAGTCTGAAGTCATTCTGATTCTGAGTCATTTCTCCCTATAAACTTACAGAATCTTTGCTTTGGCTTCTGTGTTCTGAAATTTCAAGATGATTTGTCTTGATATGGGTTTAATGTAATTCATTGGATATATATGGGGCCTCCCCATCTAGAAATTTAGATTCTTTAATTCTGGCAATTTTTATGGACTTATTTCTTTGATAATTTCTTCCTATTTGGTTTTCTCTTTATGAAACTTCTGTGGTTTTATGATGAATCAATTTCCTGAATTATTATTATTATTTTTTTTTTTGAGACAGAGTCTTACTTTGTTGCCCAGGCTAGAGTGCCATGGCATCAGCCTAGCTCACAGCAACCTCAAACTCCTAAGCTCAAGCAATCCTTCTGCCTCAGTCTACCGAGTAGCTGGGACTACAGGCACGCGTCACCATGCCTGGCTAACTTTATATATATATGCTTTTAGTTGTCCACATAATTTCTTTCTATTTTTAGTAGAGATGGGGTCTTGCTCCTGCTCAGGGTGGTCTCGAACTCCTGAGCTCAAACAATCTGCCCGCCTTGGCCTCCCAGAGTGCTAGGATTACAGGCGTGAGCCACTGTGCCCGGCCTCAATTTCCTGAATTATTGATTCTCAAATTTTCTTATTTTTCCTCTCCTATTTTTTGCATTTTTGTCATTTTTCTACTATCCAGGAGGTTTTTTTCACCCTTATTTTTCAAACCTTCTACTGACTTTTTCATTTTAAATACCATATTTCTAATTTTCAAGAGCCTTTTTTGTTCTCTGGAAGTTCCTTTTTGCATCCTTCTGTACTTACTTCATGATGAAATATCTATTCTTATCTATTTAATAGCCAACAATATTAATTTTTTAAAGCTTTTCTTCTGCTTTTTCTCCTGCTCCCTCAGAGGTAATTTTTTCCTCTTTGTTGCTTTGACATCTGTCTTTCATGACAAAAGCTGGTGTGCTCTTGAGCTCCCTATTCATATATCAACACTCAAAGGTCTTCTTCTTGGACTGTTATTCCAGGGAAGACTCCACCAATCATCCCTGGTGAGTGGGGGAAATAAGAGGTAATAATCCCGGCTTCAGTACTTACAAAGGTGGATGAAGGGAAGGGGGCTGGCTGGAGGTTGCAAATGCCCTGTTGAACCCGCTGCCTTCAGCTGTGTTAAGTGCTTTGGCCCAGAGCTCCTCTTGTTTAAACTCCCCAGAAAGTCAGCATCATCTCTTCAGCCTGGATTGGGGAAGACACTGTCACCTTGTTCAGGGTGGGGAAAGGGAGCTGAGAATCTATTTCTTTTATAAGCTTCTAAAAAATATTATAGTAAAATACCCATAGCATAAAATGTATCATTTTAACCATTTTTAAATGTACAGTTGATCGTGTTAATAAGAACATTCACATTCATGTTGTTGTGCAACCAATTTCAAGAACTCTTCACTTGCAAAACTGAAACTCTGTACCCATTATACAATAACTCCCCATTCCCCTGCCCACTGCCCCTCACCCTGGCCCTTGCAATCACCAGTCTACTTTCTGTCTCTATGGATTTGACTACTCTAGATTCCTCATATAAATGGAATCATACAGTATTTGTCTTTTTGTGATTAGCTATTTTCACTTAGCATAATGCCCTAAAGTTTCATCCATGTTGTTGCATGTGTTGGAATTTCCTTCCTTTTTTAAGGCTGAATAATATTCCATGGTATGGATATACCACATTTTGTTATCCATTCATCCATCAATGGACACTTGGGTTGCTTCCACCTTTTGGCTATGTGAATCCTGTTGCTGTGCATATGGGTGTGCAGATCTTTCATAAACTTTTATCTGATCTCTTTTGTTCATCCCTACTTGCACTCCTATATTCAGGGATACCTGGTATTTCTACCATCCCAACCCTTCTGGGGTTCCATGATACCAGTCAGCTTTCTGCTGGGCTCCCCCATTGCTGTCTTAGGTCTTAGCTTTCTCTAGTCTACTGCAAATCAATTACCATCATCCATCTGCTTTTCAACCTCACAATATTTTGTTATCCATTTTCTTTTTTCTGTCTTCTTTGTCCAAGAGGGCTTATATCTCAAGAGAACATTTCTTTTACTATCATTTTAGTGGGATTTCAGGAGGGAGAAGTAGTAAACATGAGTGTTCAATCCTCCGTATTTACCCAAAGTATCTAACTTGTGTTACTTCTCAGTGATATGGTTTCTGACTTTTTTTCTCTTGTGGATAAGTGGCACTGGATTAAAAGAAAATGTTATTACCTCAGTGTAAAAATACATGTGGCCAGGCAAGGTGATATGCACTTGTAGCCCCAGCTACTTGGGAGGCTGAGGCAGGAAGATCGCTTGGGCACAGAAGTTCAAGTCCAGCCTGGGCAACATAGTGGGACCTTGTCTCTTATTTTTTTTTTAATTATATATACGTGTGCGTGCGTGTGTGTGTGTGTGTGTGTGTGTGCACATGCGCATATGTGATCATGAAAAACAGTTTGGTAGTTCCTCTAAAAGTTAAACATAGAGTTATCTTATTATCTAGCAATTCCACTCCCAAGAATATACTCAAAAGAATTATAAACATATGTCCACAAAAAAGCTTATACATGAATGTTCATAGCGGCATAATTCATAATAGCCAAAAAGTGGAAGCAACTCAAATGTTCATCAACAGATGAATGGATAAACAATAGTGTTATATCTATACAATGAAATATTATTCAACCATAAAAAGGAATGAAGCGCTGATACACGCTACAGCATGGATGAGCCCAGAAAACATTATGCTAAGTGAAAGAAGGCAGACAGGAAAGGTCACATATGGTATGATTACAATGTCTAGAACAGGAAAATCCATAGAGACAGAAAGTAGATAAGTAGATTAGGGTTGCTAGGGGATGAGAAGGAGGGCTAATAGGGAATCCTGCTAATAGGTATGGAGTTTCCTTTTGGCAATGAAAATGTTCTGGAATTAGATGGTGGTGATGGTTGCGTAACCTTGCAAATATACTAGAAACCTCTGAGCAGTTTAAGAAGGTGAATTTTGTAGTATGTGAATTATATCTCAATATTTTGAATGTATGTAATTAAGAAGAGGAGTGACAGCTAGGACAAAAAATTAAAGGTAGAGACATAAAACTGCAATCATACATTGAATTCCCTTTTTGTAATGGATTGTGGAGAGGCAGAAAGCAAAGATCAGGGTCCACACTGTAAGCAAAACCTTTCTAGCTCACACAGTTATTAACCATCATTTGGCTGGGATTTGCCATGATACTGAGAAAAGAAGATGGTCAGGTGGGTGGCAGAGGAATGAGGCAGCGAGACCACAAACAGAAAAAAAAGCCAGAGTTCTTGTCTCAACTCTGTTCTCTGTGTCTTCCGTTCTCATCTGTAAAGTGAGAAGGTTGGATTAAATCCTGAGCTCCACCCAGATATGATTTAGTAGGTCTAGGTTGTGCTCCAGAAATCTGACTTTTAAAAAATTTCCCAGGTGATTCTAAGGCTCATCTAGGTTTGGAAATCTGTTTTTATAAAATGAAGGGTTTCGGCCGGGTGCGGTGGCTCACGCCTGTAATCCTAGCACTCTGGGAGGCCGAGGTGGGAGGATCGCTTGAGGTCAGGAGTTCCAGACCAGCCTGAGCAAGAGCGAGACCCCATCTCTACTAAAAATAGAAAGAAATTATATGGACAGCTAAAAATATATATAGAAAAAAATTAGCTGGGCATGGTGGCGCATGCCTGTAGTCCCAGCTACTCAGGAGGCTGAGGCAGAAGGATTGCTTAAGCCCAGGAGTTTGAGGTTGCTGTGAGCTAGGCTGACGCCACGGCACTGTAGGCAGGGCAAAAGAGCGAGACTCTGTCTCAAAAACAAAAAATAAATAAATAAATAAAATAAAATGAAGGGTTTCTATGTTAAAAAATTAATAAATCAAACTTCCTGAAATTCTTTTCATGGAAGATCAACAGATTAAGTTCAGACACCCCATCATATGCTAAGAATATTTGCCAATAGGAAACTTGTAACAATCATAGTTATTCTAGGGCAGAAATAGTTACAAAGTCAATTCACATGGGGCCATGTGTAGGCCTCTCCATAGGCTGCTTAAATGTCCCCATGATGTAGCAGCTGGCTTCCCCCAGAATGGGTGATCTGAGAAAGAGCAAGGTGGAATGAAGCACAATGTCTTTTATGACCTGGCCTCAGAAGCCACACACTATTGTTTCCATCACATTCTATTTGTTAAAAGCAAATCCCTAATTCAAGCACACATTCAAGGTGTGGGGAATCAGACTCTACCTTTGGAGGAAGGGGCATCACAGAATTTGAGGACATATTTTAGGACCACCACAACCATTAACATTACATAACACTGAATTGCATGCTTCTCTGTATATCCCTTACTACTCGGTGAGGCACCCACATGTAGCAGGGCTCTGACACAGGGGTGATCAGAAGGGGGTGATCAGAAGATATCTGACTATTGTTTGGGTATCAGAGAGCTCAACTTCCCTGACTAAGGGGCAGTCAGACCCTCTCTGGCTTCTGAGAATGGGCTCAGGAAACTCAAATGCAGTGGTCCAGGCTGTCTGACTTTGCCTCCAAATACCCTAGATTTTGCTAGTCTCCTAGCAAATCCCTCAGGCTTGGTTAGGACATTTCTAGGGTTGGCGTGGAATATGAGTACAGTGCTGCAGACCTTAAAATCCAACATACGTATTCTATAGACACGTAAACTGAACATGACCAAATCGTGTATCTGTTCCTTTCCTAAACCTGCTGTTTCTCTGGAACTCGTCATTCTAGTGCAGGACATCAAAAATACAGGCACCATTGTATATTCCCACCTCTGCTTTCCCCCAAGAACCACAGACACTAATTCCTGCAGGTGGAGTGCAGGGAACCAGGGTAGAAACTGCCCGGTAGGGCAGGCAGGTGTATACCAAGCATGGTCTATGGATTGCATAAATAATATGTCTCATGTACACATATATAGTTCTAAATTTATATAAACAACATGTTAATTAAAGTACAAATTCACCTCAAAGTATTACTGAATTATCAGAGCAGTCTTTTGTAATTATGTAATTTTTCAATCCGCAGGCAGCACAACTATCTCCATGGGGATCAGTGAACCTTTTCAGTGTTAAAAAGAGATCCCTAAAATTAGTGCCACAGATGAACTTGAACATGTGCAAAATGTAAATACATTTCGGAGCATCAATACAGTGACACACTAGACAGTCATGAAAAGGAATAAAGAAGCTCTTTAAGGACTGATATGGAACGATCTCTAAGATATATTAACCGAAAAAAGCAAGTTGCAAGAGCAGTGGGCTGTAAGTTGTTTATGTGCCTATAACAGTACACGGAGAACCGGGTAACCTTGGTTTCCCCCAGAGAGGGAAGCTGGGGTAGGATTAGAAATGACACAGTCTGTAAATTAGGGCTAGGAAGAGAGATTTTTCACAATATGCCCTTTTGTACTTTTTGGATTTTGAATCATGTGACTATTTTGCCTATTTTTAAAAATCAAACCAAATTGAAATTTTAAGAAAGAAGTGTCCTCCAAATAGGTTGGAGTCTATGGACTTAGACTCTGTCTCCTTAATATCACACCGATCCAAGCGTCCCTCATAAAAAAGGACGTGCGTCCATGTGCAGGGGGTGTTGCCAGAGAGCTGTATGAGATAAACCGGGTTCAGAGTCTCTGAACGTTATTGAGAAAGGGAGTGGTGCAGTGAGACCTTGAGTAGTCCCCAGCGCTTTTTGCATCACTTTCAAATTCATCCACACAGCATTCCCGCCCCTAAGGGTCTGGCCCTTTTCAGCTGTATCTCCGCCTTCTCTTCCAAAAGCTCTGATTCAGGGCCGCTGACCTCTTCCCGGCTCCCGGAGGGAACAGGGTTTCTCATACCGCCATGCTACAGCTCCTGATTCCTCTACTTGGAGACTCTCACCCCCTAACCTCCCCAGCTCATCCCTCCCTGCCCATGTTCCAAGAGTCAACTCATGTGTTACCTCCTCTAGAAAGTACTTTCTGCCCTTCCTCCAAGGTAAGTTAGACACTCCCTCTCATTCATTCAGTCTTCTGTAAAGATTTATTGTCACCACTTCTAACCAGGAGCCCTACTAGGCACTATAGGTACAGACATTAAAAACGTAGCCCTGTTCTTAAGAAAAAGCAGATTCAGGTGGGGCGCGGTGGCTCACGCCTGCAATCCTAGCACTCTGGGAGGCCGAGGCAGGTGGATTGTTTGAGCTTAGGAGTTCGAAACCAGCCTGAGCAAGAGCAAGACCCCGTCTCTACTAAAAATAGAAAGAAATTATATGGACAGCTAAAAATATATATAGAAAAATTAGCCGGGCATGGTGGCGCATGCCTGTAGTCCCAGCTACTCGGGAGGCTGAGGCAGGAGGATTGCTTGAGCCCAGGAGTTTGAGGTTGCTGTGAGCTAGGCTGACGCCACGGCACTCTAACCCGGGCAACAAAGTGAGACTCTGTCTCAAAAAAATAAAATGAAATAAAATAAAATAAAATAAAATAAAATAAAATAAAAAATAAAAAAGAAAAAGAAAATAGCAGATTCGTAGAAAGATACTCATTAGGATGAAATCAATGCCCCCTCCCTGAGTTCTAACCCTGGGAAGTCAACTTGAGTGTGGAATGTTCTGTTTCCACTAACTGAACAGTTTCTACCCTGCTCCCCTGCCCTCCTAGGACACTGTGCACAACCAGCCAGAGTATTATCCCATTGCAACACAGAACCCTATTGTCTCATTTATCTTCTCTACCAGACTGTCAGCTCCAAGAGTGGGGAGTAGGATGGGGGGGAAAATGGTTACATGAAGGTGGCGAAATTATGATCAGGCCTTGAAAAATGGAGATAATTTCAACCGTTGTAGTGGATGTGGAGGCTGGAGGACGTTCTACCTTGAGGAACAAAGGAGGATGGGGCAAAATCAAAGAAGAAACACAGTTCCCCGTGGCTAGAGGGAAGGACGTGTGTGGGTGCGTGCACGTGCATGCACATGTGTGCAGGGGGTGTTGTGGGAGAGCTGTGTGAGATGAACTGGTTTCAGAGACTCTGAAAGTTATTGAGAAACGGAGTGATGCAATGAGATCTGAGTTTCAGCAAAGAAGCTATGGTGGTGGTATAGAAGATGGGTTGAATGGGGGCAGATACAGGCAACAGAGAGAGCTCTGTTAGGAGTCAGCAGGGCTTGGGAACTAACTGAACATGCAGAGTGAGGGAGATTCTCACTGGGCCTTTCCCTTTTGCTAAGTGCTCTTGCATATCAAATCACCACCTGCTTTTGATTTTAGCACCTCCATTCCCACCGCAGCTGCCTGAGCTCAGCCTTCCCTGTCTGGCCTCCTGTCTAGGGCAGGACATAAGTCTTCATGGTGGCTTCCAGTTACACTGCCACCAACCGCCAAAGAAAATCAGGATTTGGGCTTAAAAAAATTTTTTTTTCTAACAGATTTATTGAGATAATAATTCATATACCATACAATTCACCCATCTAAAGTGTATATTTCAATGGTTTTTAGTGTATTCACACAGTTGTGCAAGCCTTCACCACCGTTTTAGAACGTTTTTATAATTCCCCAAAGAAACCCCATACCCTTTAGCTGTCACTCCTCTGCACCCCCATCCCTTCCCAGTCCTAATAAACCACTATTTACTTTCTGTCTCTATGGATTTCCCTATTTTGAATATTTCATATAAACTGAATCACATAATGTGACCTTTTGTGTCTGGCTTCCTTCACTTAGCGCAATGGTTTTAAGGTTTACCTGTGTTGTGGCATGTGTCAGTACTTCATCCCTTTTTATCGTTGAATAATATTCCATTGTATGGATATACCTGTGGATATTCCACATTTTGTTTATCCATTCATCAGTTGATGGGCATTTGGATTTTTTTTTTCACTTTTTGGCTACTATGCATAATGGTGCTACGAAAATTCATGTACAGGTTTTTGTGTGAACATGTGTTTTCCATTGTCATGAGCACTTACTTAGAAGCAGAATTGAATTGCTAAGTATTACACTAATCATTTGAGTAACTGCCAGACTGTTTTCCAAAGCAGCTGTGCCATTTTACATTCCCACCAGCAGTGTATGAGGGTTCACATTTCTCCACATCCTCACCAATACTTATTATCTTTTTCATTATAGCCATCTTAGTGGGTGTGAAGTGGTATCTCATTGATTTGTGGTTTTGATTTGCATTTTCCTGATGACTAATGATGTTGAGCATCTTTTCATGTGCTTGTTTGGCCATTTGTATATCTTCTTTAGAGAAATGTCTATTCAGATCCTTTGCTCACTTTTTTTATTTCAGCATATTATGGGGGTACAAAAGTTTAGGTTAGGCCCTTGTCCCCCTCTCCCCCCACTGAGTCAGAGCTTCAAGTGTGCCATCCCCCAGACGGTGCACATCACACTCATTATGTATGTATACACCCATCCCCTCCCCACCTCCCATCTGCCCAACACTCGATTAATGTTATTCCTATATGTCTTTTGCCCATTTTTAATTGAGCAATTTGCGTTTTATTATTGCGTTGCTCTTCTTTTATCAGTGTCTTATGGTAGAAAGTTGGTTATTGACTTGAGATTTTTCTTCTTTTTGATATAGGCATTTACAACTATAAATGTCCCTCTAAATAGTGCTTTAACTGCACCCTTTCAGTTTTGTTATATTGTTTATTTTCATTCATCTCAAAGTATTTTTTAATTTTGCTTATAATTCCTTCTTTGACCTATGGGTTATTTAGGACTGTGTTAATTTCCACATATTTTTGAATTTCCCAAATTTCTACTACTGATTTCTAATTTCATTTTATTATGTTTAGATAACATACTTGGTATGATTGCAATCTTTTTAAATGCATTGAGATTTGTTTTATGGCCTAACATATAGTCTATTCTGGAGAATGATGTCCTAGTGTATTTGAGAAGAATATATATTCTGCAGTTGGTGGGTGGAGTATTCTATAGACGTCTGTTAGGTCTAGTCGGTTTATGCTGTAGTTCAAGTCTTCTATTTCTTTGTTGATCTTCTGCCTAGTTGTCTCTCCATTATTGAAAATGGGGTATTGAAGTTTCCTATTATTATTATTAGGAATTGTCTATTTCTCCCTTTCATTCTGTTAGTTTTACTCCAAAAATTTTGGACCTCTATTTTTTGTTGCATATATGATTATAATTGTTATATCTTCCTGATGAATTGGTCCTTTTATCATTATAAAATGTTCCCCTTTATCTCTCAATCTCTAGTAATATTTTTTGTTTTAAAGTATATTTTGTCCGATATTAGTATGGTCTCTCCATTTTTCTTATTCCTCTTTGCATGGTAACTTTTTCCATCTTTTTACTTTCAAGCTTTGAGTGCATCCTAAGTGGACCTTGACCACAGACGATTGAACTAGGGGCTGCCTAAGAGAGACATTCTGAGTCTGAAAATGATTAGCCAACCTAATGAGATCTCCACTGCTAGTGGGGTGACAATGAGAGAGAGAAGAAAGATGCCATGCAAGAGGCTATGTGGGCCACAAGAGATGGGACAGTATTCAGTTCCCAGCCCAATCTCAGATTCTGAGATTTTCAGTTCCAGCCCACCTATATCCTTACAGTATACCCAAACATTTTTTTTACCCCTAAAATTTGAAGACTTGGTCCTTGTTTCTTGCAAACAAAATACCAAACTAACAAACATAGGAGTTTATTCCAGGAGTGCGATTGCAAGCAACAGAATCTCAGAAAAGGCGTGGAACCTTCATAGTAATACAGTGAAGGAGGCAGAGACAACTTCTACATCCCTGAATGGGATGTTAGAAGTGCATGGATTGATAAAACAGTTAATGGCTTCTTGGTATTCAGATACTATGTCCATTTGAAAGTAAAGCTTTTGTGGATTTTATTGGTGCTTCTTTAGTGCACATTAGAATCACCTGGAGATTTTTTTTTTCCTTTTTAGACAGAGTCTCGCTTTGTTGCCCAGGCTAGAATGAGTGCCGTGGTGTCAGCTTAGCTCACAGCAATGTCAAACTCCTAGGCTCAAAGGATCCTCCTGCCTCAGCCTCCCAAGTAGCCAGGACTACAGGCATGAGCTAGCACACCTGGCTAATTTTTTGTTTCTATTTTTAGTTGACTGGCTAATTTCTTCTATTTTTAGTAGAGACGGGGGTCTCCATCTTGCTCAGGCTGGTCTTGAACTCCTGACCTCAAACGATCCTCCAAGCCTCGGCCTCCCAGAGTGCTAGGATTACAGGCATGAGCCACCACACCCAGCCAACCTAGAGAATTTTAAAAAGCATGGATACCTGGGTTGCATACCCAGAGATTCTGATTTAATTCTTCCTGGGCAGGGCCAGGACATCACAAGTTTTCAAATCTCCCTAGTTGATCCTAAAGTACATCAAAGTTGAGAATCACTGCTTGAGGCACATTCTAAAGGAATAAGGGGTGTAAAGACTGTGTTAGAGGACATTTTTCAAAGCATTAGGTGATTTGCACAAGAAGGAACAAATTTTAGTCCCAGGATGCCTGGGTAGAATCAGGTAATAACATTCAAGGCCACTCTGTGGAGCTGTGGCAAGAAACACTTTTTTTTTTTTTTGAGACTAGAGTCTTGCTCTGTTGCCCGGGCTAGAGTGAGTGCCATGGCGTCAGCCTAGCTCACAGCAACCTCAAACTCCTGGGCTCAAGCGATCCTACTGCCTCAGCCTCCTGAGTAGCTGGGACTACAGGCATGCGCCACCATGCCTGGCTAATTTTTCTATATATATTTTTAGCTGTCCATATAATTTCTTTCTATTTTTTTAGTAGAGACGGGGTCTCGCTCTTGCTCAGGCTGGTCTCGAACTCCTGAGCTCAAACAATCCGCCCGCCTCGGCCTCCCAGAGTGCTAGGATTACACGTGTGAGCCACCACGCCCAGCCAAGAAACACTTTTTACTATCAGCCAGTGACTGGAAACTATGGAAAATTAGATCCCTTAGTCTCTGACAGACTTGGCAAAGAAAACAATAAAAAGAAAATTAGATCCCCAAAGGGTATTTTTTTTTTTTTTAGAGACAGGGTCTTGCCCTGTTGCCTAGGCTGATCTTGAACTCCTGGCCTCAAGTGATTCTCCCACCTCAGTCTCACCAAAGCATTGGGATTACAGGCATGAGCCACCACCATAATCTACTTCCTAAATTGAATGGTAGGTTTATCAGTCTTTATTTATTTTTATGCATCATAATTAATGTGCATAATATATGTTATTTGTATATTTTCAAGTATGTTATAAAATTTTTATGCCAAATATTTTATAATAAAAAATGATACTGTTAATTACCAAATTACAGCATTTGCTAAATTCTCAACTGTGCTGGGTTTCTGTGGTTAAAATTAAGGTCTTGATTACCAAAGACTGAAATCCTGGAAGTTGGAATAGCAATATCTTGAGGGGATGGGGCTTCCCAGTCCCCTGGGCCCCTCCAAGTGATTTCTACTGCATTCACGATTGCCAAGCAAATATGATGAGTCACCTCCTAATGAGGAACATCTGGTCACAGGAGTTTGGCAACACCGTGAAACCAAGCATGGTGTGCAAAATCCAAGCAGGGAAAAGAGGGATTATAGGCAAAATTTTCTAGGGAGTTGTTGCAGGAGTAACTATGTGGACTTGAATCCTGTGGGTTTGTAATCAAGGAGGGAGGACAGACCAAATCAAGGAAGATAGAATGTTTATTTCCTTCCACCCTCTTCCCTCCCTTCATTTCTCTCTGTCTCCACCCCAAGCCCCTCATTTTCCTTCTCTTCCTGCACACAGTTTGGTTGATTATACTTCTTTGTCAAGCTGACACTGAACAGCCTGATGGCTCTTGGCACATCATAGGTGAATAAACACCAAGATTGAAGGAGAAAGGAATGACATGTCACTAATAACCGACTAACTGCTGCCTCCTCCGGGACCCAGAAAAACTTGCCACTGATAAAAGAGTAATCAGCAAAGCCCCTTTGTTGGGGTGAGGATAGCTGTCCCTGGCGGCAAGAGGAAGGAGAGTAGTTAACCAATTCCTGATAACATGGGGAAAGGAGGAAACTAGGTGGTTAGACCCAAAAGGAAGTAGGTGTTAAAAGCAAAGTGGTAGACCATCCAGGCTCTGCTACATTCTGAATGTGGTCATTCTGGTTGTTGAAATATTGAAAAGCTTTCCTATCTGTTGGTAAATTGTTGCCAAGAGTCTCCTGAGTGCCCCAACCCCATCTACCTGCCCCCAGGCCACCAGACCTCCTCCTCATTCAGCAATGAAAGCGTTAACACCCAGCACAGCTGTTGATATCCAGGAACCTGACTTAGTGCTAAAGTCAGTGTCTGTTCCAAATGACTGCTGGTCATGTGGTAACCAGCTGCTAAATATTTTGAATATCACCCCTAGCTGTGGCCACAAAAAAGCAAAAGTCAAGTAAGTGTGGTAAATTTGTTGCAAGAAATGGCCTAATACGCTGAACTGAGGTTTTGGCTTCTGCTCCCAGCGTTGGCAGGAACAGAAGAGATGGGCGGGCCTGGGTTGGGCTTGGTTTGTATAGCAAGATAATTCCTTAGTTCAAAGAACAAAGATCTAACTCAGGCCAGCACACTACATAGCCACAGTCTCTCTAGCAATAACCACCCTTGAATGAGTTCCTAGACCCAGCGTTCCTTGAAGAAGAGGATGGGAACATTGGAGGAAGGCTGCTATGACATCCTTAAGTTCTCCAGGCTGCTTGGTACCAAAGATTGACAGGACTGAAAAACAATGATTACCTCAAGCTTAATTAGGTGGGTACTTGACATGCTGTCTTCAGTTTGATAAAAGCATTTTTCTCCGTTTCTCTTTACCCACACTAGCAGAAGCAATTTATCTGCAGGTGTAGCAATCTACGTTCACGGGGACCTAGTTCACCTTGCCCAGGGACCAACCATCTGGGTTTGCCTGGGACTGTTGTTTGGGCACTGAAAGTTGTGCATCCCAGGAAACCCCTGGGTCCTGGGCAAATTGGGATGGTTGATCACACTAATTGACTCCTTCATAATCTTCTGCCTTGATGATCTCATGCTGATTGCCTTGGACTTGAGGAAGTAGCAGAGTCCTCCATGTCTTGTTGAGACATGAATGCAATGGGGGTGTGAAATAAAAGTTGCAGAAATGCAAGGACCTGCCACATCAGTGGAGTTCTTAGAAGGTCATTAGTAATGAATAATATTGTAATGGAATATCTCCTTCAAAGTGGAGGTATGGGGGATGTGTAATGAAGGACTAGTTGCTACATCTTACACTTTTTCACCTAATAAGAAGTTTTGGAAGCAGCATGTAGCAGGGCTTTTTTTTCACTGCAAGAAACAAAAGTTCACTCAAGGAAGCTCAAGTAAGACAAACTGATACATGAGGTAGACCAAATCTCTTAGATCTGGGCCATAGTGGTGTCAGGTTTCATGTAGCTTAAAACCGGAGGAAGTTCTGGGTCCAGGAAAAAGCCAGGTACTTCACAACAGGAATTTGGGAATTTTCCTCTACCTCAGAGTGTTAAATGTGACTTAGCCACTGTCTACCACTTGTTGGTGTTTGTTTCTTTCTACTTGATTCCACATTTCTCACCTGAAAAACTGAAGAAAGAATCAGATTATCTTTTTTTGTTTTTTGTTTTTTAGAGATAGGGTCTTGTTCAGTTGATCAGGCATGAGGACAGTGGCATTGTCATAGCTCACAGCAACCTCAAACTCCTGGGCTCAAGTGATCCTCCTGCCTCAGCCTCCCAAGTAGCTGGGACTACAGGCGCGTGCCACCGCACCTGCCTAATTTTTCTATTTTTTTGTAGAGATGGGGTCTTGCTCTTGCTCAGGCTGGTCTCGAACTCCTGACCTTAAGTGATCCGCCCACCTTAGCCTCCCAAAGTGCTAGGATTACAGGCATGAGCCACTGCACGAGCCTGTCTTTTCTTTTTTTAAATTTTTTAAATTTTTAATAAAGTTTGACATGTACAAAATTTAAAGAGTTAAATACTTCCAAAGGCTTGTTAGAATAAATAGAAGACGTATTCCAACACTCCACCATTTCCAGCTCCTCAGAGGAAAGCATTTGTTCAGTTCTTATAGCTGATTATTTTGGTATTTGGTTTATCTCCATGTTTCTAAATAATATGGTTATATTTTCAGCTCTTTATTTTGTTTTCCGGTTTCACCCATTATCAATTGAGTTATTGCTGTGGACAATGAGGGTTAGCTCTCTTCAACTTCCCAGTCCCACACACACTTCCCGTCCCACCATCCTCTGAACACAGATGCTTCAACTTAATAATCTTTCAAGTCTATGATGGGTTTAACATGGCATAGCTCCATTGTTAAGTCCAGGAGCATCTGTATATGTTTGTCATTTTAGTTAGAAAGATACTTAGGGTTATATTTTTATAACTATGTAAATGTTATTCATAATTGAGTCACATGTTATAATGTTACTACTTTTCCATTTGTTTCCTCTGGAGTTAATAATTGCCTGTTGTTTTGTTTGCCCACATTTTTTTTCTTTCACTACATCCACGGAATGAAATGTTTGCTCACATTTTAAGAAATTATTCCTAATTGAATCCCTTATGTATAAATGTCTTCTCATTATGTTGAAACATATGGAGTAGACGGTTGCAGGACAGTGAAGGTATGTGCTGCACCTGCCGGGTAAAGGTAAAATTTTAGGTCTTCCATCAGTTTCATCTTCTTAAAGAAACCCCTCCAAGAACCTTCTGATCTTCTCCACTCTGGACTGGCTGTCTTCTATGCCAGAAGCTCAGCTGTCACCTTGGGGTCTCCTCTCACTATTACCCTAGGGATTCCCCCTTTTGTTTAGAGAGAGAGATGGGGTTTCACTATGTTGCCCAGGCTGGACTCAAACTCCTGGCCTCAAGCAATCCTTCTGCCTCACCCAGCTGAGTAGGTGGGACTACAGGCATGCGCCATTGCCATTGTGCCTGGCATCCCTTCATCTTTCTTGTATTGGATACCTTCATTCATGGATCCCAAGTCTTCCTCTTTCGTGTTTTATCTCTTCATAGGAAC
>CM052448.1:23394356-23412694 GCA_028533085.1 Varecia variegata
TACAGGCATGCGCCACCATGCCCGGCTAATTTTTTCTATATATATTTTAGTTGGCCAGCTAATTTCTTTCTATTTTTTAGTAGAGACGGGGTCTCGCTCATTGCTCAGGCTGGTCTCGAACTCCTGACCTTGAGCGATCCACCCGCCTCGGCCTCCCAGAGTGCTAGGATTACAGGCGTGAGCCACCGCGCCCGGCCATTGTCCTACATTTTCTTCTAAAAGTTTTTTTTTAAGTTTTAGTTCTTACATTTAGATCTTTGATCCATTTTGAGTTAATTTTTGTATATGGTATTAGGTAAGAGTTCAACTTTATTCTTTGGTGTTGGATATCCAGTTATGCCAGCACCATTTGTTGAAAAGATTGCTCTTTCCTCATTGAATGGTCTCAGAACCCTTGTCAAAAATCATTTGACCATATATGGGAGGGTTTATTTCTGGCACTCTATTCTATTCCATTGATCTATATCTGTCTTTATGCCAGTACCACACTGTTTTGATTACTGTGGCTTTGTTCTAAGTTTTGACATCAGGAAATGTGAGTCCTCTAGCTTTGTTAGTCTTTTTCAAGATTGTTTCAGCTATTTGAGGTCCCTTGAGATTCTACATGAATTTTAGGATGGGCTTTTCTATTTCTATGACAACACATTTTTGGGACTTTAATAGAGATTGCATTGAATTTGTAGAACACTTTGGTTAGTACTGACATCTTCACAATATTAAATCTTCCAATTCATGAACATGGGATGTGTTTCCATTTATTTATGTCTTCTTTCATTTCTTCTAGCAATGTTTTGTAGTTTTCATTGTACAAGTCTTTCACCTGCTTAGTGAAATTCATTCCTAAATATTTTATTCTTTGTGATGTAAATGCAATTGTTTTTGTGATTTTCTCTTCAGATTGCTCATTGTTCATATATAGAAATGCAACTGATTTTTGTGTGAGTCTAGTGCCTTTTTTTTTTCTTTTTTTTGAGGCAGAGTCTCACTCTGTTGCCCGGGCTAGAGTGCCGTGGCGTCAGCCTAGCTCACAGCAACCTCAAACTCCTGGGCTCAAGCGATCCTCCTGCCTCAGCCTCCCGAGTAGCTGGGACTACAGGCATGCGCCACCATGCCCGGCTAATTTTTCTATATATATTTTTAGCTGTCCAAATAATTTCTTTCTATTTTTAGTAGAGACGGGGTCTGGCTCTTGCTCAGGCTGGTCTCGAACTCCTGAGCTCAAACCATCCGGCCGCCTCGGCCTCCCAGAGTGCTAGGACTACAGGCGTGATTAACTTTCAATTAATTCCCTTGTTTTTAGCCTCCACATTTACCCTAATTTCCAGATGTACCTGCTGCCATCAATTCCTGAGGAGGCCACTTGAAATCGTCCCACAGCTCACTGGTGTTCTGTTCATCTGTGGGTTTCCTCCCCGCCATCTTTTTCTCTCCCTGTATTTCATTTTTTATATTTTCTATTGTTACATCTTCAGTTAATAATATTTTCCTCTGTAGTGTCTAATCTGCTGTTAATACCATGCATTGTACTTTTCATCTCAGACATTACACGTTTTCTGAAAGTTAGACTGGGGCCTTTTTTATATCTTCTTTATCTCCCCTTATCATGCTCATGCTTCCTCCATCTTCTTCAACATATGAAATATATTTTAATAGGTGTTTTGATGTCCTTGTCTACTAATCCCATCACCTGTGTTATTTCTGGGTCTCTTTCTATTTTTTGACCTTTTTTTCTGAGTCACTATGGATATATGTTCCTGTTCTTTTTGCACCTTTGATTTTTTTATTGATGCCAAATAGTGTGGATTTTACATTTGGATTCTCAATTTCTTTGTATTCCTTTAAATATTTTGACCTCTATTTTGGGATGTAGTTAAGTCATTTGGAAATAGTTTGTGATTTTTTTTTCCCAAAGCTTGCTTTTTTTTTTTTTTTTTTTTTTAGACAGAGACTCGCTTTGTTGCCCGGGCTAGAGTGAGTGCTGTGGCGTCAGCCTAGCTCACAGCAACCTCAAACTCCTGGGCATAAGCAATCCTCCTGCCTCAGCCTCCTGAGTAGCTGGGACTACAGGCATGCGCCACCATGCCCAGCTAATTTTTTCTATATATATTTTTAGTTGTCCATATAATTTCTTTCTATTTTTAGTAGAGACGGGGTCTCACTCTTGCTCAGGCTGGCCAAAGCTTGCTTTTAAGCTTCGTCAATAGGAGACAAGGCAGTCTTTAGTCTAGGGCTAATTTGGCTACACCACTGAGGCAATACCATTCAGCCTACTTTCAATGCCTTGTGTATTAATTACGAGGTTGCACATTCTGGCTGTGAGGAATGTGAACTATTTCCAGCCAAGGGTAATCTCCAGAAATTGTTTCACCTGTTCCCAGTGGTTCATTATCTGGATTTGATTAGTTTCTTCACACACATATGCTGATAGGTACTCAACTAAACACTCAAGAGGAACCCTCTGAAGATCTCAGAAGTTCTTTCTCTCTCTCTCTTTCTCTCTCCCTCTCTCCATCACTTTTCCCTGCATCTCCAGCCTCTAAACTTGAGCTGTCTTGTCCTCCCTGAATTTTCAGCTCTGTCTTCTACACTCAGAGAAGCCAGTGAGCTCTGTATGGGTCCCCCCTCCTTGAACTGCAGACAGGGAACTCTCTCTAGGCAGTAAACTGGAGCAATGGATGGGCTGACCTCATTCTTTCTCTTTTCTCAGGAATCACTGTCCTGTGCTCCCCTTGTCCAATGTCTCAAAACAATTGTTTTATACACTCTGTTCATTTTTAATTCATTTGAAGTGGGAGGGTGAATGTGGCCCCTGTTATTCCATCCTGGGCAGACGCTGAAGTCCTCTTGATAATCAGTTCATGTCAGACAACTTTAAAGGCCACACACCATCCTGTGATTTGTCTTAGGATCATGGGTCTTCCCACCCTTGATCAGTTGTGGCCAGAGACACTTAATACAAAATTCTGCTGCTACAGTGGGTTGCCCACTCAGCAGGGACTATGGGGAAATGGGTTGATTTCCTTAGAAGAATCTGTGGGCATGGAAGATGGCATGGCCAACATGCATAGAACAACCCTTACTGAGGAGTCCTTCTTTGACTCATTTACTGGTAGACCTGAAAATATTTCCATTTGAGTGGGGAGGAGAAGAAAAGGGAAGTTTTGAAATTAGTTCAGGCTATAGGGCAAGATGCCCTTATGGCCTTGTCAACTCAGTGGGGCTGTAGGTGTCTAGCCCACCGAACCTTTGCCATGCCCAACAGAGAGTCACAATGGAGGTCTCTGGGGTCCTGCAGCAAGACCACCATTACAGCAGATAACTATTCTCCTTTCAGGAAACATCTCCTAGCTTGCTCCTGAAGTTTGGTATAAATATGTGGAATAAAAAGTTACCATGAAACCTGAACTGAGTGTTGTTTAATCCATCTTGCTTCAAAATTGGGCACCCCAGAAGCTTTCCATTATTAAATAGCATCCAGATCCTGAAGGCCAAAGTAAGCTACTTGAGCAAGTTTCTGAAGTCTTTATAACCTTCTACACTGTCCCCCAGTCAAGTGTGCCTTTCCTTGCTCCATTACTCTCCATCTTCAACCTTGAGCACGGGAGGGGGTCCCCTATGATGAATTAAACAAGGGCAAAGAGAATCTAGCCACGTTTACAGATGGTCTGTGTGGTACCACCCAGAAGTGGACTACCTAAGCGTTATATTAAAAGCCCACAGAAAGTTCCATTTTGAAGACGGTAGCATAAAGGCAACATTTCCCCTTTACCTTCTTAATCACCAAGAGCCTTGGGAAGAAGAAACAAAAATACAAATTCCAATTTCGGCAAAACAATGAGCTAGCTAAAACTTCAAGCCACAATTCAAGTGGAAGGGCTGCCAAAAGCAGTAGAGTTCTAGCAGAGGGGCATGTGGGAAGAGAGAGGCAAGATCACTGCTACCGCAGATCTCAAAAAGAAGTAGCGAAATATATTTCTCAAGTGTGAAGGGCGTACTCCATGAAGTTCGGAAGCCACTCCAGGGTCTGTTTCAGGGTCTGTTTGAGATAGGGGAACTCAGTAGAGGGAGAGGCAACAGAAGCTTCCCGGACCTAGCTTAGCTGTGAAAAGCAGAAGAGGTGGGGCTGAACGACAGTCAGACAGGCAAGTCATTGCACGAGGCCATCTCTCTCTGAGGGAGCAAGGTAAAGAGGGACTTCACGTTATGAAAAGCTTGATGAATAGGTGAGGAGTTGGATGACATCAACAGCATCGTTAACAAGGTAGGTCTGATATGATCAAACACACCTTAGTTTCAGGTACTCAGAGAAAATTCACAAAAGCTGACTGATTATTAGATGACAAAGAAATCTTCATTAAATTCAAGAAATAGAACTAGTACATACATCATTCTCTGACCACTATGTAATACAACTAGATATTAGTATTAAAACCAAGGGGGAACAATGTCCTTAACAACTGAAAATTTGTTATTGTTCTCTTAAAAAAAAAAAAAAACCTCTAGAGTCAATAAAGAAATACAAATCAAAATGCAGAATATTTAGAAAATAATAATAATAAACACAATATAGCCAAACATATGAGATACAGCTAAAACAATGCTCATGTTTTTGGCCTTAAATAAATAAACAAAAAATTATAATAAAATAAATAAGCATCCAGTTCCAGAAAATAGAAAAAGAATAACAAAATAAGCCTTAGAGAGGAAGAAAAACTAACAGATATAATCAGAAATTAAGTTAGAAAACAAAATCAGTAGAACTAATAAATAACCTGGGAATAAATGGGTACTTCTTTAATATGATAAAATATATTTGTGTTAACTCTAAAGTCAGCATCAAGCTTTATGGGGAAATAAAGATAAATTCCCATTGAAGTAGGGAATGAGGAAAGATATCTACTATTATTTCACTTGTTCTGGATGTTCAAACAACTTAATTAGACACGAGAAAGTAATTAGGAAAAAATCAAAAGAAGTTAAAACTATCATTACTTGAAAATAATGTGATCTTTACCTGGAAAACAAAAATCAACTGAAAAAAAAAGTGTTATAAACAATAAGTGACTTCAGTAGGAGGCTGGATACCATTCCAAGGGCTAACTAGCTCACCAGGTTTCTTGGGAATCTGTCAGAAATCTGGTGGTAGGTCAACTCTGTCAGGTCCCTTCTGTCACAGAGGGTGAGGTGACTTACACACTCCAGAAGAAACATTTATTCTACATGTGGATTTTTTCCCCCTGTAAGTTATGCGTTGGACTATTTCACCATCCCTGGAATTACTGACTTTGTACAACACAAGGTGGTTCAGACAAAAGTGTCTCCAACCAAGAACTCGCCTCTCAGTGAAAGAAATAAGACAGTTGGCCAGCCATAGGCCATTATTATATTTCCCATCCACCAGAAGCAGCTGGCCTTGTAGAACAATGAAATGGTCTACTGAAAACAGATCTAGCCATATCCAGGAGACCACACCTGTGAAGCTGGGACTCTCCCCTGCAGATAGTGATATGTGATCCAAACAGGGACTGAAATGCAGTGCCAATTCTCCCTCAGCCAATGTAGAAGAGGTCCAAAAACCAAGGGTTGGGGTGGGAGGTGGCAGCTCTCACTATTACTTTTCTCTCTAAAAATATTTACTTTCCATCCCCTGAGTCACTCATGTTTTTCAGACTTCACTGCCCAAGGGCAAGGTGTTCTCACCAGGGAGCCTAATAAGGGTTCAGCCTGGCCATTTGAGACTCCTCCTGCCACCAGGGCAATGACAGAAAAGGGTGTCCCATGCTGGCTGTGCTCCCCCGATTATGAAGGGGAAATAGGGTTGTTACTCCCCGATAGGGGCTGGGTGGAGTAGAGATGGGAGGAGGATGAGTCCTTTGGTTGCCCTCACACTACCACACCCAGTGGCAAAAATTAACAGAAAACCATCACTGTCTAGTAACGTCCTAATCTTTTTCACTCACTATGTGTGATAGCTAAAGTTATCAATTTGCTCAAGTTTTCAAGATGATAAGAAATAACCCTTGGCTAATAAGGAACTATAGGAGAAATGGGCAGCTTTTAGATATTGTGAACTCCGAAATTTAGAAGGAATGTTTAAAGTGGCAGGATCTAAAAATTAAAATTAAAAATAATAAAGTGGGCTGAGATGTCCCGTCTGCACATCTGGATGTGACTTGGTGTTGCCTTCTTTTAGGGATGCTAAAACACATCTATGGCTGTGATAACTGAAGAGGGAAAATAAAGTACCCATTGGGGTGCCCAGGGCTTATTTCTGGGCCCTCTTCCAGTCTCTGTCTACATGCTGTAACTAAGCAACTCCATCCAGTCTCATGGCTTTAAATAACCGATGTCTCCTAAACCTACATTTCCGGCTCCGGCCTCACCTGGAACTCCACACTATACATCCACCTGCCTACATGATCAACCCCTCAGAGGCCTCACAAGGATCTCAGATCAACATGTCCAAAGCAAAGCTGCTTATTTCTGGCTATCAGCATCCCCTAACCTTCTCCTCCTTCAGTTCTCCCTTTTTCAATTGATGGCACCATGAGCCACCCAGTTGCTCAAAACAAAAATCTAGAGCAACCCTCTCCAATATGGTAGCTGCTAACCACATGTGGCTATTTATGTTAACATAAAACAAAATAAAAATGTCAGTTTCTCAGTTTTACTAGCCACATTTCAAGTGCTCAACAGCCACATGTAGCTAGTAGCTGCCATATTATACGGTAAGATACAGAACATTTCCATCATCACGGAACATTCTATTGGACAGCACTTCTCTAGAGAGATTGCCATTGGTTCCTCTTTCCCTCACCTCCTACATCTAATCCATTAACAAGTCCTGTGGATTTTTCAAAACTTTCCCTGAATCAATCCCTTTCTCTCCAACCAATTTCTACCATTTCGTTCTATGACACCATCATCTTTCGCCTGGACTACCCAAACCACTTATTAATTGCCCTAGTCCCAAGACAGAATGATTTTTTTTTCAAAACTGAAAATGAGATCATGTTTTGCCCCTGCTACAACCCTTATAATAGCTTCCGTGGAAGAGACTGTGGTTTATCCTAATGGCTCTTCTCTCCTTCTACCTCAGTAATAGAACCTCAAAGTTTAGGTGAGCACATGGAAGACCAAAATAAAGAGTACTTTCCAGAGTCCCTCCTCACACTTAGATCATATTCCTAAGTTCTGGCTGGTGAGATGAGAGCCAGTGAGGTTGCAGGCAGTTTCCTGGCATGTTCTTAAAAAGAGAAGGCTTCCCCTGCTGCTGTAACAGGCATGAGGGCTGAAGATAGACTAGATCATGAGGTGAACTTGGGAGTAGAGGTAATACACTATGGGCAACAAGATAGAAGGAGCCTGGGTCCCTGACATAGTGTGGGGGTTGCCATCATAATGGGACCTAATCTAACTAATATAGCTTCCCATGACACTTAGAAGAAAATCCAAACTCGTTACCAAGTCTGGAAGTTTCTACATGACCTTGTCCCACCCTAGGACAATCCTCTCCACTCTCCCGTCACTCACCATGCTGCAACCACTCTGACTTTCTTTTTTTTTTTTTTTTGAGACAGAGTCTCGCTTTGTTGCCCGGGCTAGAGTGAGTGCCGTGGCGTCAGCCTAGCTCACAGCAACCTCAAACTCCTGGGCTTGAGCGATCCTACTGCCTCAGCCTCCCGAGTAGCTGGGATTACAGGCATGCGCCACCATGCCCGGCTAATTTTTTCTATATGTATTTTTAGTTGGCCAGATAATTTCTTTCTATTTTTAGTAGAGACGGGGTCTCGCTCTTGCTCAGGCTGGTCTTGAACTCCTGAGCTCAAACAATCTGCCCGCCTCGGCCTCCCAAGTGCTAGGATTACAGGTGTGAGCCACCGCGCCCAGCCACTGACTTTCTTTTTGCTGCTTCAACACACCAAGCTGTTTCTTGCTCTAGGGCTTCTGCACTTGCTTCTCCCTCTGCCTGGGCTGATCCTCTTCAGATGTCCTCATGATTGACTCCTTTTTGTTATTCAGGTCTCAGCCTAAATGTCATTGTTTTGGAAATGGTTCCCCTCATCAATTCAATCTAAAGTACCCAACAAGTCGTTCTCTTTTCGAAGACCTGATTTTAGTTCTCTGCATAGAATTTATCACTAACTGATGTTTCTTGAATTTTAGTGTCCGCTTCCCCCCATTAGAATGTAAGCTCCACTAACATAGCGATTGGGGTTCACCGTGGTATTTCCAGTGGCTAGAATGTTCCTGAAACCTAGCAATGCTCAGTAAGTGTGTGTAAAATGAATCATTGAATACTATTCCACCTAGTGCAGTGGTTGAAAGCAGGATTTCTGAAGCCAGAAGACTCAGATTTGAATACTGGGCCACATACCCGTTGCGTGATCTTCTGCAAGTCGTTGAACTTAAAACTGTAAAATGAGGATTCCACCTATGGTGTGTGTAGAAGTAAATGAAATGGCACTAATAAAGCACTCCTTCTCCTTCTCCATCCCTCCCCTGAGGATTCTCTTCTTTCCCCCTCCTCCTCAGCCCCTGATGAGATCATTTCTCTTCTTTGTGTGCCACTCTGCAGAGTCTAGAGAAGGCCTTTTAAATTTGGCGGGAATCAACGACATCTGTAGGGAGGACGGGAGCTGCGCATGCGCGGGACACCTCCTCTGTCTCGCGCGCTAACTTTGCAGCCTTGACAGCCAATTAGAGTTAGCGTCTGGAGCCCTAGTGCCGAGGTCTGACCAATCCAAACAGGGAGGCGGGCCGCAGTGGAGGCAGTGGCGAGAGGGGGCGGGGACAAGCAGAGGGCACACACAGTTCTCGCGGCCCGTATCTCTGCCGGCCAATTGGAGAGGCCTGAGGCCTGAAGCCAGTGGGGCGTGGTGTTAGCGGCTCCAGCAACCGGGGCAGATTGGACCAATCAGAGTGAGGAGGTGGGAGAAGGCCAGCCAATCATCGTGCAGGACAGGAGAGGCGGGGCAGCGCGGGTCGAGGGGTGGCAGAGTCTCGCGCGGATGCCACCGGCTCCGGAGCTTCTGTCAGGGGAGCCGGGCGTGCGGAGGCGGCTGAGGAGGCGGGAACGCGGCAGCGGTTGAAGGGGTAGTTGCTGACTTGCGGGGAGAGAGTGAACAGCAATGGTGATGGCGGCGAAGAAGGGCCCAGGCCCGGGTGGCGGGGTCAGCGGGGGGAAGGCAGAGGCGGAGGCGGCCTCGGAGGTATGGTGCCGCAGGGTGCGGGAGCTGGGCGGCTGCAGCCAGGCCGGGAATCGCCACTGCTTCGAGTGCGCCCAGCGCGGGGTCACCTACGTGGACATCACCGTGGGCAGCTTCGTCTGCACCACCTGCTCCGGCCTCCTGTGAGTGGACCGGCGCGGGGGGAGGACCGGGAAGGAGAGGCGGAGAGTCGGCGTGGGAGACCACGGGGACCCGGGGCGGGCGGGGAGGCCCAGGTTCCGAGGGGCGAGGGAAGGAAGCCGAGATGGGAGGCGGCGGGGAGGCCAGGAGACGCGCGCCGGCTGTCGTGAGGGGGGTCGCCTGCTGCAGAGGTGTCGTGGGGAAGGGAAGGGGAAGTGGAGAGAAGACGAGACTGGAGTCGCATTGAGGAGGGGTGGAGGTGAAGAAGGACACCCGAAGAGGAATGGAGAAACTCTCCGAGGGAGGCGAGGCGAACTGCAAGTGAGGAGGGAGAAAGTGTGGAGAATTGAAGGGAGCTCGGGTAGGGTGGGGTGGAGTGGGGTGTGGGGATTTAAAGGGCCAGAAAATGACATACACTGTTAAAGGGAAGTTTATGTAGGTGGAAGGCAAAAAGGAAAGAGGTAGGGAAAGCTGGCCTCAGAATGAAAGAGTACCTTTCTACCTTCCGGCTTGTGTCCCTCCTGGAGTGTGAGATGCGGAAACCAATTGAAAATAGGTAAATTAGCCAAGGCTGACAGCCTAGAGATAGTGGAAGGTAAGAAGCCATGGTCCAGAGTTCAGGTGCAGATCCTAATCTCTCAGGGCTTTGGAATGCTACCCAGTTGCTAGCCTTATGAAATCTATTAAATAAGAGAGTAGAGCCAGTGGGTTACCCTGGTAGAGAGCTTAAATTTGCAAGGGTTTGGGAATCTGGACAAGCCATCCTTAAGTGTAATCATTTACACCTTTAAGCTCCTTGTTGCCATGGCTGGATCCTGGTGGTAGCATCTGGTAAACTCTTTCTAGTTTGGAGGTAGGGGGGCTTTGTTGTATAATCTGCAATGCTCCGCTTGGCACTGGCACTGTATTTGGTCATGCCAAGAGCTAATTTAGAGCCACAGTTCTAGCCCAGATTTCTGGTTATATAGTAACCTCCCTACTCCCCCCTTTAAGGTATTATGTGACTAAATGCATGATTAACATCTGATACCGGGCCTGGATCTCTGTTTTTTGTTTTTTGTCAGGGAATTTATTTTGAGTTTTTTTTTAGCATTATGTTAAGACACTGTTGTTTTTTGGTTTTTTGGTTTTTGGTTTTTTAAACAAGGAAAGCTTTCCTTGTTCTAATACCTTTAGGAGCCAAAGAGCAAGCAATATTGTTCTTGCATGACAGATGGGAGAACAGAAGCAAAGAGAGGTTTAGTAACTTATCCAATATTGTATGGGGGTTGCTGTTTTCAGCATTTATTGTTTGATATTAGTTATGATCATGGGAGACCAGAAGTGAGGATCCAGGTCTCCTAAGACACAGTTTGGGATAATTTCTGTACTGGATTTTTACTTCCTTTGCCAAACTTCTACGTTCTGATCAACCTCATTTGTGGATTGTAAGGATGAACTCGATTTTGGTCTAAGTAAAAGCCTTTGTGGCTCTTGGGATAATGATTTAGAACCAAAACAGGAATGTGTCTTAAGTTGATATAGAGACTCAAATAAAGCAAGAAAGTAGAGACTTGAGACTGGCACACATATTCTGAGGAGAGAAGGAGCAAAGTTAGGAGTACTTATAGTGTAAAGTAGAAAGAGAAAGAGCAGATTCCTGAAGATCCAGTTATGAAAAGGAAAATCTGATTAGAGTCTGGAGAGAAGTAAAGGGAAGCAGGGGGATAAAATTGATGGTCTATCAGAGTTAGGTCCTAGGAAGAAAATGTTAGGGAAGAGTGTTAACTCATTCCCACAGTTAGCGGTGATGGCATGAAAGATAAAACTCAAAGTATCCCACAGATAACATTTCCCTTCTATAATGAATATCTCTCAATCAGGACAGAAGGAAGACCAAGGGATCTGGGACACATTAAAAACCTGGTTTCTTTTGCTAGAAAAGTTATTGTAACTCTTTAAATATCAGTACACAATTTGTAGAACCTTACCACTTTTTCCCTGTGGTTACTATTGTTGATCTCATTAATGAAAAGTCAAATACCTGTGATCTGGCATACACTGGTTGGAGGTGGCTGACTGATTAGTTAGGATTGATTAATAGTTTAGGATTGATCAGTTTAATAGAGAAGTACCCCAAGAGGACTGGCTCAGTATGAGAGTGTATGTGCCTCAGACTAGGTGGGGGCTTTAGCTCCTTAGGAACTTAAGTTCCCATGGGACCAAGTAGTAAAACTCTACTAGCCCTTTTTTTGGTTTCAAGAAATCCTAGAAAAGACATTTTTGTTTAGTATTTTGGTAAAGGGTTATGAGAATTACTCAGGGAGTGATTCTTGAGGTGGTAGACTTTAGGGAACATATTTTGGTGGTCGGGAAATGAGAAGTTAGGCCGTTTGTTAGCAGGAAATGAGAGTAGAGTGAAGGATCACGAGGTTAGGCCAATACATGAAGCTGAACTGAAGGCATGTTGATCTTATAAGGAGAGAAATATCAGGAGAAACTCTACAAGGAAGTTGGAATTTCCCTGGCTGTGACTATCTGCCTGGGTTCTAGTGGTACTTCTCATTTGCTAGTTGGAGTTCTAGTTAGCATAGACAAGGGCAAGGCATATAAACTTTTTAAAGGAGTCTTAACAAAGCATTACCTGTGTCCCTTTGAGGTACTGTGGCAAGGGCTGGGAGCTGATAAGTGGGCCATGAGCCAAATGTGTAAGGCAGGGGATGCTTACTGCTGGCTGCAAAGTGAGGAGAGAGCACACACAGTCCAGCAGACAGTAGGGAGGCATGGCTCCATGGTGGCATGTAGACCAACTAACATCTTCAATCCACATGGCTGATTGCCCATAAATTAGGATTTTGTGTTGGTAGGAAGTGAAAATTGTGGTAGGCCAACAGCCTGTGCATTCATTCAGTCAGTCAACAGATATTTATTGGATGCTTATCAAGCCCCAGACATTGTTTTATGCACTAGAGATATGGTAGTGACAAAGTCCCCATCTTCACGTAGCTTACATCCTAGTGGAGACCATGGACTGTAAATAAATCATTCTACATGTAATTGTAGGTAGTGGTAAGTCCTATGAAGTAAAATAAAGCTCAGTATGGGTTAGGGAATGGTGGGAGCTCATATTGAGATATGATGCAAAGAGAAGAAATATTCTTTGTTAAAATGAAGAAGATATTGAGGAAAAAATGAAATATCATACTTAGCACCATAGCCAGAGAAAGGAGACAGCAAGATGGCTTTATTTTTAAAGGCCAGTTTTCTGTTCACTGTCTTAAAAATATGTCTACCTCTTAAGGGGATGGAGTCTTCTGGGGGCAGTGAGCAGAATTACCAGAGTTCCCAGCTGGCTGAGTTGGCTGATGTAGCAAAGTTGACTCTTCCAGCCAAAGTTGAATTTCCTAAGATCTGAAGAACAATGAACATTTTTAAATATTGGTGGGTGGGTGTGACTATGCCTTCATCCCAGCATGTATGAGCTCATTCTCGCTCTCTCTTTTTTTAATGAGAAATATTTTCTCAGCTGTAGCAAAAAAACTACAGCATTGGTGTGAGGGCCTCAGGGAGACACTGCTAGTTTCTGTTTCTAAATTTACATACATACTGCCACAATTGTAGGTCCCACATTTGACCTAGTTTTATTCATTTGGTTTTCTTCCAGTACCTAATTTCCTTAACCTAGATATGTATCTGTTTAATTTCCCAAACATACACATATGCTTGTTTGTTTGTTATGTTTCTAACTTTTCTAATGGAGGATGAATCTGCCGTTTGAATCTTAAGATGGGGTAAAGATTGCCACTAAAAGCAGTGCCTTCAATGTTTTCTCTTATTCTGTTTTGCCTGAATGCCTCTCTGGATAAACCACTGATCTTATAAAGAAAACAGACATTGAGGCCTGAGAGCTCATTGGCATCAGAAATGCACAATGGACACTAACTTTGAAACCCAATTTTTTCAGCGAAGTGTGACATGCTTCCTTGACCTGGCTGTTTGGGTCCATCCTTTAATCTGTCATCCATCAGGTCTCAGTAACAGTCACTTGTCTCTTCTACTTCTGCCCAACTTTACTGTAATAATGAGAGTCAGAATTAAGGTGGGCAGAGCTCTGAGCTGGGTGTCAAGAGATGTGCTTGACAGCCCTTTTTTTGTGACAAGTTCCTACCTTGCCTGTACCTTAGTTTCCCTGTCTGGCTTGCTAAGTAGTGGTTCCTAGCTGAAGCATTTTTATTTCCATGGAAGGAAAGGTGTAGTATGTTGTTCAATAATTCAGTACTTTTCCATCTGTCTGGGTTGGAGAGATACACATGTACCTTGCCCCTATTTTAGTCCCATCCCTCCATCCCCTCCTCCCTCACCTTTCCTATTTACCTCTGCTGGGCAGAGCTTGACAGAGCCTCACTAAATTACAGATTTAGGCACTTTATCATAAGGGGCCCATGAACTCCTTGACAAGCTCCTAAGGAAGTAATAAATTACCAAAGGGATGAAAGAAGATGTGGAGGAAGGGAAAAGTAAATGGGATTGAGATTGAGCCTAAAGAGGAGAACAGCTAATGATATTATCGGGACTCTACCTGGGTCTAATCAGGGGAGCAGTTTATCATAGCTACTGAGGAAGAACAAAGGAAATGGGTTGAAGCAGAATTTAGATTAGGAAGAGAGTTCCTAAAATTAGTGAAATTGACCCTGAAGCGTGGTAATAGGAGAGCTTTCCTGTTAGGGACTATTGAGAGTTCCTAATAGAGACACTTAGCGGCCGGGCGCGGTGGCTCACGCCTGTAATCCTAGCACTTGGGAGGCCGAGGCGGGCGGATTGTTTGAGCTCAGGAGTTCGAGACCAGCCTGAGCAAGAGCGAGACCCCGTCTCTACTAAAAATAGAAAGAAATTATCTGGCCAACTAAAATATATATAGAAAAAAAAGATTGGCCGGGCATGGTGGCGCATGCCTGTAGTCCCAGCTACCCGGGAGGCTGAGGCAGTGGGATCGCTTAGGCCCAGGAGTTTGAGGTTGCTGTGAGCTAGGCTGACGCCACGGCACTCACTCTAGCCCGGGCAACAAAGCGAGACTCTGTCTCAAAAAAAAAAAAAAAAAAAGAGACACTTAGCAATGTTTGAGTCCAAGATAAAAACTAAACTGCTTTAGTTGTACCCTGCTCAGAGGCAGAGAAGTGGAATCACAGGAGCAAAGAAACACAATCTGGAGTGTATGAATTTGAACACAAATATTCAGAGGCAAGGAATTCCCAAGTCCATATTTGGCACAAATAAGAGAACTTGGGTGCTGGGTGGAACTGGTTTTTTTCCACTGTTGACCTGGCAGAACCTTCTTATCTGAGCAGCTGAGCAGGTTTGATGCTTTTATGAAGCAAGATAGAAGCAAAAATTTGGGCCAGCTTGAGGGTGATCGCCACAGAAAAACAAAAGGTATGGTATTTTTGGAAATAATAGTATGCTTAATAGAATCAAAGAGTTCATCCTTGCCAAAAAAAAGGAATCAAAGATCAAAGGAAAGGAGGAAGAGAGGGAGAGAGAATTGGGCAGACTTTAGCATCTATACAAAAAACTGGCTTCACTGGCCAAATAATCAGAGTACTTCAAATGCCCTTTAGGTGCCCTGTGAAAAAGAAACTGAAATAGATAAAACAACATGACTGGCTGGAGACCTGAGTCCTAGTAATGTACTGGCTTTTTTGTTTGTTTTTTTTTTTTTTTTTAATAGACAGGATCTCACTCTTGCCCAGGCAGGAGTGCAGCTGGAATGCAGTGGTGTGATCATAATAGCTCACTGCAACCTTCACATCCTGGGCTCAAGCAATCCAGCCTCCTGAGTAGCTGGGACTACAGGCACATACCACCATGACCAGCTAATTATTTTATTTTTGTAGAGATGGAGTCTCACTATGTTGCCCCAGGCTAGTCTTGAACTCCTAGGCTCAAACGATCCTCCTGCCTCAGCCTCCCAAAGTGCTGGGATTACAGGTGTGAGCCACTATACCCAGCTGTACTTGCTTGCAATTGGAAAAATTTGCTCTTTTCTAGGAAAATAGATTTAACTGTGTATTTCCTCAGCACCTCCTGGTTAGAAATAACAAAATGGATTTGCTATAATAACTGAAGGGCAGTGCCTTTTACCAACTCGTCCTTCTCTTGGGAAGAACCTGAGAGTTATGTTAGGGAGACTGGATGCAAGCTGGAGTGTTGTGTCTGTTTAATTCCAGGCCAGTGACTCACATCTGGCCCATTGCATGACCCTGGTATGTACCCAGCACACCTAGACCATTTGATTTCAGCTACTGGGAAGAGAGGGGCTCTTGTTTCTAAAATGCTTCTCTCAGCCAGTCATGGCCTGTCTGTGATTCAGAAAGAAATACTCTGACTCATAGGCCATGTAACTAGGCCCTCTTCCTGGGCTGCAGAGTGTTGCCTTGTAGAGAATTCTCCCTGCCCCCAAAGTGTGGCTCTGGTTATACATAATCCAGTCTACAGACATCAAGGTCAGAGCAATGCTTTTTGTACTGTGCTATGGAAACATCCTGTTCCACCAGATTCATTTGGCTCAAAGCACCTAAATCACTTCTTATTTTTTCTGCCTTCCCATCATCCTATCGTCCCCACCCCCAAAAAAACTTCCAGTCCAAGCTCAGCCATAAGAAGTTCTGTTGTTCTAAGCATCCTGTCTTGATTGATGCCTCAGTTGAGTCCTTCCCCCTCCCTTAACAAGGAAGCACACCTCCCTGTTTACACTTTGCTAACAGTTCCTGGTTGTCCTCTCAGGAAATGTCAATGACCTTTTTTGATAGGCTTAGAATCTGTTTTTCTAGTGTAAACATAATACGTTTTACCTTTCCCATGACCATTTCTCTTCCTTCCTGCACTGCTGCATCCTGGAATCACATTCTCCCTGATCCAACAGTGCGGGACTGAATAAGCACCCTACTGCATTGAGAGGTATCCTTGTCCAGGCTTCCTGGGTCCTTCCTGTTAAGCTCCTGGTGATAGACTAGATCCTATAATTTTTGTATCTCCCCAAGTGCCTACCATAAAGCCTTGTATTTTGGCAAAGTAAATATTGGTTAGTAGGAGGCAAAGAAGAGGACCTCTGAGATCATAGGAACAATGAGGTCTGGCTAGACTTCAGAAACGCCTGATATTCTGAGGGGGAAAGGCCAGTGGTTATGGTGAGAAAGAGCAAGGGAAAGAGTATAAAAGCAGCCTGGCTAGAACTTAAAGCAAAACCAAACCAAGCCACTAGCAAGAGGCCTTAGGAGAGAAAACTGGACTATCTTTGAAATGTGATCGGAAGAGAGTCTTCAGGGCAGATCAAGTTTAAGAGCTATTGTTTGATATGTAGTAACAAAGCCTTGCTTTTGGTTTTTCCTGCTCTTATCTTTCCTTGGGGCATCAGTCTTCTTTGATATTGCTTGTCTTTTTTAAGGGTATTTTGAGACCCTTTACTTAAAAGTCTAGCAGCAGAATTGCTGAAAACAGCCTCCACTGTAGCCTCCCTCCAGTGTTGTCCTTTGTTAGAATCCCATAACGAATAATCAGCCATCCAAAAGGGCAGCTGCAACTTTACTGTTCACTCTGTACTGTGTCATCTGCCCCCTACTCCCTGCCCCACTGCCGTCGCTTACACCAGCAGGAACGTTGCCATTCTCGCAGAGTTGGCAGGAGCACCTTTATTCTGTGTGTGTGTGGTAAGCATGAATGTGTGTTTTTCCCACCTTCTTTATGAATTTTTAGGATTTCTGTTTGATAAATTTTGTGATCTCTTTTTTCTCCTTTTGCTTTCCTGAGGCATCAGCCAGGACCCTATTCTAGATTTACTTTCATTTTAACATCTTTAATTGCCCATTTTTTCCATGAGAGGAAAAGTCTGAAGAGGCATAATCAGCTGAGACTCTTTCTTCCTGGTCCCAGGGTATAGTTTATTTGTTTTGGTTTGGCCAGTTTTGTTTTAATCTGATAAGGGCAGTAGGTCTAGATAGAGTAAAACTTAAGGTGCAAGGAAAGAGGAACATATGAAGCCCTTCCTGGCTTAGCCCCAAGTTTCCTGTGTTAGAACACTCTGGAGACCAGTTGAGTGGGGGCAAGGACGCCTTCTTTTCTACTGTAATCTCCACGGGGTTTCTGTAGGCAGAAACAGACTCCTAGGGAGTTAACAGAACATACAGAACAGGCACAAAAGCATCACTACAGGATGTATATTCTTGCCCATGCCAGTCTCATATCTCATGGTTGAACTTGATTTCTTGCTTTATTGAAAGATCTCGAAACAAGAAAACTGAATATTTCTTTTCCCAGAGATGGCTTCCTGAAAGAGAGGGACCCTCTCTATCCTTACTGCCACTCCACATTTATGTGTAGATAAGAGTAGGGGCAGCTGGCCTAGGGACTCCGTTTTTTGTCACCAAATCCTATCTTTGTGTTATCAGGAATAGTTATTGGCCTTCGTTTTTGCCTTCCTTCATGCTTGAGGGATTTGTGTTTTCGTGGGCTCTGGGATCTTGGGAGATGTGCTGCAGGTCTAAAACAATGATAAAACAGGAAATGGGAAGTGGTCACATGTCTGAGTTCCAAAAGTACCCCCTTGGCCTACAGGCAGAACACTGAAACTATCGGGATCTAAGCCAGGCTAGAGGAAGCTTCTGGATGGGCAGGCTCTGCCCCTCTCCTGAATGACTGGAATCACAATATGTTCCTGACTCTCCCTTGCCTGTCTTTTTATAAGAAGCCTCCAGGCCGGGAGCGGTGGCTCACGCCTGTAATCCTAGCACTCTGGGAGGCCGAGGCGGGTGGATCGTTCAAGGTCAGGAGTTCGAGACCAGCCTGAGCAATGAGCGAGACCCCGTCTCTACTAAAAAATAGAAAGAAATTAGCTGGCCAACTAAAATATATATAGAAAAAATTAGCCGGGCATGGTGGCGCATGCCTGTAGTCCCAGCTACTTGGGAGGCTGAGGCAGTAGGATTGCTTAAGCCCAGGAGTTTGAGGTTGCTGTGA
>CM052448.1:23412794-23529181 GCA_028533085.1 Varecia variegata
AGGGCTGAACCCTCCTCACCGTGTCAAGTCTATCTCCATGACAACTTTCACTGAACCTGAAGTAGTATTCCTGCAGTCTCGTGGCAATGAGGTGAGCTGCCATTGATGGAATGGTCAGAAGGCTGTGGTTGCCCTATCTGTAGGTAGAGCTTTGCCTCAAGATTGTAGAGAAACCCTATAGTTTTCTTTTTTTGTCAAGTTTCTCTTAATTTTTTAGTATGTAAGATTTCTTATCTTATGTATATTTATATATTTACAGAATCTTAGTTATACAAATTATGGTTTGTCTGAGCCCCTTTTGGGGGAATCAAGGGAAGGAGCAATAGCTCCAGAGGGGTGGCCCCTGGGCGCTGGAGGGGAAAATGGGTAGAGCTCCAGCTGAGGAGCTTTCAGAGCTGACTAGGCCAACCCCTCTGAGTAAGATCTCCTGGAGCCAGCTCTGCTGACTTGAGCCTGGACAACCTGGGTTTAAGTCTATGTCATTTACTTGAAAGTGACTTAACCCCTTCCCCAGCTAAATCTGTTGATTGAAAGTTGCCATCCTTCGTGTTAGCAGTACCCCTAGCTAACTTACTTAGAGGTGACTAGCTTACTTAGAGGGTGCCATCATGGGCCTCTGGAGGATGCCCTGGAAGCTGGAGCTCTGAAAATTTTCTCTGACCCTACCCCCATCTTAATTTAGTTCTCAAATAATTCTCATGGTCTTCTATTTTTCTTTTTCAATACATGTCATAAAATGTAATTATAAATTTATTTTTACTTGTCTAAAGCATGATCTCCCCATTAGATTATAAACTCTGTGAGGACCAGGGATCATGTCTGGTTTGTAGGTATACCCAGATCCTAGCACTGTGTCTGTGCTCGATAAATATTTATTGATGAATAAATTAGAAATGGTATCTCTTGTATTTCATGCTTTCTGCTCCAACTCCTTTGTCACCTGACTTCATTCTTTTAGGTTTGCAGGAAGATATGGCTAGGTCTATTTGATGCTCGGACATCTTTAGTACCAGATTCCAGGGATCCTCAGAAGGTGAAGGAGTTTCTCCAGGAAAAATATGAGAAGAAGAGATGGTAAGGAGGAGGAAAGAAGTTGCTATGGAGATGTGTTCAAGACATCCTTCATGTGACAGTCCAGTTTCCAGAGTTCAATTCGGGTTTCTTACAAAGGCTAGACTTGGGTTGATTCTGTTCTACTCATTCAGTTAGGGCTAAATTGTGACTTCAAAATAATAAATCTCCATAAAAGGAGAACTTACTCTCAGTTGCTAACCCTGCAGATTTGATGACCCCTTTTTTGGGGAGACAGTGGACTAATTGGAATAGGGAGGTAGGCCTGTGGGAGTCCATTTTTATAGTTCAGCTGATCTTGTATGTAGGGAGAGATGGCTGGAAGCACATGTCTTATAGCTTTATGCTCTCACCCATCGTTTCATGATTTATGTGTATAGTCAGTCATCTGTATCCACAGTTTCCACATCCACAGATTCAACCAACCACGGATCAAAGATATTTGGGCCAGCCTGAGCAAGAGCGAGACCCCGTCTCTACTAAAAATAGAAAGAAATTATCTGGCCAACTAAAAATATATATAGAAAAAATTAGCCGGGCATGGTGGCGCATGCCTGTAGTTCCAGCTACTCGGGAGGCTGAGGCAGTAGGATCGCTTAAGCCCAGGAGTTTGAGGTTGCTGTGAGCTAGGCTGATGCCACGGCACTCACTCTAGCCCGGGCAACAAAGTGAGACTCTGTCTCAAAAAAAAAAAAAAAAAAAAGATATTTGGGGAAAAAAATTAAAAGATAACAATACAACAATAAAAAGTAAATATGAATTTTAAAATATAATACAGTAATTATTTGCATTGCATTTATATTGCATTAGGTATTATAAGTAACCTAGAGACGTTTTAAAGTATATGGGAGGATGTGCATAAGTTACATGCAAATACATCACCATTTTATATAAGGGACTTGAGCATCCTCTGATTTTGGTATCCACTGGGGCCTGGGGCGGATCCTGGAACCAATCTCCCGAGGATCGAGGGACAACTGTATTCTGTTTTCCTGATGGAGAAAACAGCATTTCCATTCTCCTTTGCCTTTTCTCTCCCAAGTGTCACTTCCTGTTGTTTGATCTCTGGGGTGTGTGCACACTGGGAGTAACTACAATGTGGGGAGGAGAATGCAGAGAACACGGAGACTGACGTGGATAAAACCACATTTTGGAGTCCCTCCTAGGGATGTCCTCAGGATTAAGATGATAATGCCAGAGTAGGGGAAGGGGATTTTATCAGAAGCATCAGGAGCTGGCAGATAGAAATACAGATTGTGAGCAGCTAGAGGATGAGGTGGAAGACACCTTTTTGGTGCAACTGAGAAGGAGGAATCTGAAGAAACACCCAGGAAATAAAAAGAGGGGGACCTTGAGTAGGAAGTTGGAAAATAAGATCGCCTGTCCATCAGCATTATTGCATGTGTTATTGCTTGAAACCCAGATGGTTTAAGATGTCAAAAAGAGGAGGGAGAAGGAGAAGAAGGAAAAATAGGCACAAACCAGAGCAAACTGAACTCTCCTGCTGAAAAAAATGGTCTTCAAGTGCTCAAAGGAATGCTCACGATAGGCAGAATTTTGCTAGGTCACTAAATTCCCATCAAAAAAGGGTACTAATGGAAAAAAATATGAGCAAGGACATTGACTCCTGTAACCTGTGTTTTCCCAAGCACCTAGTCTGAGCCTGGTCCAAGGTTTTATCCCTCTCTTTACAGCTTAACTATTCTTTCTCAAAGGTATGTCCCCCCAGAACAAATCAAGGGGCCCACTTATACCAAAGGCAGTACTTCCACCCCTGTTCAGGGCTCCATATCAGAAGGGAAGCCCCTGCGGACACTTCCAGGTGATCCTGTGCCATCTCTCTCAGCTGCTGCCTCCACCTCGAGCCAGGTAACTCTCAGATCTGCCCTTCATGTTTATGTTGAGATTTGAGAGACAGGGGCATCAATTTCCTAAATCAAATCCCCTGGACATAGCAGATAACAATACAGAAGCTATGCGCCCTGCTGTTACCTATATCTTGCATTTATCACCTCTGCACCTCATATATTTTGGAAGATAGAGCCCTACAGGAGTGGTATTTAAAGAAGTCAGAGTATCAACTCCAAATCTGACCATTCCCACCAAGGAAACACAGAAGGGACTAGGACACTGCATCTAGTACCTGCGAAAGATGAGGAGCTGACAGCTCCAGGGGCACTTGTAGGCAACATTCCTATATATCTTGGGGTTACCTTGGCTCGTATGCTCTAAAATGTGTGGTTCTGGTAGCTGCTGTATTGAGAAGACAAGGGTGATAGAGGTATGAGAGGAGCTAAGGCAGCCTCTGCCTGGTAATCCTCTTGGTTGAGGGTAGTTACTCACTGTCTTCTCTCTCTGCCTGCCTACCTGGGGACAGCCTGGGGAGCTGTGGAGGGGCCTGGGTCATGTCTGGGATTCTAAGTGCTATATGTAATTCCTTCTCCAAGTCTGTCAGTCAGTCTCAAGCTCGGACATCCCAGGCCCGGAGCTCTCAGCCACCTCCCCACTCTTCTGTAAAGAAAGCAAGTACTGACCTGCTGGCTGACATCGGTGGAGACCCCTTTGCTGCTCCCCAGGCAGCACCAGCTTTTGCTGCATTCCCAGCCTTTGGAGGTAAGTGGCACTTGGGATGAGAACCTCCCTACAACATATGTACCTATAACACAAGAAATTCAGCTCCTCGGGGTGGCCGAGTTTCCCATGGCTCTAGATCTCTACATGTATGCAGACGTGGTGGTCATTCTGAAGCAGCAAGGCTGGGAGGACTGAGGTCAAATAAGTACAGCAGGATTATGTTTGGGGGTTTGACCATAAGACATTGTGGTTCGGGGCTCCTAGCACTTCCTTTCGGAACACTGTGAATAGCCTTTTTATTGCTTTCTCTCTCTATTAAAATGGGAGGAGGGGTATTATCATGTGTTCATTTCCCCTGCCTCCTTCCCAAAGATCAGCAATAGCCAATAGAGGGTTTAGCAAAGTGGTACCTATATCCCCTTTTTATTTTTTAACCTCCTTCCCCTACAAAAAAAATTTTTTCATATGATTCTTCCCCAAAGTAGGCCCTGACAAAAATGTTAATGCCTCATGGAGTGAGGATAAAAGATGGCAGGGAGTGAATATGGAGGCCTCTGGATGTCCCTTTCCTTGGCTGCCATCTCCCTCTGAAGAAGATGCTATGGAAAGGCAGATGTCCCACAAGGGTGGCCCTTGCCCTTTAGAATTGGTAGACATGTAGATATGCATTACATTTTCTATATGTAACCTTTTATTTCCTTCACCTATAGGCCAGACACCTTCCCATGGGGGCTTTGCCAACTTTGATGCCTTTGGCAGTAGCCCCAGCTCTTCTGCATTTGGAAGCATCCCTCCAACTGGCCAAGCCCCATTCCCGGCCCAACCGACACCTGCAGGTAAACTCTGCCCCACTGGTTTCCTTTCTCTCTTCCAACTGCATCCACTTGTCCATGTCCATACCTCACCCTTCATTCACATCCTCACTAACCTAAAGAACTGTGCAAAGGAGATAAAAGTACAAAGAGAAGCAGCTCCAGGAAACGATGAGAGTGGTCTGACACATTCTTTTCAGGAAGAGGGGGCTCTATTGCTCTATTTTTTCGCATAAAGAAAATGACGAAAATTGCACCACAAGCTGTCCAGATTATATAGTAGGAAATTTCTGACTAGGAAGTATGGAAGACTCGAGTCCTAGAAAAATTGAGAATGGACATGACCTTTTCTCTAAAGTGCTCTGATTGTAAACATGGTATACTACCCGAAAGGGTCAAGGTTCAAGACAGTCTCCAGAAGTCTTCACCCATCCTTCTAAGAGCAGAGGCCTATAAACTCTATGCTGTGTCAATAAGCAATTGCAAGAGACTCTAAAGTTCTTCGTAAAGCATTTGGCTCCTCCCTATGCTCCCAGACATCCAGTCTTCATAGCCTTTGGGCTGCCCTCTGCCTTCAAACATCCTAGACACATGGGAGGGCAGCTGGAACACTGTCCAGCCTAGCTGTCTTGGGAAAAGTCAGTGACTTACGCTCTCTCTTTCTCCCTTCCTCCACCCACCCTTTCCCTTCTCCACCCTCACTGCCAGCCAGTCGGATGCTAACTGGAAGTTACAGCTCTGGTAAGTTATTCTTCCCACCGACAGCCTACCCAAGGTGCTCTGATCATAGAGTTTTGAGGCTGGAAGGAACCCTTAAAATTTAGTCATTTTAAAGATGAGGCAGTTAAGCAATTTGCCTAGTCATGCAACCCACAGAATGGCAGAGCCGAGATCAGAGCCCAGACTTCTTGACTGTCACTGTGCCTTCCCACGGTGCCACTGTGAGCTGGTTGGTTGCTTCTGTTTTTATTTTAATTTTTTTGGATGGGAACAGAAAGAGACATTTTATATTGATAAAAGTTAAAATTCACAAAGACATTCTCACAATCATGTACTTAAAGTAACAGCATAACCTTGAGATTCAAAACCAATTAGATACAATGAGAATGTAATGAGCCAACGGAATAGGAGACTGTAATACACTCTCATACAAGATTAGCAGATAGATAGATGGACAAGGAAGGAAGTAGATGATCTGAGCAACAGTTTAATAAATTTGATCTAAAAAATGTAAGTAGAACTTTGTAACCAACAGACAGAATATATATTATTTTCAAACCTTTAACCCTTTTATAACTTGAGCGTATACTAGGAAACAAAATCTCCATAAATTCTAACAAATAGAAGCTGCATAGGTCACATTCTATATGGTAAAAGCTATCCAAAACAGAGCTTAAAAGTGTGAAACAGGGAGAAGATATAACATGGAAAACAGACAAAAGTTAATATCCACAAAGTATTTGTAAAACTTCTATAAATATGAAAGAAAGAATATAATAATGTACAAGAGATACAAGCAGGTAGTATCTGTACCTGCTTGGTAGTATTTGTATTTTTTCAAAAAAAATATGAAAATATCCTCAACCTAACTAATCAGAAATGTAAGCTAGAACAGATAATTTTGTACATTCTGTTGGCAAAAAATATTAAATATTGATGATGGCCAACATTTTGCGCACTGTTGGCAGGAGTGTAAGTTGGTACAGGAATATTCAATTTAGCAAGAAAGATGCGTTCCTGGGAATGGAAACTATAAAACAGCCAAGGGTGTTAAAAAATGATCCTTTGAGAAATGTCTTCCTAGCACAATTGATGCTTTAAAGACAGAGTTTTCAGGGCAGACCCAGAGAGAAGGAAGGTCTCAGCCTCACAGATGTCCCAGGCATTAAACCCTTTGTCCAGTATCTGGCCCTCTCAAAAGCAGTCAATCTGCAGCCAAAGCCGGAGCCAACCAACATTTAAGAGGATCCTGCCATTGCTGGAGCTTTCACATATTATGTCTATACGGAAGGAAAGAGCTCCCTTTTGCAGTGGAGGAAACTAGCTCAACTTGGCCAGTGACTTGGCCAAAATCTCGTGCTAATAAGTGGCAAACCTCATTCACTTTCCACTACACCATGATCCTGCAGGTGTTCCTGTGAGTGTGACATAAAGAACAATTGAGGCCAGGTTTGGTGGCTCACGCCTATAATCCCAGCACTTTGGGAGGCTGAGGCAGGAGGATCACTTAAAGTCAGGAGTTCTAGACCAGCCTGGGCAACATAGCAAGACCCTGTCTCTACAAAAAATTAGCTAAGCATGGTGGCACACACCTGTAGTCCTAGTTACTTAGGAGGCTGAGATGAGAGGATTGCTTGAGCTCAGGAATTTGAGGCTGCAGTGAGCTGTGATCACACCACTGCACTGCAGCCTGGGGACAGAGGGAGACCCTGTCCAAAGAAAAAAAAAAAAGAACCATTGAGTGTCAAGTAGAAAAGGAGATCTTGAGAGGTGGGTGTCTCTTCTGACAAGCCTGGTTTTATTTTTATATTTCTGAGGGGGAGTATGGAAAGGGGAGGTTTTAAAAACTGCATTTTCCCTTGAAGCCGCTATAAGGCATGTGTACAAATCCAGGTGCATGGAGTGAGGCCCTGGAAGTGTTTAAGAAGCATATGCAAAGCAAACGAGCACAGGTATTCCAAGGAACCACCCCTCCTTTGTGCTAATAGGCTGTCTGTGCAGGAGGCCGACTCCACCTGGATTAGGGACTGTCCTGCCCCCTAGTGTCCACAGGGAGATACAGCATGGCCCACAGCCCAGGGAGGAGCAGCTTCTCTCCCAGCCTGGTAGGGTTGAAGGCCTGGTCCTCACCCGGGAAGCTCCTGGAACATGAAGACCCAGAGCAGTACTGAAGAATCAGACCCATCTGAGGAGAGAGCTGTGTGCATGTGGAAACTCCATATACTGCACTCTGAGGCAGTTGCGCAGGGGAAAGGCCTGGGCCTGGAGAACAGTAGAAGATTCCAGCCTGTCTTACATCCCGTGGTTTGGAAAGGACTGGTGACCAAGTATGCCCAGTGGCATTATAGCCTCACACTGGAAGCTTGCAACCAGAACTTGTTCATATAGAAAGCCCGGGTGTGTGGCAGGGAGATGGCAGAGGAAAGCACTGTCATAAGTGCTGACACTCAGTGAAAAGAAACAGGCTTTGAGGGTCTGGCAGCAGGTGAGCACTGGGCACTTCGTCTCTTCCCTGCTGGATTCTGAGCTGCTCCAACTTAAGGCCCGGGTCACCCTCGTTCACGCTTAGTGCCTGGCACAGGGAAGGTCCCCTTAAAAAGGATAAAGACAGCCTTTTGAAAAGGAAGAGCAAGGAGATTCAAACTACAGTTGTGGGGCACTCAGAAAAGCCCAAAACTTAACTGATAAGAAATTAGGCTGTGGTCTCCAGGGGCCAGGGAGCAAAGAAGCTTTGAGAACCAGCCTGGCTTTTCCTTTTCCTTGTCTCATGTCTTTATCTTTTCCTCTCCCTTTTTCTTCCTCTTACCTCTCAGAAACAAGTGATCTTCCTTTACAAATGCTACCCCTCATCATTTTCCCCTTTCTGCAGGGTTTCATCCCATCGGCTGTCTTACCAGGGTTTCACCTCCACTTCCTCCGCCTCTGCTGACATACACCCTTTTCATACAAAGGCGCTCAAGGTTTCCCATCCTACAAAATGTTTCCACAGCCTTAGCCATGCTAGTCTCTGTTGTCTTATTTTTCTCTCCACAGCCATGCCTCTGGGAAGAGGAGCCTGTGGCCTTCACTTATTCATTTTTTATTTTCCTGTTTGCCCACTTCTTTTTTTTTTTTTTTTTTTTTTTTTTTTTGAGGCATAGTCCCGCTCTATCACCCTGGCTAGAGTGCCGTGGCATCAGCCTAGCTCACAGCAACCTCAAACTCCTGGCCTCAAGTAATCCTTCTGCCTCAGCCTCCCAAGTAGCTGGGACTACAGGCATGCACCACCATGCCCGGCTAATTTTTTCTGTATATTTTTAGTTGTCCAGCTAATTTCTTTCTATTTTTAGTAGAGATGGGGTCTCGATCTTGCTCAGGCTGGTTTTGAACTCCTGAGCTAAAACGATCTGCCCGCCTTGGCCTCCCAGAGTGCCAGGATTATAGGCGTGAGGCACCGTGCCCAGCCTTGCCCACTTCTTTTAACCATTTTATGGCATAATGCACAATGCATACTATTCCGCACCTTGATTTTTTTTTTAACTTAACAGCACTATTAGATCTTTTTTTAATCCTTACATTAAGAGCTTCCTCATTCTTTTTTATAGCTCCATTAATTGTCCATTGTATGTATATGCCATAATTTATTTAATCAGTCCCTGTTGATGCATATTCAGTATGTTTCCAGTCTCTCGCTGTTAAACAGTGCCGCAGTTAATAACCCTCTGTGTGTCATGTTTTGCATGTTTGCAAGTTAGGTCTGTAAGAAAATCCTTAGCAGTGGAATTAGTCTAGTGGGGACACAGTTGATACCGAAATAAACCAAAGCTTATCACTACAAGTATGTCAAGTGCTATAAAGGAAATGAGCAGGGTGCTGTGAGAGGAAACCAGGGTCAAATTCACATCAGTGGGTCAGGGAAGGCCCACCCGAAGATATGTTTCTGTTCAGCCTGAGGGTGAGTAGGAGTCAGCCTGCTGAGGCCATGGGAGGGGCCTCTTATTGCAGGCTAAGGCTGCAATCTGAGGGTTCGGGGAGGATCTTGTTCACTTGTGTTTCGGTCTGAGACAGCCATCACATGTTTCCTCTGAGACCTTGTCTTGCTTCTCTGACCCTGGAAGCAGTTTCTTGTATTGTAGGTGGATAATCCCTCGTGTTTGTGTTATACTTTATCGATTTCAAAACCTTTTCATTTATCTCAGAGGGTCTTTACAACCACCCTACAAGAGGGCTCAGGAGAGTGAGATTTATTGGAGTCACAGCACATGGTAGCAAGTGGTAGAGCCGTGACTAGAATCCAGTTCTCCTGGTTCTACCGATTTACACATTCATTCAGCAAGCAACTATTGAGCACCGTCATGTGGCAGACTCTAGGCAAAGTCTGTTTCACTTCAGGAATAAGTGAGTCTTCCAGCACTCATAAAAATAAAGCTTTTTTCCATTTGTGCTCTCATTTCACCTTCGCCACAGCCCACAGTGGCCAACACAGTCCCAAGATACAGAAGAGACTTTTGACACACAGATGAAGAGGCTTTCTTAAAATGACAGGGACTCACGCCTCCTCCCACAAGACGAAATTGCTTGGAATTTCCAGGACTCTTGCCCCCCGAGCTCTTTGTAAGGACTCTTGCTTCCCATGGGGCTGGCCCTCTATGCTTTTTCTTCTTGGCTGTGAAGATGGGGAGGGCAGGAGAACCTGGCAGCTGGCCTGGCCCCTTAAGCAGCATGCCCAAGCTCAGGGCATCAGGGTGGCCTCCGGAGAGGAGGTGGCTCAGTGGGGAGGGAATAGTGCTGGCGGCTGGAGATGTGCTCATCAGCTCCACAGCCCAGGAGAGGCTTCTGAGTGTGCGTGGCCCTTGCTGTTCTTCACAGCTCCTCTGCCTGCCCCCTTCAGGTGACGTCTCAATCAATGGAAATGCTGGTTTGAGGAAAGGACAAACTTTTTCATCTCTTGAGGGAAAAATGGGACATGTAAGCCAAACTAGAGCAGCAGGGAGGATGGCCTGACACAAGGGAGAGCTGCTGTTCGCTCAGCAGAGGCAGCTTTGAGCACAGGGGAGATCGAGATGGGCTGAGCTATCTCCTTGCCCAGAATCCTCAGTGAGAGACAAGCCCTTCTGAACTGGGTGGGCCTGGGAAAGTGGGCCGGCTCAGAGAACTCAGCAGGTGCATCTCATACCATCACTCCACTCCTCCTCCACTACACCACCAGCTCCATCTCCTCTCCTGCCCCTTGCGGCCTGTCTCACCACAGCACTCCCTGTTGTATTTCCTGTGATTGCCCAGGGAGCAGCCAGGTGACTCCATTTGGTGCCACTCCTCTTGTACCTGCCAGTCAGCCAAACAGCCGTGCAGATATGGGCAGCTTCCTTGGACCTGGGGTGCCAGCTGGAGGTATCCCTAGCAGGTACGTTCAGACATCGGGGACTCTGCCTTAGGGCAGGAGTGCCAGCCCAGAAGCACCGGCCTTGCCTCCTAGCCTGATCAGCTCCTCCTGGTCTCCTCCCGCCCTCCCCCTCCCCTCCTCTCCCCTCTCCTCCCCATCCTTGAGAGCAGGACAGGTTGGCCATCTCCTGGTCCCTTGCTCAGTTTGTCTCCTTGGTCCTGAAAGGTGTGCATGCCAACTTCTCTCCATATTGCAGCATCTTCGGAATGGCTGGCCAGGTCCCCACACTCCAGTCTGCCACGACTGGCAGCGGCAGCAGCACAGGGCTTGCCTTTGGAGGTGAGTCCCACCTATGGAAACTCAGGGGGATCTTAGACCAGGAGGAGACTGGGGACTCTGGACAAGGAGGGGAGTGGAGAGAGATGCACACCGAGATTTAGAGCAATGCTCAGTCATCAGAGGCTTAAGCAAATGAGAAAATAAATAAATACCTCTTTCTCCCATTTCTACCCATGCCACCCTGCGCAGCCTTCACCAACCCTTTTGCGGCCCCTGCCGCCCAGCCCCAGCTGCCTTCCACCAACCCATTCCAGCCCAATGGCTTGGCCCCAGGTAAGCCTCCAGCATGGTCACCGTTTGAGACTCTCCAGGGTATACATTCCCCCACAGCCTCTCCCTTAACCCTCGTCCTACGCTGTCAGAAGTGGCAGGCAGCCCGGATCATTGCCCTGCGCACTCATTGCCAGGTCACCTAGCACTCAAGTCACAGAATCATATTTCCTAATGAGAAAAAAACAAACTGCTACTTACTGAGACAGAGCTGAAGATCGTTTTAGTGTTGACCGACAGTGGCAGTGACTCTTCTGTCTCCAAGCCGCAGCAGTGTCCCTCTGGGCACCTAGCCTCTCTTGGTTCTGTGTCCCAAATTTAAGCCACCTGAAACCACAGCCCTGTTCCCTGCCTCATCAGCCTGAGTCCTGTGTTCTCCTCTCACCCTGGCCCTCCCCCTGCTCCCTGAAACGTCAAGGCCAGGGAGAGAAAAGCACAAGAGCTAAGAGCTCTGGAGCTGACCACATGGCAGGCCCAGTGCCCAGTCATTCACAGCCATTCTTTAATTTTCACAGCAGCCCTGGGAGATAGGTACTGCCCCCATTTCAGAGATGAGAGAACTGAGGCACAGAGAGGGTTAGAAATCTGCCCTAGTTTATGCAGTTTAGTCGGTTTAGCAGGAAGCTGGGCCTGGTTCTGTGCCGGTGTTTGTAACCACTGTGCTCTCCGTGCCACAACCCCCCTGGCTGGGGAGAGGGCAGCTTTGGTTGGTTTTGTGAGAAGCTGAACAATTCCATGGCTCATTCGGGTACTTCCACCAGGTACCTCTTGTTAGGGAAAAAATATATATCCCATTTGCCCATCTCGAAGGGATTTAGGAAAAACAGTTCTCCAGCCCACCTTGCAGTTCTCCTTAGTGTCACGTTTCCCACTCCACAGGGCCCGGCTTTGGGATGAGCAGTGCTGGGCCTGGCTTCCCCCAGACGGTGCCACCCACCGGGGCCTTTGCCAGCAGCTTCCCACCAGCGCTGTTCCCCCCACAGAGCTCGCTGCCTCCACAGCAGAATGGTAAGGGGCGCGCCCTCCTTTCTCCCCGCCCTGCTCTGTGCCGTAGAGCCACGCCTCGCAGACACCCGAGCCGGTGCCCTTTTTGGCCAGTAGGGGGCGCCAGGGGAGCGAGACACCTGCCCGTGTGCTCTGACTCTGACTGCTCCGTACCTTTATTCTCCTCGTCTGGGAAGGCCCCTCTCGCTGTCCGCCTGGGGATGTAGCAAGTGCGCATCCCGCAGGAGGGTGGGCGGAGCTGGTCAGCGGCGGCAGCGAGGCGGACTCTGTCCTCTGAGTTGTCGCTCTTGCCTCCCAGGCTCTTCCTTCCCAGGCTCTTCCTTCGGGGACTTAGGATCGGCCAAGCTGGGGCAGAGGCCACTGAGCCAGCCAGCCGGGATTTCCACCAACCCCTTCATGGTGAGTGCCCCAACGTCAGGAGAGTGGTGTGGGGCGTGGGCTTTCACTCCTGGGGTGGGGAAAGAATCCTTCCGGAAGGGGGTGATGTGAGGTTCTGCGTTGTCCCAGCCAACACCACTGGGTTGGTCCCTGCCGGTTCTTCCAGGCCCTGTCATCTCCCGTCCCTCCCAGTGCTTCTCCTTCATTTTCCCCGCTTCCCCCAGCACCGCAATTTTGAGGGAGAAAGGAATCCTGAACTGTGTTTCTTCTCTGGCCTCCAGCTCTTCGCCCCTAATTTAATAATTTGTTGCATTTCTTTCCAGACTGGATCCTCATCAAGCCCATTTGCCTCCAAACCTCCAACCACCAACCCATTCTTGTAGCACTGTGTCCTTGGGGGCCTCTTTCCTGCGTTCTGGGGCCCCTCTGCTCCCTGGAGCTCTGGTGACCACTTGCCTGTGGGCATTCCTGTGGGCCTGAGACCAGCAGGGGCCCTGTGCTGTGGGGTCAGGGGCTTGGGGATGGTGGAGGTGCTGATGCTTTGCTCCGGGCTTACAGGCAAAGCGGCAGCTCCAGGGTCAGCTGCCCCCAAACTCCCTCCCTCCCTCCTCCTCCTGGCCCCACGGGGAGGGAGGCCCAGCAGGAACGAAGGCAGGGCCTTGTGGAGGAGCCATGGTATTTTTTCGGACTATTAATTATGATGACAGCCTTGTTCCCTCACCCCCGGCCCTGTCCATGGGCAGAGGAAGCTGTGGGCACAGACTGACCGGCCTTCCCCCATGGGAACAATTCTTCCCCCATGCTCGGCTCCCCAGCGCTGTGCTCCACGTGGACAGAGCACAGTGGGGAAAGTAGGGTAAAGATGAGGCATGGTGTTGACAGGGACAGGGACAGTGACAAGACAGCTCTGGGATCAAGAAAACCTGGGCAGCCCGAGTGCCCTTGGTGGCCCAGCTTGGCCAGCGCACGCTTTCCTCCATCACCCACCATTGTTTTGCTTCCCCAGCGCCCCTCCCCGTCCTGGGCACTCAGGATGAATAGTTTTACCTGCGTACACACAGGCCCAGCTCCTGTCAAGCACTTTAGTTAGCTGTTGGTGTCATGTTTGGATACCAGTGTTTTATATTTATACATAGAATTTTCTAATATAGCCTATTATATATATATATATACACACGCACATACGGACATATATACATATATATACACACATCCAGCCTGTCTCCTTCTCCCAGACGTCTCCCATCTGTGCCTCAACCATCAAAGCCAGAGCTCCAGGGGTGGGGAGAGCGCAGCCACGTGTCCTGACCACCCCAGAACCTAGGCTTTTCCAGGGAAAGGCTTTGTGCAATTGGCTGGGTTTTGTTTTTTTTTTCCTTTTCTTTTTTTCCCATGTGCCTTCCCCGCCCCCAAATCTCTGCACCAAAGCTCATTGCAGGCAATGTTGGAAAAGAACTGCATTTGAAAGAAAAGGAAAATGGCTGCCATGTTCTTGCTTTGGGCCAGCTTGAGGGGCCACAGGTCCCCCAAGTATCAACATGACTGAGCCTTGACCTGGCTCTGCTGGTCTGGACTGCCTGGGTCAGTGACGATGCTGTGGTTGGTCAAGGACAGGACAGAGCTAGTCCCTGTCTGAACTGGAGTCCTATCTTAGCAATGGGAAGGAGCATGGGTGGCAGGGGGGGCTACCCCTGCGAGGGGCTGGAGTTCGGTAGATGTAGTAAGGGGGACAGTTCCCACTGGGGCTAGGGGTGGGCAAAGGAGGTTGGTGCCAACATGGAGGTGGGAATAGACCATTCCTATATCTGCAACATTCTCTGCACCCCCCAGTCTGTTTCCACCTGGGGATGTTGTATCAACAGCCATGGACTGTTTGTGTGGTGACAAGACAGACTGCGGGGGTAAACACTTCACCTGGCTCAGGAGAAGCAGAGGACTCAGGTTTGCTGTTTGGCCCAAGGCCAGGAGAGCCCCTTCCCCTTCCACCATTATCCAGGGACAATGTCCCTTCCACCATTGTCCAGGGACTCCTGGCCCTTAGCTGTTCATTCTTGGGATTTCTTTGGGTCTTCCACAGAGAACAGCAGAAATGTGGGAATTGGGTTATCAGTTTATTTACTTTGCAGACTTTTCTGGAAGTACCCCTACCTGCTGCTATTTGCCTTGCCAGGGTTGGCCTCCCAGCCTTTCCAGGGATCAGTACCCACCCCGTCTGTGTCTGTGTCCCTGTCCTCCCAGCCTTTACCCTCCTTCCATCTCCTGGTGGGGCCTCCCAGGGGGCACCATCCTTTGTTCCCTGGGTTTTTCATGTTCTCTCTGTTCCCCTTCTACCAGTATTTTTCTCTGCCACCTTGATTAAGTATGGGTGTCCTCCCTACTTCTGTCACCCATTCTTTCCTTTCTGCTTAGAGCCAGGGAGGGGGCAAGTTGAAATCTTTTACAGTGTAGTAGTATCTTTCCCCACCTCCCTCACCCTTGCCAACTCCAGGAACACTAGGTGGGAAATGAAAGGACAGGGAGATGAAGGGCTTCTCAGTGTGTTTCCGCCACACCTGTGCTATCTCCCAGAGATTTCCTCATGGCCTAGTGCCTGGCCCAGGTCCTCCCTGCAGACCTCCCTCCCCTCCCAGTCACCCTGTCCGACATGGACTGCAGCCAGCACAACAGCCAGGGCTGAATGACCAATAGGAGAAGTTATGCCAGGTCAGCCTCAGACCCCAGGGCAGAAAAACGAGGAGTTCCCTGGGCACAGGCTGAGAGAGGACTGCAGCTGCCTTCCTTGGCTCCAAAGAGCCCCAGCGCCTCAGGCTCCCATCCTCCACTGAGCCGCCTCTCCTGGCAAGTGGCAAAGAACGGAAAAATCCCTAGCCTGATAGGAAATGTCTAAATGACAAGGCTGTGTTCCTCCCTGCACAGCCATGCCTGGTGGCTGCAAATGTGAACGAACCCACTGCACACAGGCTGGAGTGACTCACCCAGGCTCACACGAGCCTTCTGGCAAGTCTTTACCTCAACATGTGGCCAATGCTGTTGACCCTGTGCTGCAGACAGCAGTCCCCTGGCTAGGCCCCAGCCTTCAGCAGGTCACCTGTGGGCTGCCCCTATGGGTGAGGAAGCAGGAGCCAGCCCCCAGATGCTCTCCACATTGGAGCCTGCCAGTCACACCTGGGATCCATGGGGTGGGCGTAGGGGCTAAATGTATGGCTGTCCCCTCATCCCCCTCCACAGAGGAGTAAGGACTCAGGATGCGGAGGGAGGGGCACATGGAACAGCCCAGTGTCCTCCCTGCAGGTTCCTCCCCCTGGTAACATTCTTCCATTGGAATCTAGAACATGGTGCCCTGCCCCTGACATGGGAACGCAAAGTTAGACTCCTTCCCCCCACCGCCCGCCCCGAGGTTGGGAGAAGCACTCTTGTCCAGCACAGGTGAGGTTCTGCCACTTCCTATCCCTGGGAGCAACTCAACGTTACCTGGGCTACAGACTGAAATAAATCTTTTCTAGGTAGGGTCAAGGTCAGTGTTGCCAGGGCAACTGACACAGGCCAGTTGTTTGCAGGCTCTTTCTGGTACCCAGCAGGCCAAATTACCTGGCATTGATCACCACCTCACTCCCACCCCCGCACCCTCCCCACCCCCTGCCCCCGGCTTGCCGAGATCCCTCCTGCTTCCTGCTTTAACCTTACCCAGCACTCAGGGCTCAATGACACAAAGTGGTTTGGAGCTGGTCTCTGTGACAGCAGCTGTGATTTCACAAGGACTGGGGTGCTTGGAGTGTCCTTGTTGATGGGGAGCAGGAAGGAGAAGGTATGAAGAAGAGACCCTCCTTGAGTAGCTTCAAATCAAGCCTAGGGGAGTAAGGCTCCCAGGCCAGGAGCACAGCAGGACACCTGCAGTGTCCTGCTCCTTGAGGTGGCAGCAAGACATCTTTTGTGTCCCTGCCGCTTCACACATTGTGCCTGTATCAAGGCCCTTGCCCACACAGGGGACTGTGGCCTTGAACACAGACCTGTTTGGTGGCCATTTATAGATCCATTGCATACCTGCCTCTCCCTGGCCAACACCCACCACAGGGCAGCTGCTGTGCCCCCCCCCCCAATCACCTGAGCTGTGCACCTCTCTGCACCTTGGTGGAGCTTCAGCTGACAGGAGGCATCTGGAGCAGGTCCTGAGGCCCGTATGCCCACCAGTCACGTACCCATCCCTGTGATGCTCGTTGGTTTCCTGCATCTCACTCTCACCATGACCTTGGAAGAGGTGTGTGAGGACCCAAGCTCCTTGCACACAGCACACTGGCTTCCTAGTATGCCAGCTCACAAACAGGCCCCTTCCCCAGGAGGTGGAGAAGTGTGGGTGGGAAGCTCTGCCCTCCCCTGCTCAGGCTGCCCTGGGCCCTGGACTAGTCTGAGAAAAAGAAGTGGGTTCCCTTGCTTTCATTCTGTTGTTCTATCTTGTCCCTTACCCGAGGGAGCATCTCCCTGAAGACCATGTTGAACAAGGGCCACATGGTGGCTCTTCTCTCCTGGACCCTTAGTGTCCCCCTTTAGGACTCCTATTTGCCTGAAGAATGGTATCATCAGGTCTTCGGAGGCCTCACCATGTGTCAAATGCTGGTTTGTCTCGCAGAGTGTGCGCCATCACCCACCCCAAGTGAGTTGGTGGTCCTTGGATCAGAACTGAGATGCAAAAATGTCCAATCCCCAACCCCATCTCAAACCCCTCAGGACACAAGGAGCAAAGAGTACCCAGACCTGGAAGTCTGAATTTCTGTGATCACAGCCTTTCTGCTGGTGGTGGGGTTGCATTTGGGGGCAGTGGTGGTGAGGAGGGGCTGAGGGCAACGGGGCAGCATGAGGAGATTGCCCCTGAGAAGTGGCCTGTTCCTCGGCAGAATCTCTGGCAGATACGGCCTATACACAGGAACCAATCCGAAGTTTATTTATCCAAAGACACCTCTATCACCCCAAACTCAGTAAGAAATGGAACCTCCTGCTCAGAAATCAATCCTGCCCAATCCTCAGCCGCCATGGGTCCTTCGATTAGCACAAAACCATTCCCTGGCACGAAGGGGGCTGGTGGTGGACGCCTACAGGCCAAGTGGCAGGTGGCGGTAGCCGGGGAGGGCTGCTGCTGCAAGGGAAGCCCTGCGTGGCCACCCCTCTAATCGCCAGCGCCCTCACCACGAACACAATTCAGTCACATTCGCCTCACACCGAGGCTTTCTCGGTTGCCCCGAGCTGCCCCTGTCGCGGCCCCCAGCCCGCCCAGGAACAGTCAGGTGACTGGGAGAGACGCCCCCACACTCCCTGCCCCTACAAAGTACTCCGCGCCAGGGGTGGAGGCCGCCTCTCCAAGACTTCCCAACTTCAACGCGGGCGCCGGGCCGAGCGAGGGTTAACGTCAGGGGGTGGGGATTCCAGGAGCGGCCAGCGGGAGGGAGGGAGGGGAGCCAGCGGGGTCGAACCTCTGAGGCCCGAGGAGCCCAGGGTGTCGCGCTGCCACCGGCCAGCCACTGGGGCACACGCTGTGCGCAGACCCCTCAAACTTCGAGTTGGGAGCTGGGGAGAGACGCTGAGCATCAAGACGGGCCGCAAGCTGCCAGGTCGCTGCTCCACTACCTCGGACCTGCCACCTCAGCCCCACCTCTGCTGGTCTCTCCCCGCGGCTCAGGATGAAGCCCGCAGGCGGCGGCCCCATGGCAAGTCCAGAGTCCAAGTGCGCCGACGCGTCCCTGGGCTTGCCGCTGCCCTGGGCCTACCCGGCCGACGTGCGGCTCTGCGGGCACCTGCGGAAGCAGAAGTCCCAGCGCCGCCGCTTCTTCGCCCTGCGCACCGACCCGCCGCGCCTCGAGTGTTACGAGAGCGAGAAGCAGTTCCGCGGCGGCCGAGCGCGGCCCCAGCGCACCGTGAGCCTGGTGGGCGCGTGCACCATCAGCAAGCGCGCGGACGCACGCCAGCGCCACCTGATCGTCCTGTACACGCGCGACAGCAGCCTGGGCGTGGCGGCGGCCAGCGAAGCGGAGCAGCAGGCGTGGTACAGCGCCCTGCTCGAGGTGCGCGCCGCCGCCGGTGAGGCCAGAGTCCCGGGCTGCAGGGGGCCAGGGGGGATCGTGGGTTTGGCTTATCCGTAGCCCAGGTCACCGAAAGTTCAAACATTAAGCGTTTACCCGTCTTCAGTTCTCAGGGCAGTGATTCCAACCCCCCGGCCCGGGAGCCCCCTGTGACCAGCCCATTGTCTCCCCAGGTCCCAGCTCTCAAGAGGACCCCGGGACCTGGATCCTCTCTCCGTTCCAGGACGTCTGGCCCGTGACGCTGCGGCCCAAGGGTCTGGGGCGGACCCGAGGCCTGGGCAGCGGCGGCTACCGCTTGTGCCTGGGTTCGGGGGCCCTGAGCTTGTTGCGGAAACCCAGGGGCAGGGGCTCCCGGGATACCCGGGCATTACCGCCGCCCGCCCTGCGCCTGCCCCTGCTCAGCGTGCGCCGCTGCGGCCACGCAGACTCTTTCTTCTTCCTGGAGCTCGGCCGCTCGGCGCCCACGGGTCCCGGGGAGCTGTGGCTGCAGGCGCCCGACGCTGTGGTGGCCCAAAACATTCACGAGACCGTCCTGGCCGCCATGAAGCGACTCGGGAGCGGTGGGGGCGGTGGCAGGGCTGAACCACTGCCCAGGGATTCCCCAACGAGCGCCTCCAGACTCTCTGTCCCCCAACCTTATGAGACTCCGGCCTCCTCGGCCCAATTGAGCAGCCAGAGCCGTCAGGGGTGCCTGGGTGAGAGGATCAAGCAAGCAACCCTTAGGACCCCGGCGAGGCTAGGGGCGGCAGCCTTGTACTCTAAGGGGCTGGATCCGGGCGGGGGCTACATGACCATGAGAGCCGAGAGTGACTACGAGCCTATGGGGGGCGGCGAAGCGGCCGGCTACACGGTGATGGCGTCCCCAGGCCTTTGTCTGGCCACAGCCAGCGCCGCTCCTGCTCCCGGCCAGCCTCTCCAGGACTGGGGGGACACCGAATACGTGCCCATGAACCGCTTTCCGCCAGGGTCCTTTTCCTTGAGCTCCCTGCCCGGTTCCTACAAGTCCGGGGCTGGGAAGCCTGGACCTGGGCTCCAGGGCGCCCATCGTGGCACTGGGGGCAGCTGGGGACTGGCGGGGGCTCAGCCCTGTTCCCTGCCGCCGTCCGAGCTGGCCGGGAAGTACGTATACATGGAGTACGCGGCCCCAGACTGCGTAGGAATGGCCACTTCCGGGCCAGAGCCCCCCGACGGCCACCTCAACTACGTCGACTTGGACCTGGTACCTCCTCTGGAGGCACACGGCGACGTCCTCGGGGTCCGCAAGCTCCTCCCGCTTAGCTACGCGCGCATCGAGTTCTAGAACCTCCAGGAGGCGCCGGTGAGGAAACCCGGGCAGCCGCGGATGCACGGGGACGAGGGAGGGAAAGCAGGACAGAGGTGGGAATGCCGCCCCCCACCCCCAAGGGGGAGGGCTCCAAGGCCCAGCTGTCCTATCGAACATGTGACCTGCAGAGGCGATGAGCTCCCCCTTCAGGCCGCTGCTCGCTCTGTCTCTTGAGCTGTGGCGCCTAAGAAAACTTGAGTAGGTCTATCAAGAAGTTGAATATGTTTAGGGGAGAAAATTCTAGAACCTCCACCCCTCCCCCCACCAAAACAAACCCCCCAAACTATAAATTTCTGGGTTCTCTCAGCTGAAGGCCTGATCCTGTTTCCCTGCAGAGTTCGCCCGTGCAGCCGGCCACATTTGGTGGTGCCACTTTGCCACCAATGACATTTGTGTGGACCTGCCCCTCCCACACACACCTGCCTTCCTTGTGTCTCCTCTGAACCAAGGAACTAGCCCCACCCAGCCCCAGAGCTGAACTCCTGGGGCCCCAGCACAAGAAGGATGGGAACACCAGGGACCTTAACCACTCATGCCCCCCAAAAGTGGTATGTCTCCCCACCCCCAGTTTGCCTCTCTTAGAACCAGCCACCTGCTCACACAATCCTGCCTTCTCCCAGCCTGGCCGAGTTTGATGGCTCCTTGCTTCCTCCATGTTCAGCCCCTCACTGTACTGTGGACCACCCACCCAGCCACCCACCCACTCATTAAAGGTGCTCTGCTTGGTGAGGCTGGAAACGCTTCAGGTCGTGGATTCCGCCACTGTACAGGAGGGAGTGGCCAGTGCGGGACACAAATTTGGGGGAGAGCAGCCAATGCAGTGGGAGAGAAAGAGACCCCATCCCTGTCTCCGTGCCCAACTCTGCCATCAGCCATAGGAGTCTGTTTTGCAAACCAACACTGTTTTATTGTCAACAGAACCTGCCTGGAGCAGCAGGGGCCCACTCTGCCCCCAGGAGAGTTAGGGACAATGTGTGTCTGGGGTCTGTGGGAGAGAGGGGTCAGTGCAGTGAGAACAGCTGGGGCCACCACTAGGGCCTGGCTGGTCAGAGACGGGGTCCGGGGGGCCAGCCAGGGCTGCGGGAGCCACCGAGGAGCTGGGTCTCGGCTCCCCCTGGCTCATCTGCAGCAGGCCGGTGAGGGCGATCAGCTCGGGCCCACTGAGCCAGGCAGTGGAGCAGCGTGGGGACGGGCTGGGGAGGACCCAGGGGGACATGACCGGGGGCGGGAGCAGCAGCTTCAGGGAGCCCATCACCTGAGGAGATAGAAGGGAAGCTTTCCTGCCAGGCCCCCAGGGAGGAGACTGGGGTGAGGCCAGCTCAAAAGCTCTCACCTGCTGCGGGGCCTCGGACAGGTACAGGGGAACACGCTGCCCACTGGGCAACAGAGGGTCCGACAGAAAGACATCTTCTCGGCACATCACCGGGAGCCCTGGGGAGGAGAAAGCTCTAGGGCGCTGGCTGGCGCTCCCACCCCAGCCCCGTTCCAGCTGGGGTTTGGCAGCGAGGCTCCCAGCCGGGGGGCACCAGGGCTAGTACCTGCATCCTGTGGCGCCTGCTCTCCATTCTGATGCCCTGTTGCTGGGGTCCTGGGGGTCCGGGGCCTCATGCCCCCGCCCGAGGCTGCCTCGTACAGCGGCCAGAAGGAAGGATGACACAGCGTCCGGCCTGAGAAGGAGGCGCCTGACCCACAGCTGGCCCCCTGAGGAGGAGCAGGACAGGGTACTGGGGCCTCAGCCCTTCCCAACGCATCCCTGCCCACCCGAGCCAGAGCCACAGGCTCCCCCAACTCACCCACACCAGCCGGGCTCCTGCTTTGGCCTGGTAGTTGGGGTCCCAGGGCGCTAGCAGAGTCATCCTTGAGGGGGCCATCTCCCAGATCCTCTGGGGGGAAGGGGGAACTGGGGGGACACTTGAAGGGGTTAAAACAGGCTCAGAGGCAGTGAGAGGATCTACGGGGTGGTTAGAGGCAGCAGGCCCCGTCCTACCTGGGGATCCTGGGGACTGCTCAGGGGCCGGGTCCCGGCGGTGGCGGGGCAGGAGCTGCTCCGTCCGGGTCCAAGACGCACTGAGGGCCCGGGGCTGCGGGCTGGAGGGGGAAGCACTGAGATGCTCCAGCCAGGCGTCCCCACTGCCCCGTCCAAGCATTTCCCGGAGCCCAGGGGCAGGCCAGGGGTGCCTGGTTTTGGGGAGACTGCCGGACCCGTTCTGCGGTAGGACAAGACGGTCCGCTCCACCTCCTGTGAGGCGCCAGGCCAAGGCATGGAGGCCCCCCCAACCAGATGTTCCCCTCAGCAACTCCAGCTGAGCCCCTCACCTGTCCTGTGGGGGTGTTCCTGGCTCCCCTGAGGCTTCCTCTCCAGAGCTCCAGGCCGCGCCCTGGTCACTGCCCTCAGAGAGGCCCGGCACCTCGGGCGCCTCCTCCTCGCCCGCGCCCCACCGCGGAGGCGGCCAGGGCAACATGCCGCGTCAGGGAGTGCAGGGCAGCGCCGCCGTGCCCTCCCCAGCCCGCTCCGCGACCCTCAGCGGCGCAGCCCCGTCGCTGGCGCGAGCACACCTCCAAGGGCCTCGCCGCGACGCCGGCGCCCAGCGCGTCTCCCTGGCCACGTGGCGCGCGCCCCCGCCGGGCTCCCGCGGGCGCCCCCTGGCGGCGGGGCGGAGAGGTCCGCCCTCCGGGTCATCCTCGGCCTGGCCGCCCGCGCAGGGCGCTGCGGAACCAAGCGACCCACGTCCGCGTGACACTCGCGCCCGCTCACAGACACATTCACACCTGAAGGCCACTTGGAGAGCTTCCGGCTTCTCTTTATTGCGCTTGACACGACATCCGCTGGGCCTTCCACCCCGAACCTCGGCCGCCCCGGAATGGCCGGCCAGGCAGGCCACGGAACCCAGGCTCAGGGCCAGGCCGGAGGCCGCCCTCACCAAGTCCTTGTCAGAGGGCAGAGCCCAGGCGCATCTTCTGTTTCTGGGGTCCCAGCGGTCGGGCCCTGCGCGCCTAACGCCACCCCTGAGGCCGTTCCAGCAGTGCGTGGACGACAGCAGCGATGTGGGGGAGGCCCCTTCCTGGGGCCCCCTCCTCTTCCAGGATGTGGTGGGGCTGGCACAGGGACTCCTGGGGGGAGGGGCCCGGGTTAATTTCCCCCTTGTCACCCACTCTGCTCAGCTTCCCTGCCCTGGCAAGGTGTAGGAGACGAAGGTCGGGGCATCCTGGGGAGACACTGTACACCCAGGACTTGGGGACAGTGAGATGCAAGGAAACTGCCAGCAGGTAACAGGAGGGAGATGACACAGGGGTCCAGGCTCAGGGGGCAGGAGAGGCCTGTCATCCCCTGAGGGAAATGCTGGAGCAGGCAGGCTGACACACAGAGGTCCGCCAGGGCCACTGCCGAGGCCAGCGACGGGAGCAGACACAAAACACACACACAGGTGGCCACAGTCTGTACAGTTTATACATAGAGACAGGAACCCAGCCTGGGCCCTGCATCACTACAAATATAGAGTTCTCTCTACAAAATAGAGATAATTTAGCCCCCCAGGGCAGCCGGGGGTGGGGGTGGGGAGAGAGGAGGTCACAGAGTAAGGGAGAGAGTCAAGGCTCCTGGCACCCCTCTGGGGAAACAAGGGCAGGGGCCGGAGCATCAGCACTGCAAGGGTGGGGACCACTGGGGGCTGGAGGAGGGAGGCCAGAGGCTGGGGGCCCAGGGTCTGGGGGCACCAGAGTGGGGCCTCTGAGGTCAGTGTCTGTGAAGGGGGTACACTAGTGTCTTTGGTAGGGGCTGAAGGCACCACCGGTGGGGGTGGGGTTGAGCAGGAGTCTTATAAATAGAAATAGGGGGAGGGGGAGGATGGGGAAGGGTGGGGCAGGGGTGACTTAGGGTCCTAGGAACCCAGGAGCCGAGTGTAGACGACATAGAGCAGCAGCATGAGGACCATGTAGAAGAAGATGAAGCCCCGCAGACCAGAGGGGGGCCAGAGGGGCGGGGGCGCCTTGCCCCCCACCCGCTTCACAGCCTCCAGTATGGTCCGCAGCCCCTGGGCAGTGCCCTGGAGGAGATCCGAGGGCGAGCACAGGTCAGCCTGGGGAGAGTAGGGCAGATGGACAAGGACAAAGGACAGACGTCAACAGCAGCAGCAAGACAATCTTTCCCACCCCCTGCCCTCACATGCCAAGGCCAGAGCCACACCAACGTGCAGGCATGCAGGGCAGGAGACATGCAGGGCAGGGGACATGCAGGACGGGGGCACGAGGACATGCTTATTTCTGGGAGCAGACCCCTGTGAGAGGAAGCCCACCATCCATGCAAAGTGCTTGGCTCAGCCCAGGATGCTGCCACTCTTTAGAGAACAGCCCCCATACCTCAGGCACCCCCATTTTTCGACAAGCTTCTAAGAAACTCTCCACATTCTTCCGAGACTTGAGGGCACTGAGTTTTGGCTGGGGGTGGGTAAGAAAAGAGGGTAAAGGGAGAGGCCACAGGCAACCCCTGTTCTGTCCCCTACTTCCTGCCCTGGCCCCTACTGACCACGGCAGGTGACGGCACGTGAATGAAGGGCACGGCGCGGGGCCGCAGCTGGTTGGCCAGCTGACAGAGGATGACCCCATTGGCCAGAGCCTCGGCCAGGTCCTCAGGCAGGGGCCGCTGCAGCTGTGACTCGAGGACCTGGGAGGCAGGGGAGACAAAGGAGCAGGTCAGAGATAGGAGGGAACTCATGCCTGCCCCTTTGTGTCTTCAGGGCAAGTACCAGGGGACAAAGAGAACGTTGAGGGAGGCCTGGGTCCTGAGGAAGGAAAACCAAGGAGGTGCCAGGTGGAGCCCAGGCCCTGCCCACAAGGATCCCACCTCTGCTTACCTGGCGCAGCTGAGCCATTAATTCCTTCTCGTCCGGAACCTGGGGGGATCGCCGAGGCCTCAGGACGGAGTCTGGCGAGGAAGGGCCTAGGAGGACAGGGGAGCACGCAGCTGTCTCCACTACTCACCGTGGACTTCGCGGCTGGGTCCCAGTGGTTTGACACCCACACCACTGTCTCCCTGCTTGTGGGATTTTCAACACAAAGGGACAAGACTCAGAGAAATCCCAGGCCAGAAGGGTGACACAGCCCAGCAGTTAGTCCTGGTTAGTGCTGGGTCAGTGCTGGAAAGGTGGGGAGACCCACCTGAGCCACTCTGAGAGGAGGAACGGAAGAGGAAGCTGTTTGGTCTCTGAATGGAGCCGAGCGGCCGGGGAGCAGGTGCTGTTGCTGAGGGCCAGAGCCAGGGACAGGGACAGGGCATGTGAAAGAGACATCCACTCCATATCCCACTCTTCCCTCAGGCCACCAGGTCCCAACCAGCCCCTCACCTACACAGCCCCCCATTCTCTTCCCAAAGCCCTGTCCCACCTGGTCCAGCTATAGGAAGGGGCTCCTGGGAGGTAGAGGCAGGGGAGGGGGTTCCCTGTCCCCCTGTGGCTCCCAGTTGGGTGGCATTGGACTTTGGTGTGCCGCTAAGGAAAGACAGAAGAGAATTAGAGAGGATGGTCGGGAAGGAGGTGCAGGAAGAGGACTCTGGCAGGAAACCTACTTGTAGGTGGCTTGAGTGGACAAGGCGACAGCTCCTCCCCCAGCAGTCCTGGTCCCCAGCTTCAGGAAACTGCAACAGTGAGGAGAGGTGGAGTCAGTGTGCCCTTCAGGGCCACCAACCCTGGAGCAAAGCAACTCAGGAGGGGCTCGTTTCCATCCATTTCCAGGGCCCACCATCCAGCAACAGCCCCAGCGGAGCCTATGCCCACACCTGTCCTTCCTGGGGGCGCCCCACACCCCGCTCTGCTGCTGCTGCTGCTGCCGCCGCTCCCGCTCCTGCCACAGCTGCAAGGTGTCTGGGCGCCGACGTTCCTCCCCTGCTGGCTCCTCCCGCCTAAGGGGCCAAGACAGGAGAGAGGTAGGCCCTGGGGTCAGGGAAGGAGAGAGGCCGGGAGGACGGGCAGTGGTGTTGGCGCAGGGGGCTCTGGGGTACCTGCTGCTTGGTGCCCTCTCCCCATCCCCTGCCATGGGGCTTAGTTCTGGTGGCCGCTGCTCCTGAAGAGAGAACAGCAGAGAGGCTGAGGAGGCCTGTGCCCTCACCCCTGCACTGTCTCCTCCCTCCAGCTCCCCCTCTCCTGGCAGAGACACGGCTGGACCCTCACCTCAGCAGCACCTCGCTCTTCGTCCTCTCCAGGGACGTGGCTGTCAATGAAGTCGATCTGCTCAGGGTCTCCGTCAGCTGGAGAGGCAGGGGCATGTCAGCAGGCAGGGGGCCCTCGGGCTTCCACCCACCACTCCCCTCCCTGGCTGACTCCGCTTCTCACCAGCACCATCCTCTCTCCTTTCTCTGGGCCCCCGAGGCTCCCGGGCCAGCTCTGAGATCCGGAATGACAGCTCTGAAAACTCATCTGTTGACTGTAAGGGCAGAGACGCCGAGATGGGACACAGCCTCTCTGCAGGGCTGGGGCTTGCAGGGGTTCAGGGCCTACACGGTCCTGTGTGGGACTGAGATTGGGGTCTGTTGCTGAGCCAGCCCTTCCCCAGAATACTGGGGAGCAGGAAGGAAGAAAACACAGCTCCAGCCACCGTCCGACACTCTGGGATTTGGAGGTACCAGGCAAAGGGTCCCCAGCTCAGAGGTTCTCTCCCAGGACTGATACCCCCAATCTCTTGGAAAGGAGGCCCTTACCTCATTTCCAGACCACCTCTTGCTGCCACTGTCAACGCTGTGGAAGCCCGAGTCCAGCCCGCCATCGTACCGACGTCCCGGAAATAAATCCTCAGCAGGGCTGGGGCCAGCCAAGGAGGTCTGGTCAGTCCTATGCTGGGCAGCAACTCCCTCATCCTCCCTCCAGAAACCAGGGTCCTTGGTGCCAGGAAGGGGAATTAAGTATCCAGGTGCTTCCTTCCATCACACCTAGGACTTACCAGGGACTGAAACTCGGGGGCCGGGAAGGGGCCAGGTCCCCTAGTGCAGACCCGCGCTGCCCAGCCTCTGTTGACAAGTACTTGAAGATGTGAAGTTTCCCCTTCAGGCAGATCTGTGTGTGAGCAGGCACACACGTGGGAGTGAGGGGAGGGAGGGCGGCTCCCCACATCCTGCTTGGCTACCGAAGGGATCACCCTCACTCCTGCCCAGCCTCATCCCTGTCCCCTGGTCCACCCAGGCCCGCGCCTCACCTGGGCAGGCGGGCTCTGCAGGGGGTTGCTGTCCAGCAGAATGACCTGAAGGTGCCTGAGGCGGCAGAAGGAGACCGGGATGCGGGAGACACGGTTACAGGAGAAATCCAGGCGGACAAGAGGAAGGTCCCCCAGCTCTGGGGGTGGGTGAGGGAAGAGTCAGGAGCATGCCCAAGGAGGGGCCCTTTGCTCACCTCCTCACCCTCTGCTCTGACCAGACGGTCACCCCTGGGCCCATCACAGTCTCTCCCCAGGGTGGCTCAGATCATTCCCTAGGAACAACCTCTCTCTCTGCTCCTCTCTCCGCTCAGATCCAATCTACCTTCTGAGCTGCGCCTCCTGAGAAGGGCCCCTGGACTTCAGCTCCTGCTTGGCCCACGCGCATCCTTCCTCATCTCCTCGCTTTCCCACCCTACGCTTCAACCGATCCTTCCTTCTCACGTGGCAGCACAAGACACAAACCAAACCGTGATACCCACTGCTCAAACACTTCCCGCGACCTCCCTGGCTGCTGAGGTTGGGTGGGTTGTGCCCAGCCCAGGAGCACCCAGTCCCATCTGCCCTGTACTCGCCCAGTGCTGCATCCTGAGCGAGGCTCTGCCTGCCCACAGGGAGGGGTGCCTTTGACCAATTCTCAAAAAGGCACAGTCTGGATTCGTGGTGGCTTTAGACACAATAAAAGTCACAGCTCCCTAGCCCAGCGTGGTCAAGGTCTGAATAAAAGAATATCTGGCTCCACTCACGTTTCCCACCTCACTGACCACCCTGCCAGTCCCTCAGCTTCTGGGCCTTTCCAAGTGCTGTTTCCTCAGCTGGGAGAACTCCATTTTCCTGTCCATGCATCTTGTGAGGTTCAGCTCAAACGTCACCTCCTCTGTGAATCTTTCCAGGTTCACAGAATTCATTGCTCCTGCCTCAGTGTCCCCAGGGCATTTTGCTTGGATCTCTTTTTATGGCCCACAAAGAGCCTTGACTAAATGCTTATTTGTACCCCTCTTGATGTGGAAGGAAAAGGGCAGATGCAGAAAGGGGTGGGGGGAGAGGCAGAAAAAACAATGACCACCTGCCTCCTCTCTTGTTCTTCAAACCAAGTTCAACCCCCTAAAGCCCCCCACTTTTTTTTTGAAACAGGGTCTTGCTCTGTCACCCAAGCTGGGGTGCAGTGGCATCATCATAGCTCATTGCAACCTCCAACTCCCAGGCTCAAGTGATCCTCCTGCCTCAGCCTTCCGAGTAGCTGGGACTGCAGGTGCACACCACCATGCCTGGCTTATTTTTTTATTTTTTTGTAGAGTCAAGGTCTTGCTATATTGCCCAGGCTGGTCTCAAACTCCTGGCCTCAAGTGATCTTCCTGCCTTGGCCTCCCAAAGTGCTGGTATTACAGGCGTGAGCCACCAAGCCTAGCCTACAAGTTCAGTCTCTTCCAGGGGTGGAGAACCTACAGGCTTGGGGCCACATGTGGCCTTCTGGATCCTTGAGTATGGCCTTGTGACCGAATCCAAATTTTAAAGAATAAAGGGATTTGTTCTGTGAAGTTTGGATTCGGTCGAGGGGCCACACAGCCCTTCCTGCCTAGGCTTGGCCTGCCTTTCTAGCCACATTCCAGCTGGACTGTGTTCCCGCCCACCTCCACGCTTTGCACATGGTGGCTCCTCTGCCTGGATACAGAAGGATGGCGACATCTCCTTCAAAGGCCGGCTCCTGCTGCGCCTGCACCCACACCTCCAGGACAAGTTTTCCCCAGGCTCCCCAGGCAGAGCCAGTGCTGCCTCCCCTCCAGCTCTCAGGGCTCTTTAAGTATCCCGCCCTAGCACTTCCCTCTGAACGTCTCTCTCTCCCCATTAAGCCATTAAATCCTTAAGTGATGGCCCCAGATCTTGGTCACACCACCCACATCTACCTGTGGTAGCCACCTAAAACACAGGAAGCACACACACAAAAACTAAAGCACAGGAAGCACACGCACAAAAACTGAAACACAGGAAGCACATGCACAAAAAAACACCGGCTGAATAAAAAAGGTTGTGGGGGCTCTGGAGCAGAGGCTATCAAATGTTGATGCGTCTCAATTAGCCTCTTAAGTGGGACTGCCTGGGCTCCAGCACGTAGCCCCAGAATCTCTGGGGAAGAGTCAAAGGGCACCACCTGACTCAGGTGTTTAAGGGCTCCTGCTGGAGTGAGGGGTGACCCTCGTGACCATGAAGGCCCCTTACAACCTTGAGATTCTACCTGGAGCCGATGCACTCACCTACTCCCCTTTTTATGCCAGTTTCCACATTTCTAAAATAGAGCTAAAAATCCATGCCTTGCCAGCCTCAGAGGGTCACTATGGTCAAGATCAAATATGATCATTTACAGTTTGTTTTATATACTGCAAAACCCTGGGCAACTAAGGCAAGATTCTTCTTTGAAGTGTCCATGCCTGAGACTTCCTCAAAGTAGAGACATTATTTTTGACTGAATGGTTGTGTACCCCCAAACTCATGTTGAAATCCTAACCCCCAAGTGATGGTATTAGGAGGTGAGGCCTTTGGGAGGTAACTTGGGTTATGAGAGTGGAATCCTTATGAATGAGATTAGTGCCTTTATGAAAAAGAACCCAGAGACTGTCTCTGCTCTCTGCCAGGTGAGGATATGATGAGAAGTCAGCAGTCTGCAACCCAGAAGAGAGCCCTGACTAGAACCCAACCACAGTAGCACCCTGGTCTTGGACTTCCAGCCTCCAGAACTGTGAGAGATAAATTCCTGTTGTTTCTAAGCCACTCGGTCTATGGCATTTTTGTTACAGCAGCCTAAGCTAAGACATATACACATACACCTCCCCTCCAGTTCTTCTTCTTTCTCACCATCAGGCAAGGTGCTGAGCTGGTTCCTCCGAACGTTAAGATCCCGCAGGGAGGAGAGGCTGCACAGCTCCGCGGGGAGGGACTGCAACTCATTGCTGCTCACATCCTGAAATTGGGAAAGCAGGTCCTCATAAGACCAGGATCGTCAGAAACTGGTCCCCTGCCTCTGGCCACCTGCCTTAGTCCAGCCTTTCCCCAACTTCCCCCCAGAAGGTCCCTGGTGCCAGGTTCAATGTTCCCTCTTTTTGCCCCATTTCCCATCCTCACAAGCTGTCGCAGGCTTCCCAAGGCGCCGATGTCAGGAGGCAGCGCTCCTAGCTTGTTGTTGCTAACAATGAGCACCCGCAGGGGCAGCTGGCAGATGTAGGGTGGCAGCGACGACAGCTGATTTCGGCTGTGGAAGGGAGAAGGGCAGTGGGCTGGCTCTCCAGGCATGGCATCCCAGCACTACTCTCCTCTCAGGGCCACCGGGAGGGTCACTCCAGGTAGTGTGTATTGGTACTTGAGGCTGAGAAGGACAAGCCCCCCACTCTCCCCTGGCTCTGCCTCCCTACCTGAGGTTGAGGTAGGTGAGGGCTGTGAGATTCCCCAAGGCTGGGTTCAGGCATCTCAGACAGTTGTGGTAAAGGCTCAGGCCCTCAAGGGACACCAGCTGGCATGCTGCCTCGGGCACCTCGGGAAACCGGTTCCGGGACAGGTCTAGGAGAAGCAAGTGTCAGAGGAGAGTTGTGGAAAGGCCCAGCCCTAGACAGGAGGACCTTGAATTCCCCTGAGCCAGCTGCCCAGCTCCCTACCCCAGCAGATCTAAAGAATCAGACCTATAAACCTGGGCTCCGGGGAGAGATAACAAAGCCTTCTGCAAACTGGAGCACGTTCCCAGCATGACCAGAATGGCAAAGGGAAGGCAAAGGCCTTAGAGTTACTGGGCTGGAGGAACCAAGACTTGGGTGGAGGGGATACCATGAACGCCATTTTCAAATACACAAATGAAGAGCTATCCCAGAAGAGTGGCTAGATTCTATACCTCTTGTGGTTCCTGTTGTTCTGAGATGCCAGGAGAGATGGAACGCAAAAGGTCATAGGAGAAGGTCAGTGCTCACAAGAAAACAGCAAGGTGATAGGCTGGGAGGCTCCAGGAGAGAATATGGAAAACCCCTGGGGAAGACAACTGGGAAAGCCCAACCCTCGTCAAGGGCCCTCCCTCTCTACCTCCACCTGTTATCAACACAGGAGAGGAACCATGGTCACGACATCCTGGCTCGAGAGATTAAATAAGGTCCCTGACATTGGACAACAGTTTTTCACCAGCCCCTATGACCAGCAAGCCAGGTGCAATGGACTATGACGTTACAGATCCCCAAGGACTGGGAGGAAAAAGCAGCAAGACCAAGTTGGAGATGGGAGCTGGCATCCTCAGGTCCCTCCCATTTGGGCTCCCCTGTGCCAGGGCTGGCCTCCTTCCCTCCCTCTTCCAGCCCCATCGGCCTTCCTCTGCTTCCTCTCTTGTTGGCCCAGACCTCGAGAGATCAGCACCTTTGGGTGCATCTTGGGCACGGAGAGGAGAGGGTGGAGAGGAGGGCAGAGTCTATTACCACCCCCTTATCTCGAGCAGTGGCTGGCTACCCCAATGCCAGCAGACAGGTCTCACGATTCCCCCAGTCCGGAGACACTGACTGCTTGGACCTCCAGAAGCCTGCGTTTTCTGTTTCTTCAGCTCAGCCTTTACTGGGAGGGGCCCAGGGCCTGCTGGGGGAAGTCCCAGGCAACAGACCTTGGGTGAGCTTCTTCAAAGGCCTTCCTCAGGGAGGGGCAAGCAAAAGTTGAGAGGAGGGGAAGCTGGGGTATATCCCCCAAGGAAATGAGTCTTGTGACAGGAAATGAAGGAGAAACAATCTGTCAGGTTCTGTCTCTGGTAGGCCCTGTGTTTACCAGGGTAGATGACAGCCCAGTGCTCCAGGAATCACTCTCTCTTCCTCTGTGCCCAACCCTGGTGCACACAGACAGAAGCCCTGGCACGGGAGATGACAGTTCCGGAGGGGGTGGGAGGACTGCATCTGGTCCTCCCACCCTCACCCTCCACCTGCCTGCTTTCTCTTATGTCCACAAATGTGTGTGTGTGTGTGTGTGTGTGTGTGCGCGCGCGCGTGCATGTGTATGAAGGAGGTGGAGACCAAGTTCTGATGGAGTAGCAGGGGCAAAAGCTAGGAGTGGAAGGGACCCAGGCTGGAGGAGGCAGGGCACAGGGGGCACAGGATGTGGTGTGTGAGAGAATGAACCACACTTCTCCTTTGCTAGAGCAGCCCCTCCCCCCACCTCAGGATTCTTCCTACTATCAGCCCCCTTGGGAAGGAGTCCAAGGGACATCAGAGACCTGAGCCATAGGAAACATGCAGGGAAAACACTCAGAAAGAGCTCAGAAAGCAGGAGCAGCGGGTTCAAACTGATTCGGGCAGCAGAGCACTGAGGCTTTCAGTCTGGTTTGGATGGCAAGGAGATGTGGAGGGCAGGGTATGGGCAACTGTATGTTTTTGTCACTTCCCCTTTCTGCCCCAGGATATGAGCACCCTGCTTGGGCACAGAGGAAGGAGTTCTGGGCAAGATAGACCCCACCTGGTCTAGAACCTGCATCTGGAAAGGACTGAGAGCACAGAGGGGTTCTCAGGAAGCTGGGATCTTCCCGCTTCACACAAGCAAACTCACAGGAGCACTGGCTGCACCCTGAGCCGGAATGTGCTGGGGGAGGAGGGCGGGAGGGGGTAGGAGCTGGGAGGGGCTGAGGAGTTCTGGGTAGTTTTCCCCAAGAGTCCACTCACTGAGACAGAGCCCTAAGGAAGTAAAGAATAACATTTGGTCTTTGTCAAAAAACAAGCAAGGGGGAGGGGAAAGGGAACAGACAGCGAGTGTCACACAGCTGCTGAGGTCAATCTGGAGCTGGGGGTTAGGTGGGGGGGTGGGCAGGGACTGAGAGGGATGGGAATGGCTCCTGGGGCTCACCCATTCCCTGAACTCACTCATCGAGTACTAGGCAAGACAAGTGGCAGTGCTTAAACTGACTCTCCCCTGTTGTTCTGGGGAGAGTCAGTGCCAGTGTCTGTGCCAGTCTGAGTGTGCAGATGAGCAGGCACCTGCTTGAGGAGAAATGTGCCCCTTCATCCAGCCCTTGTCCCCCACCCCAGGATGAGAGGAGGAGGAGTCCCTCTCACCCACCAGCCTGGGTTGGGGTGGGGCTTGGGGAATGTAGTGCTCCTCCCTTCTCCTGATCCCCACCCTCCAGCTGCCAGCCCAAGGTCATAGGCTGCCTCCTGAGCAGCTGAGGCCTGACTCACCTGTCATAAAGGAGTGCCCCCCCCCCACACCATCCCAAGACACCAGGGTGGAGAGAGCATGATTAGAGGGATCCTGTGAATGGGGGAGTGGAAGGATAGTGGCCATCTCTCCAGCACTCCCAGCTAAGAGATAAGATTTCCTTCCTTTCAGCAACTGCCTCCAGTCCCTCCCCGGAGGGACAGTAGAAACTAAAATAGGAATTCTAGGGTCCCTATGAGGTCACAGGCTCAACAGTGACCTCACACATGCAGGAAGGAGGAGGAGTCTCAGATAAGAGGGTCAGGGATAATAGGCAAGAGCTCAGGGAGAAAAGTGTTAGGGGAAGTAGACTTGCTTCTTTCCCAAAGGCTGGCTGGGTGAAGAGTGGAGCGGGCCAGTGACCTCAGGGGGTGGGACAACGGCAAAGAAAGCAGAAACATCAGGTGTGAGGAGCAATCCATGGGAAGGGGGTGCCCGGGGCTGCTCGGATCTCGGTGGAACGGGGGAAGGAGTTGGAGACAAGGAGGAGGGAGAGAACTGAGTGGTGAGAGGAGCTCGTGGGGGCTGCTTTATGGACCGATCAGAGCTGAGGTTGAAGAGATCATGCAAATGAGCCAACCAGGTGAGAGGCGGGACCATTCTACAGGTGTGCAGATATGCAAATAAGGAGAAGGGGGTGAAATCTCTCATAACGCTCGGCCAGAGACTCTGGGCGTTCTGTGTAAACCAGAAGTGCGTTCATTGTCTAGTGGTTCTTAAAGCAGGGAGGGGGTGGTCGCAGGCTTATGCCAATCAGGAGGGGCCAGAAGCCCGACGGCCAGGTGAGGGGCGGGCCAGACTCCCGGGCTGGGCGGAGAACAAGCGGGGGCGGGTCTATGCAAATGAGGGTCCCGGTCGGGCCTGGGCTGGGCGCACTCACCAGCCTGGGTGATGTCTGACAGGTCGTAGCTGCGGGCCGCGCCCCGGGGGAAGTGCTTCAAGCGCCGGTTAGACAGGTTCAGGGTTCCGGTGGCCACGGCCTCCTCTAGGGCCCGTTCTGCACTGCGACTCCCGGGCAGACCCGGAGACCCTGGCACGGAGGTCGTGGCCGCCGCCTCCTCACCCCCGGCGGCGAGAGGAGCTGCTACCGCCGCCGCCATCCGCTCCCGGCGGCTACCGCTGCCTGACTGACGGGACCGGCCGTCCCTCCTGCCCCCTCCCCCTCCTTGGAGCCGCCGTAGTCGCCTCAAGGGGGAGGAAGCGAGGTCAGGGACCCGGCGGACCAATCGTGGTCCCGAGACGCGTCAGAAGCAGCTAATCAGAACCCGCCGGGGGGGTGGAGCCTCCAGCACTGGAGCCTGGCGAGAGAAGGGAGGGGGACTAGAATGGAGCGCTCGCCAACGGCCGTCTCTCCAGGCCGTCCCGCCCCGCGCAGCCGCATCCAATCACAATGCTTAGGGCTGGAGATGGAGCCAATCAGGTCCAACCAGGAGGCGGGGACTCTGGCGCTCAACTAGAAGGGATTAGAAGCCGAGAGACCGCAAGCAGGGAGTGCCTATCAACGAAGACCAATCGCAAGCCAGATACAGGCGAGTGACTGTCAAGAAGGCCAATTAAGTCCTCCGGAGGGAACCTGGCCCGGTCTCTTCTCTGAGGAAAGGCTCTACCTACCAATAGCATGGGCGAGAAGGCGGTCCCTTCGCTAAGGAGGAGGCGGGTGAGCTAGAACTTTGAGACTGAGGTAAAGAATGTGAGCGCGGGGCGCTGGGCCGACTGGGAGCTCAGTGCGGGGCTGGCTTTGCGAGTGCGAGCCGGACGTATTAGGGAGCTAGCCAGCGTCGAGGGGGTGAGAGAGCTTGAAAGAAGCCAGGTGACTGCCCGAAGCCATTGCGCAGGCAGTTGTCGCGGCTGAAAGGGTCGCGCAGGCTACTTCCGGCTGCGGGGGCTGAGGCCCTGCAAGGGTCTCAGGACCCCCGGGCTGTGTGAGGGCGGGCGGCTTCCCAGAGCCTGGAGACGCCCGACTCGCGGAGGACGGAGTAGATGGAGTGGTGCCCGGCCTGCCAGCCTCACCAGAGAAGGCTTCCTCGTAGGCAGGAATTGGGATAACCAGACCTGAAGACTTCAGAGGCTTAGAAAGGACCATCACTTAGAACAAGCCCTTCTTTTTACTAATGGAGAAACTGAGGCAGAGCGAAGTTGATGTGTTAGCAAGAGCAAACAGCAAGTTCCTGACAGCTGGCCCTAGAAGCCAGGTCTCAATCCTCCACGCAGAGCCGTTCCCCATCCCCTCAGCTTTCACAGGGGACTTTCTCCATTCACAACCTCTTGTTTGCCTCCTGGAGTGAAATAGAGTGAATAAAGGGGACCCAAATGCAAGAGGAAGTATAAAATACTTTTTCTGTCCGCTTAGAAATCTTAACTTCGTTTTTAGTGGCCTAAGTCCCATAGTCCCCTTCATATGTTGATAGTTGCCCAACCACAAGGAACTTAAGTTCCTTTCTCCTAAGGCACATCTCAGATGTTGATATTCCTAAACAGTCATTGAATTATTAAAATTCCATCTTAGGTATCCCAATCTTGCTGTTTGCTAGTCACCATACATAAGGGAGTTTGATCGAGTGTCCAGCCTGTTAGCGCAGTGAATGAATGGATCTGTGCTATGTGCAGGGAGGGCCGGTTGTCCTGCAGGACTGGGTTCCTCTGAGCTCCAGCAAGAGCCAGCTATTCCTTGGATTAGTTGGTGCAGATGTTCTGCCCCGACATGAACAGGCCCAACCCCGGCCTCTGCTGTTTCTCCTCATAGATGTCACCTCTCATAAGATGAAGCTACTAGCAGAGATTCTGGAAGAGATCCTAAGCTATCAGAGTAAATCCATCCCTTTCTCCCACTTTAATAGGTTGCCCTTCATACTTGCAATGGTGTCACTGTCCCCCAGGAAAGCAGTCTGCTTTTGGAAGTGTTTTTCAAGAGCCTGTAAAGAGTTTGTGCTGAATTGTACCCACTGACATCTGGTGCATGCTTTTGTGAGCTAAGTGGTCATTAAGCACCTTTCCCTTTCACCTGTCAAACTGAGTTTATACTTTTATTTATTTATTTTGAGTTTATACTCTTGAGCTACAAGTGTCTGGAGGCCCCAGCCTGCTGAGATGTGAAGAATTCACCAATGTTTCTCTGCAGAGTTAGTGCTAAAAGGGCCTCAAGTGGGAAAACCTCCTGCTACTCCCTGAAAGTAAAGGCCTCATGGACCAGTAGTTCACACTTTATTTCTCCAGTAGAACGCATATCCCTGGAGCCTTCAGAGGGCTTGAGATGAGCTAGAACCCAGGAGCTGTCTGAGAGATAATTTCCTGGGCAAAGTTAAGGAGAATAGGTCACAGTGGCTGGACAGTGAGGTCACAGAGAGGTTTGTTCGCCCCAGACTCCATGGGGGAGGGGCCTAGGAGGCAGAGGGGCCCCAGAGGTCCCCCAAGCCCAGGAAGGGGACATGGTGTGGGAAAGGCAGCAGGGACAGGGGCCAGGGAGCCGAGTACGGGGGGCCAAGGGGCCTGGAGAGATGAGGGCAGGAGCAGGGAGGGGGCAGTCAGGATGGTGAGGAGAAGCCGGAGACGGAAGCTGCCAAAATTCACCGGGCTGTGCGGACGGGAGGAGGGGCTCAGGGTGAGGGAGGTGACCACAAGAGATCGGGGAGGGGTTATTTAGGGCAGCTGGGCCAAGGAACAAGGCAGACAGAGAGGGATGGCCTGTGGACCTGGAGAGAGAGATGGGAGGATTTGACAGCACCAAGCTGGAGTCAGATGAGCCCCAAGATAGGAGTTAACAAAAGACAGGCTGAGAGGAGAAGGTGGGACCCTCACGGAACCCCTATGCTCCCCCTTCTCCTTGGGCAGGTGAAGCGGAGCTGCCCTTCTTGTGGCCCAGAGCCTGGGGGTGAAGAGAAGAAGGGGAGAGGGAACCCAATTTCTTTTCAGTTGTTCCCCCCAGAGCTGGTGAGTCCTGGGGGGATATTGAGAATAATAGGACTGGGGGCCAGACCACAGAGGGGCTGCCAATGACCCCTGCTTCCTTGCTCTTGCCCCCAGGTGGAGCACATCGTCTCATTCCTCCCAGTCAGAGATGTAGTCGCCCTAGGCCAGACCTGCCACTACTTTCACGAAGTGTGCGATGCTGAGGGCGTGTGGAGACGCATCTGTCGCAGGCTCAGTCCACGCCTCCGAGAGCAGGGTTCTGGGGTCCGGCCCTGGAAGAGAGCTGCCATTCTTAACTGTATACCTTCCCCTGAACCTCCATTTCTCCTGGCCTCTGTCCTACCTATCCTTCCTGCTCTGTAAAGTTGCCTGGTGACCTCTGCATTCCCAGCCATCCTTCTAGGGCCCCTCTTCTCTGAAGAAACATGTCCAATGCAAACATACTCCATGGCGTACTAATTCCAAGTCTCTAGAGCCACCCTCCAATAGGCGTCCCACCCATAGCCCCCATTAGCATCTCTGCCAAGTCTTTCTCTGTATTCAAACTGTCCCAGTCTTACCCTAGATGCAGCCCCCACTCCCCAAATATGGAGTTTTCCCTCCTCTAAATGAGGGTTTCTCAACTGTGTCACTAGTGACATATTGGGTGAAATAATTCTTTGTTGTAGGGGGCTGTCCTGTGCATTGTAGGATGTTTAGCAGTATCTCTGGCCTCTACCCACCAGGTGCCAGTAGCAACTCCCCTATTGTGACAACCAGTGTACCCTGAGGGACAAAATCACTGCCAGCTTAAGAACCATGCTCTAAAACCCTTCCCCTCCAGGGAGCCCCTATCCAATTACTTCCTTTCACTCCCTGGGAGAAGAGGAATCCAGATAGCAATCTAGAGCTGAGGGTGACAAAGGGTGACTGGCCTTCCTTGGTCATTCCTTTTCCCTCCTCTTTCTGCCTCTTTTCTGTATCTCTATTTTATTTCCTTAATGTCTCTGATGCAAGGTTGGACCAAAGAGGTGTTCCCTAAGAAGCATGTATGTGGCCCTGGGGTGAGGTGGGGCAGAAACTATAGTTCACACATGGGGTATAATCCAATATTTCTTTCCATATCTCTTTTGGAAGGGGTCTGTTCCCCAGTCCTGGGGATGGGGAGGAGCTAAATACCAAGATGTCTGAGAAATCTAGTTTCCCCAAGCTCTGACTCAACTCCCTTTTGTCATTTCCATCCCTTAAACCTTCCATCTTCTTCCCTCTTCCAGACACAAAGGGCCTGTATTTCCAGGCATTTGGAGGTCGCCGCCGCTGTCTCAGCAAGAGCGTGGCCCCACTGCTAGCCCATGGCTACCGCCGCTTCTTGCCTACAAAGGACCATGTCTTCATTCTTGACTACGTGGGAACCCTCTTCTTCCTCAAAAACGCCCTGGTCTCCTCCACCCTTGGCCAGATCCAATGGAAGCGGGCCTGCCGCTATGTTGTGTTGTGTCGCGGAGCCAAGGATGTGAGTAGCAGAACCCTGGCAGCTGAGAACCCACCTCTCCTCCAGTGACCCAGGCCCCCACCAGTCCTGAGGAGTCTTCCTCAGGACATCTGCCCTCCCACACCAGGAACCTGAAAACAAGTCCACATTTCTCAACCCAGGACCTAAGTCTCTCATCTCCTGCACCAGGATCCAGTTGCCCCAGCCTCATTCCCATCCTTTTCCCACAGTTTGCCTCAGACCCAAGATGTGACACAGTTTACCGTAAATACCTCTACGTCCTGGCCACACGGGAGCAGCCCGGGGTGGTAGGCACAACCGGCAGCCGGGCCTGCGACTGTGTTGAGGTCTATCTGCAGTCCAGTGGGCAGCGGGTCTTCAAGATGACATTCCACCACTCCATGAGCTTCAAACAGATTGTACTGGTTGGTCAGGAGACCCAGCGGGCTCTACTGCTCCTCACAGGTGTGGCCTAAAGCAGTGGTTTGCAAATTGCTTCCTGCAGATTCTTCAGGCCCTGACGCAGGAGAGTGGGTGGGAAGCCTTTCCTGCAGAGTTCTGCATGCCACCTCACCCTGGTCTCAGTCCAGATAGCTGTGTTTTTGTCTGTCTTCTAGTCTAGGATTCTGCATAATGTTTCATGTGAATAAAGGGCCCTGCTGCCAAAAAAATAGTTTGGAAACCACTGCTCCAGGGAATGCCTGATTTTTAAAATTCTAATCTCCCCAACCTCCATGCCAGGCACCTCACTTTATACCCAAACTATTTCTCACTTTCCCAGTGTCCTTTATGCCTGACCACACCCCCAATCTTGAGACCCTGTAGATTTTTGAATACTACGAAGGACCTTAAATCCCTAGATCTCTCACTCAAATTGGATTCTGCCAAATCTAACTGCTAGGTTTTTTCTCCCTCTCCTGTCTTGCCAAAGTCTGGGGGACTTGAGGTCATTCGTCCCTTATTTCATCTCTACTCTTTTTCTTCCATCCCCACTGTAGGGCAGTAAATGTTTCATCCCAAATAGCTTAGGGAGTCTATTAGGATGCTAATGTGGATATCGTAGAGTCCCCTCCCCAACATAATTGTCTGTCTTCCCACCACCACTCCAGAGGAAGGAAAGATCTACTCTTTGGTAGTGAATGAAACCCAGCTGGACCAGCCACGTTCCTACACAGTTCAGCTGGCCCTGAGGAAGGTGTCCCGTTGCCTGCCTCACCTACGTGTGGCCTGCATGGCTTCCAACCAGAGCAGTACCCTCTACATCACGGGTAAGAACCACCTGCCTTCCTCTCAGTTCCCCAGCCTTGGACAGACCCTCCAAATACTGATACCCTTCACCCTTATTCAAGCTCTTCGGTGAACCTTCGGGCATCCTAGTGAAAAGATGTGTTTAGGTTCCCAGGCATCATGGCTGATGCATTTCTAGTGGGTGTGAGACTCTCTGGATCTTAGAGTTTTTGTCCCAGGTGGGGCTTTATCCCTAGGAAATGGGTGCCCAAAGCTGCTGAGCTGAGGGCTCCTGACCCCCCAGACCAGGGGGGAGTGTATTTTGAGGTGCATACCCCAGGGGTGTATCGTGATCTCTTTGGGACCCTTCAAGCCTTTGACCCCCTGGACCAGCAGATGCCGCTTGCTCTCTCACTACCAGCCAAGGTAGGATCCTGGAGGTATGGGGGAGACCAGAGGGGTGGGGCTTTAGGGATTGGAAGGTACAAGGATCTGAAATATGAGCAGGAATCAAATGATTGATCAGGAGGGACAGGGGACCCAGAGAGAGGGCTAAAATAGAGGGCATGGCCAAAAGAGATTAGCTGGGAATGGCACGTTAGTGGTTGGGAGACTGCAGAGCTCAGAATTCCTCTGGAGGGAACTGAATGCCCACCTCCCATTTCTAACTTACCTCCTAGATTCTTTTCTGTGCTCTTGGCTACAATCACCTTGGCCTGGTGGATGAATTTGGCCGAATATTTATGCAGGGAAATAACAGATATGGGCAGCTGGGAACAGGGGACAAAATGGACCGAGGGGAACCCACACAGGTGAGACTATTTCCCAGCAACTCTCATCCTGACTCCCTTCCTCCAGTTCCCTAACCCCTGGATCTGTCCACTTCTCCAATTTCCATAGAATCCACTTTCTACTCCCTAGGAAAGTTGAGCCAGTCAGTACATAATGCCTGTGGGACTGTTGCAGGTTTTACCCAGGGTTGGCACTGTGAGGTCGATTCTGTGCAGTGCACACTGGGAAGTGCAGTAGGGATTTAGTGAAGGGGTGGGGGGCCTGGGTGGGCTAGAGTAACTAGAAGAGGTGAGATGTGAGCAGGGCCTCATGGGTTAAATAGCATTCAGGTGGGGTAGGAAAAGACATTCCATGGGGATGGGGGTGGGGACAAAGCTTCCACGTACCTGGGACATTGACAAGACTGGCCTGACCAAAGCACAGAGGGAGCATTAGGAATCAGTGAGATATGGGGTGGTATAAGTGGGCACCAGCCTGGAGAGTTAGAGATTTAGGGAAGAGTTCCTGCAAGTTCTGGAGCAGGAGAAGGCAGTCCCCAAGGGGTGACTGAGAACATGCCAGCTGGTCTTAGTGCACAGGAGGGAGAGTGGAAGCCCACTGGAAGGCTGTTGATTGATGGCAGCAATTGAGACAAGGGCCTAGGGCTAGCACCATAGCAACAAGAATGGAAAGGAATGGATGTAGGAGATGTTTTCAAAGATAACGAACAGGCCCTCAAAACTGATTAGATGTAAGAAGAAGGATATAAGACAACGTTGGCTCTGGAAGAAAGACGTTATCACCAAGAAACATGAGGTTTGGAAAGGGATGTTGGTTTGAGGAAAAAGAGTGTGAATTTGAACTTCCTGCAGTGAGAGTAAAACACTAAATTGGAAATGTCTAGCTGGCAATTAGATTCCAAGTTAGAACAAGGTTGAAAGCACAAAAATAGAGATAGAGGAGCAACTGTGGGCAGTAGCCCATGTAGGCAGGGGGTAACGAAGAGATGCTTCTGAGCTAGAAGGCACACGCATACCCCTCTAACGCCATAACCTAGAAGCCATGGGAGCAGGAAGTTTCAGACAGGGTAGGTGGAAGGGTGACAGTTTGACAACACTGTAGAAGTACATTTACTGACATGGTGGTCATGCAATATTTTTAGATGAGAAAACATTTATGAAATGGTTTACAAAGTACATCCCATTTTTGTTTAAAAATACACAACTTATGTGTGTTTGTTTACACAATAGTGAAGACTATCTAGCAAGATGTTAATGGTAGTGGGATTTCCAGTGATTTTTTTAATTTTTGCTTGCCAATATTTTGTAAGTTTCCTATCATGACCATAAATTACTTATCTGTGTCTTCAGAATTAAAGCACTAACAGTGTCAGGAGAATGAGCATGCAGGAGAGGCCCTGGGATTTAGCAGCTGGGAGGTCAGGTGCCTTTGGAGACAGCATGCCAGTAGCGTGGTAGGGAGAGAAGCCAGATCACAAGGAGGTTCAGGAAAGACTGGCTGTGGTCAACCTCAGTGTGGTCATGTAACCAACATGCTGCTTAAAAGAGAGAGATAGGAGGCAGCTGGCATCAGATGGAAATGTTTTCTCAAAATAGGGTAGCCATTTTGGAAGAGAATGATGTGACAAATTGAAAATGCTAGAGAAGGAAGGTCCTTCCTCAGGGGTGCTAACCTGGAATTACACCAAGAGGGAGAGGGGTCTTAACCCTGGGGAAGAGGAAGGCTAGTCCTCCCCTGAGGCTGGAAGGCAGGATGAGAGGACTGGCACAGACCCTCGGGCTGAGAATGAGGGGCTAGATAGCAGGCCCTGGCCTCGGGCAAGGAGCTTGCTTATTGTCTGGGGAACAAAAATGAGGTACAAAGAGAAGTATGAAACCCCACGTGGCCAGATTCTTGGGGGCTGCAGGGGTCGGCAGGGGAGACCTCTTCCTTCCCTAGTTTACATTCTGCCTGGGTCTTCTAGTCACCCTTCTCAGGCCTGGGTCCCCCAGTCACTTGGTGTCTTCCACTCAGGGACCCTGGCCATGTGTCCTCAGGTACATTATCTGCAATGTCCCATTGCCCTGTGGTGCGGCCTCAACCACTCCCTGGTGCTGAGCCAGGGCTCAGACTTCAGCAAGGAGCTGCTGGGCTGCGGCTGTGGGGCTGGGGGCCGCCTACCCGGCTGGCCTAAAGGAAGTGCCTCCTTCGTCAAGCTCCACATCAAGGTCAGAGCAGGGTCAGGCACGTGGGCAACCAGGGGAGGCAAGAGCAGTAGAGCCAAGTAGCCCACAGGGCTGTAGCTGGGATTCCTGCAGGGACCCAGGGGTCCCATTACCCCAGCACCATCCATCCCACCTCCCTTTCCTGCCACGCAGCACGGCTCTCTTGCTTAGCAGACCCTGCTGGCCTCATCCGACCTCACATGACCCTGGGACTTAGCCAGCTGTAGCTCACTTGCTGGCTCAGGGCTGGGGTGAGAGGGAAGAACATAACAGGCGGGTTAGCCCGAGCTCCCTGGGACCCCTGCAATGAAAGGCCCACTCAGCCACGCCTCTTCTCTCCTCCAAGGTCCCTTTGTGTGCTTGCTCCCTCTGTTCCACCCGAGAGTGCCTCTACATGCTGTCCAGCCATGACATCGAGCACAACCCCTCCTATCGGGACCTGCCAGCCAGCAGGGTGGTGGGGACTCCGGAGCCCAGCCTAGGGGCCGGAGCACCCCAGGACCCTGGGGGGGCGGCCCGGGCCTGCGAGGAGTACCTCAGCCAGATCCACAGTTGCCCCACATTGCAGGACCGCATGGAGAAGATGAAGGAGATCGTGGGCTGGATGCCCTTGATGGCTGCACAGAAGGATTTCTTCTGGGAGGCCCTGGACATGCTGCAGAGGGCTGCTGGAGGGGGTGGCCCAGGCCCCCCACCTCCTGAAAGCTGACCCCCCTCTCCTAGCCTCCCCCCTGGAGGGAGTCTGGCCCTGGGCCAGGGGCTAGGGAGAGCTGGAATGGTAGCAATGAACACTGTGTGTGCATGGGGTGGGGTCACGGGGGGGCGGGGTGGGGACTGCCAGACATGCCAGGGTAGGGCAGGAAACTTTTGTAAAATGTTCGGGGGGCTGCCCAGGAGGGGCCCCCCAACTTGACTATCATGGACAAGAGATTTGATGGACAAATAGAATAAAAAGCTGAAGCGAGGCCCAGTTTGGAAGCCTGGGGCCTGGGAGGGTCGTGGGGCAGGGGCAGGTGGGCGAGGGAGGGCAGAGTACCAGCTGCTGTAGTTCTCAGTTGTTGCAGAGCTCAGGCAGGGCACCTGAACCCTCCAGCTCGCTGTCGCCTTCCAAGAGGCCACTCAGCCTTTTTGACTTGGAATTCCTGGCCCTGCCTTCTGGACCAACTGTGTCAGCCTGTACTACTTGGTTTCCCCACTTGGATCCTCTGTCGACCAGACTCATCCCCATCGTGAGGTGGCCAATTCCTTCTGACCCCAGAAAACATCCAGCCCCTTTTCCTCATTCCTGTGATGTCCGCCCCCTCTGCTCTTCCTGCTGTTACTTCCCAGGCCAGTGTGGTCTCATTTGTCCTTTCCCCCTTACTTTTTCTGCCTCTTCCTCAGTTACAGGGACATTCCCTTTATCCACATGCCATGCCTCCCTGCCCCTCTCCTGTACCTTCAAATATGTGGGAGAGAAGAACGAATGAGCAGAATTCTTTCTCCGTGGCCTAGCCTGGCCCAGGTGTGGAGAGAAGGCAGTAGCCATTTGAAGCAGAAAACGAGCTGGGGTCGGGGTGGCCTGGAAAGGGGTGAGTGATTAGGGATTGAGAGTCTAAGGAAGCACTTCTGGTGCCCAGGAAGCAGGGAGTGAGGAGGCTCCGGGGCTGGGGGGTTCTCACAAGGCCCAGAGGCTGTATTTGCAGGGTGCTCGGGGGTGCTGGACAGAGTAGGGTTCCAGATGACAGGACTTGATTCCTGGATTATGGCCTCTGCCCCTCATTGTTCCACCCCCTACTTAGGTCAATATTGATGTGTCCTAGACCTAGAGAGGTCCCTGGACTCACCACCGTCCCAGCTCTACTCTCCCTGTCCCGCCTTCCCCGCCGCCCGCCCCACTGGCCAGTCCCCACGCCCACACACCCCAGGCTGCCTCATCTGGCACTGATTATCCTGCTGCTGCCGCTGCTGCCGCTGCTGAACTCAGCTGCTGCCTCTTGTCTAGAGGACCCCAGCGCCTGCCCCCAGCCATGCTGCCTGCTGCCACAGCCTCCCTCCTGGGGCCCCTCCTCACTGCCTGGGCCCTGCTTCCTTTCGCCCAGGGCCAGACCCCCAACTACACCAGGTAGGTCTCTTGGCATCTTCCAGATAGCTCGAGTGAGCTTCAAAAACCCTGATTCTTGGGAGGTTATGCCTGTGGATCTTGCCGGTTCTTTTGCTGACACATCACCCCCTAGATTTCCCACTGCCCTACCCTTCTCTGGCCCCATAGTCCTCTCCCTCTGTTGCAAGATCATGGTCTCCAGCAGGTCATCTCTGCTCCCATCCTTCTACCCTTTGTCCTCTAGCCTCTTAAGTCTTCCCATCACCCAGACCCTTGGCCCCCCACAGACCCTGAGAGAGCCAAGACTGAACTTGCCTGGCAGCTGGACATCTGGATTCCAAGAAGGAATTAGAGATTGTGGGGGGAGGAGGGGGCAGCGAGTGGAGACTTGGGAGTCAGACACTCAAACAGTTAGCTGGAACAGAACAGGGCAAAGGGTGGGAGCTCAGGGACCTGGCCTCCAGGTTCAACTTGAGGGCCATCGTTGCTGCTGTTCCCTCATCCGCCCCCCCCAACACACTGCCTCGTGGCTGTGTCCACATCTGGAAGTAGTTAGGCGGCTCCTGTCCCCGACTGCCAGGCAGGGGGAGGGGGGAGAGTGAGGAAGGGGGGGGGCCGAGGATTCCGGGAATTCCTATTGGGGTGGGGGTGGGGACCAGGAATTTCTCTTGGGGTGGGAGTGGGGGCTTGGGGGGTTGGAGGCATGGTCGAGTTGCTGTCTCACTTTCTCTTTATCCTTATCTTTTGCTGGTGTCTTTCCCACCCCAATCCCATCCTGGCCAGCTGAGGCTGCTCTGGGGTCCCGAAGACCTTTCTCCTTCCTCCCCCTGGCTTTCTTCCTCCAGCCTCTGTCTCCATTACCCCATCCCCATCTCTCCATTCCTAACTGATCTCTCTTCTGTCCTCCAGACCCGTGTTCCTGTGCGGAGGGGATGTGACTGGGGAGTCAGGTTACGTGGCAAGTGAGGGTTTCCCCAACCTCTACCCCCCCAACAAGGAGTGCATCTGGACAGTGACGGTGAGAAGGCCCCTCTGGTCACTACCCCTTATCAAAGTCTCAGAGGCAAAGGCCTGACTGCTAACCTGCCCACCAGCACCACCTTCTCAACCTGGGGTTGGTCTAGGTCCTCTCCCCTCTCTGGTCACTGAGGGCATCAGTCCCACAATAACAAGTCCCTCGCACCTTAGCTCTTCACCCTGCACCCAGATTCTGATTCTCCACTCCCAACCTTCCAGCCGTCTCTAATCTCTCCAAAGAACTCACATCTTGTCCCTTGCACAAGCCACAAGGTGGGCTGCAGAGACCAGGCCTTCTGCTGTGCCCCTGCCTGGGGAAGGGGAGATGCCCTCTCCCTGGGCTGTGTGTGGCCTGATTTTTGTGGGTCCCGTCAGGTCCCTGAGGGCCAGACTGTGTCCCTCTCCTTCCGAGTCTTCGACCTGGAGCTGCACCCCGCCTGCCGTTACGATGCTCTGGAGGTCTTTGCTGGGTCTGGAACTTCGGGCCAGCGGCTCGGACGCTTCTGCGGGACCTTCCGACCTGCACCCATAGTTGCCCCCAGCAACCAAGTGACCCTGAGGATGACGGCGGACGAGGGAACGGGAGGACGAGGCTTCCTGCTCTGGTACAGCGGGCGGGCCACCTCGGGCACTGGTGAGACCTCCCTCACCTCCGCCTTCCCCTCTCCTGGCCCCGCCCCGGCGCAGGCCCCGCCCCCAGCCCTAACCTCTGCCCCAGACTCCCCGCGCCCGAGAGCCTAGGGCCCCCAATATCTCCCTTACCCACGTTCCTCACTAACTGCCCCTTCAGTCCCTCCTCCCCGTCTTCTCTCCCCCCTCCCGCACCCACCCACCTCCTCTTCCAGGCCCCCCCCCAGGCGCGAGGCGGAAATGGGTCACCGACCCGCGGGTGGAATGGGCGGCCTGGGGTTACTGGGACGGTGAGTAACTGCCCGCCCCCGTCCGCAATCGGGCTCCCTCCGACGGGCACGAGGGGGCACCCCAGGGCTAGGGGACTGATAGGTTCCCCTGACCAGGAGCCCCCTGCGCCCAGCCCTGGGCTCCCGATTGCGGTCCCATCACCCCCTCCTGGCGGCAGAAGTCTCCCTTGAAATGTTTCAGGCAGGGATTTCCCCAAAGGGGCCTCGGGGGCTGTGCCCCAAATCCAGGGCACCCTTACAGCGTGGGCTTTCCAGCCTACAAAGGAGACTCTTCTGCCGGGCCGGGGAGATGGGATCTCCCAGGGGAAGAGGCGCGGTGTGGCCGCGGGTCGGGGAGGGACAAGAAGGGAGTATGTCCAGCCAGTTTCTCCTCCCCCTTCCACGGCCACCTGGGCGCCGGCGGTCCAAGAGTTCCCTGAGCCGCGCTCCTCCTGGCCCCCTCTCTGCTAACGTACCCCTGCTTTCCTCCCCTTCTTCTTGTCCCTTCGTCCTGAGACCCAGACATCCTGCCCGGGCTCCCAGCCTAGAGCTCTCCTCAAGCTGACGGAGGGTCTCCACTGCCCCCCACCCCCGCTCCTCTCTCCCCTCCCCAGAGCACCAATTTTGCGGGGGGCGGCTGGAGAAGGCCCAGGGAACCCTGACCACGCCCAACTGGCCCGAGTCCGATTACCCCCCGGGCATCAGCTGTTCCTGGCACATCATCGCGCCCCCAGACCAGGTACCGACCCCCTGCCCGGGCTGCCCTTGGGGATCCAGGCGTTGCCCTCCAGCATGCAGCCAGCAAAGATTTACTGAACAACTTTTATGTCCTGAACACTGAGCTTACGCTGGTGGGCACCAAAACCAGACACAGGTCCTGCTTGCATGCAAACAAAAAATGTAAAATTACAAGTGTGACGAGTCTTAGGAGAGCGAGGTACACGGTACAGACATAAACTGTATGTTCCTGGTGGCAGGGGCTGGGGTGGGGTGGAGATCCGTCCCTTGAGAGTGAGCCAGAACGACTTTGCCGAGGACCGCCACGGACGCCCCTGCAGGGTCCCATGGGTGGGTGTAATCCTCCAAGCTGTGGTGTGAACGTATTAAGGTGGGAGTTCAGGGGGCGTGGGTTCAGGGGACGCAGGAGGGGCAGTGGGGGCTGCTGCCTGAGCCCAGGAGGCGGCGGGGAAGAGGCGGTGAGAGGTGCGAGCGCCGGAGTCCAGCCGCGCAGCTCTGCCTTGGCCTGCCGCCAGGTCATCGCGCTGACCTTCGAGAAGTTTGACCTGGAGCCCGACACCTACTGCCGCTACGACTCGGTCAGCGTGTTCAACGGAGCCGTGAGCGACGACGCCAAGCGGCTGGGGAAATTCTGCGGCGACACGATTCCAGGGTGAGGGGGCGGGACCTGGGTGGGCGGCGGGTCCCAGCGTCCCCTCTTCCCCAGGTGAGAGAGGAAGGGGACCGTGCGGCTGTTTTGAAAGGTGGGGCTAAGCGGAAGGGGTGGGGTCTGGACCCGTGGGCTGCAACGGGTGGGCGGAGCAGGTAGCCGCCGGGCAAAGAGGAAGTCTGGCCCCTGGTCTGGGGTCCACGGGCTAGTGGGGCTCTGCGAAGTCGGGAAGCTAGTGCAACTGATGGGAGGGCAGAGGTTAAAAGGCCACCGGACTGGGGAGGGAGCGGCGGTGCACAGCCCACCCTGACACCATCCCTAATGCCCCGCCACCTGCAGCCGCATCTCCTCGGAAGGGAACGAACTCCTAGTACAGTTTGTCTCAGATCTCAGCGTTACCGCCGACGGCTTCTCAGCCTCCTACAGGATCCTGCCGCGGGGCGCTGTCGAGGAGGGGCCAGCCCGGAGCCCAGGAGAGGACGCCCCACTTCTTGGCCCTGGCACTAAACCGGAAACTGGGCCCAAAGTCAAGGCACCCACCAAGCCCCGACTTCCACCTGCAGAGAAACCAGAGGCAACTCCGGTGGGCCCTGGTGAGTCTGGGAAGGGGGAAGAAGGGGGCACGGACTGAAGGGAGCTGTTTCAAAAAGTTCTTCATTCATTTATACAACACTCACTGTGTCTCCGTGCCAATGGCCATACTGGGCGCTGAGACCCAAAGCTCGATAGAGCTCTGAACGAATTAAAATCAGTGAGGCTGTTATGGGGAAAGTGGTCCTTCCTACTTGCTGAGTAGGTCATCCTCTACAAACAGCACCCCCTTCCTCCTAGATACACCCAGTGTCCCCTGCCCAAAGCAGTGCCGGCGGACAGGCACCTTGCAGAGCAACTTCTGTGCCAGTAACTTGGGTAAGAAGCCCCCGCCCCCGATTCCAGCTCCTCTAACCACCCCCCATTACTGGTTCCAGTCCTGCCCTGGCCTCCTGTTCCCTCATCTCACCCCCGTTTTCCCACAGTGGTGACTGCAACAGTGAAGTCCATGGTTCGGGGCCCAGGGGAGGGCCTCACCGTCACTGTGAGTCTTATTGGTGCTTACAAAACCGGAGGACTGGACCTGCCCTCTCCACCCACTGACACCTCCCTGAAGTTTTACGTGCCTTGCAAGCAGTGCCCCTCCATGAAGAAAGGTAACAAAGATGTGGGGAAATGGGGAGGAGGGGACTTAGCCACACTAAGATGATTGAGGTGTAGAATGTGAGTGAGGAGATGCCTTGCAAGACTTGTGGCAACCACAGGAGCTCTCAATCCCTCCCTCCCCTCTCCCCCAGGAGCCAGTTATCTGCTGATGGGCCAGGTGGAAGACAACAGAGGTCCCGTACTTCCTCCAGAGAGCTTCGTGGTTCTCTACCGGCCCAACCAGGACCAGATCCTCACCAACCTAAGCAAGAGGAAGTGCTCCTCCCAACCTGCACCGGCTGCTGAGTCCCAGGCCTGAGACCCAGGCCAGCTCCAGCCCTAGCCCTGGCTTGGGTCCCCTTTCTTATCCAAATAAATGTTTCTTAACTGAGGAAGGGGTCACGTCTTCATTTCTATGGTTTAGGGGCCCATCTTGGAGAATTTCTTTTCCTGCTTTCATTCATTTATTCAACAGACATTTACTATACAGAATAATCTTTTAAGAATTAAGTCATATCTTGTCACTCCTTTGCTCAAACTCTCTTGTAGTTTCCCATTGGTCTAGGAATAAAATCCAAAGTCTTACTGTGGGTTCAAAGCTCTAGGTAATCTGCATTCTCCCTCCCCGCTCATCTCTTACTATTGTCTCCCTTGCACCGGTCAGTTCCAGTCACCTTGGCAGCCTCACTTCCTGTTGCTGGTTTCTAGTACACTTCTGGCTTAGGGCTTTGCTGTTTTCTCTAGCCATAATTCTCTTCCTAAATCCAATCAGATCTGGTCTCAAAGCTCATCCTAGCCACACATTCATTTGTTCGTTCCAAATGGCAGGCACTGTTTTAAGTGCTGAAGATACAACAGAACAGAAAACAAAACAAAGCCCCTGTTCTTGTGGAGAGTAGAGAACATTCTTCAGGAGGAGAGAGAAACAATAAGATATCAAGTAGTACTATAAGTGCTATAAAGAAAACAAAAGCATGATAGGAGAACAAAGGGGTATGGGGTTATTGTACATATGATACGGTGCTCCGGGAAGGCTTCCAGATAAGATCAACTTTGTTTTTGCTCCACTGCTGTGTGGCTTAGGGTGAGATTCTTCACCTTACCCAGGCTGTTTCCTCGTCTGTAAAAGGAGTTGAAGATTCGAAGGGATGATGTAAGTGGCAGGGTTTGGCAAATCTTAATTTCCTGTGCAAATGTGAGTGATTTCCCAGGCCCCTTACAAGAAAGAGAGGGACAGGAGACAAGCCCGCGCTGGGCTGAGATCCGAGTCCCAGCTGGGAGCAACCTCCAACCAGTACAACGGGAAACAAGCTTTAGGTTGCTGCAGAGGCTGCTAGGAGAGCCTGGAGTTGAATTGGAGGAAAAGGGTTCCTCGTGGGAGATCCAACAATTTGGACAGTCTCAGAGTGGGGAGAAAGGAACAAAGGCCAGCTCGAAGCCCCGCCCCCGTCTCTCCGAGTTACTTCAGGGCTCGGGTTCGAGCCAGAGACGCCAGTAAAATTTTTACGCCCCTGGGGTCAAGCCAATCGCAGGCGCCGGGGGCGGGGACGGTCTGTGTGGTCTTTAAGCGCACCAATCGGCGCGTACTTACGGCGGAAACGAGGCCGCTCTTGCCAATGACAGAGGTCGTACGGCGGAAGTGCAGAATGGACTCTCCGGATGGCAGATGCTTTGACCACAAGGTGTCACAGCACGAGCGGCCATTCGGAGGCGGGAGCTCAGGGAGGGGTCGTAGACGCAGACAAGGTCTCCCGGAAAGCAGGCGGGAGCTCTGCAGGAGGCCGCGGTAGCGGGCGGAGTCTGGCCAGGGAGGGGGCGGGAGCCCCGGAACGCCCGGAAGGGGCGGGACCCGAGGCGGGGCGGGGCTTAAGGAGATCGCGAGCCGGGCCTGAAGAGAAGGCCCGGGTTGGAAGCTGCGAGGGGCCGGGTTTAGCGCGGTGGGCGTGGCCATCGAGGTGGGGTTTGGGGGGGCGAGTCTAAAGGAACCTGGGGAAGAGCTGAAAGAGGGAAGAGTTGGGGAGGCCTTGGTCCTTCTCTGCGGGAGCCCCATTGAGCGGGGTTCTGAGGCGGCGGCGGTGGCATCAGTCCAGGCCCTGCCCCAGGAGCTCATCTTGTCCCCTTTCGCCCCTCACGCCCCCAGCTCTAGACTCCAGGCCCTGTCCCCTGAGCTCTGCCCTCGGATGTCCGACCGCCCAGAGCCTGCATGCGCCGTGGGGCGCCCCAGGACCAGGAGCTGGTGGGCCCGGGGGCCCCTAGCCGGGGGTCCCGGGGCGCCCCTCCTCCCTTGGGACCCGTTGTCCCGGTCCTCGTCTTTCCCCCGGATCTAGTATTCAGAGCGGACCAGCGGAGCGGACCCAGGCAGCTGCTGACCCTCTATAACCCCACAGGAACTGCGCTTCGCTTCCGAGGTAAAAGGATGGGCACCTCATGCAAGGGATCTGGGGTCTGGTGGCAGGACACTGGGGGGCTGTGTGGGCTGGAAGAATCAGATGGATAGGGTCAAATGTCCAGCCTTGGTGAGCTGGAAGAGTCATGTCCAGCCTTGGGGTAGAAGACAGAGGGGACTCCAGTGACCCACCATGGGCAAGGCTTGTCTAGGGTCTCTTTGCTTGTCTTTGTACCCCAGTCCTGTGCACAGCACCTGCCAAATACAGGGTGTTTGACGCAGAAGGATATGTGAAGCCTCAGTCCTGCATTGACATGTGAGTGAGTTGAGAGGGTGGGGAGGCTGATGGAAGCCAGGGGTCGCTGCCACCTGTTGCCTTAGGTCTGAGACCTTGTCCTCTTTAACATGTTTTCCCCACCCTGTCTGCTTCCTAAGGGAAAGCCTTCTGTAGGGGGAGGCCTGGATTTACTTGGATTAGTGCCTCTCATTCACTTCCCCTCAATGGGCCTCTCTCCTACCTTGGAACCAGTGTGATTCGCCACGTGGCCCCCATTCCCAGCCACTATGACATCCAGGACCGCTTCCGCATTGAGCTGTCTGAGGAGGGCGCTGAGGGCCGAGTAGTGGGACGCAAGGACATCACTTCGGTTCTGAAGGCTCCAGCATACCCCCTTGAACTTCAGGGACAGCCCGACCCAACACCCCACCCAGGACCTCCTGCTGGGACAGCACCACCCACGGCCAAACACGTCCAGGAGAGTGAGTTGGGAGATGGCGATTCTTGAATTCTGTAGGGAGGAAGGAACTAGCATCACCCTACAGATGAGCTATGTTGGATTTGAAGTGGTCTCTTGGTCAGTCTTTTGCCTTTTGGTTGTAAAATTCCTAGGAGTTGAGATTTTATATCAAGTAAGGGGGAAAAAAAGACTTTATAATTTCTCTGGTTTCTGACTTCTACTTAGAGGAAAAAGTTCTTCCTTAGGTCTAACTGCAGTACTTCCTGTTATGTGCCAGCTCAGTTCAGTTCGATAGGAAACCTGTATAGAGCAATTAATGCTGTACTGAGTTGTGTGCTGGGTATGGGAATTAGAGAGAGGTCTCTGCCTCTCAGATAGGTGCACGGAAGATGGTTGTGAAGACAGAGCGAATGCTGAGGTACCAGAGGAGAGACAGTTTCTTGTGTCGTGCAGCACGCCCCCGGAGGGCAATAAAAAGTAGATACGCTTTCCACGTTCAGCCTCCTCCCTGAGCCCTTGGGCTGGGCTGCATGGGGGCCACAGCTTCTGATGAGCTTTGTTTCTCAGACCCCCACCAGCAACTGGCCACTAGCTCCTTCCTCCTGTTCTTGCTGACGGGGATCATCTCTGTGGCCTTCCTGCTGCTCCCACTCCAGGACGAACTTGGCAGCCAGCTGCCTCAAGTCCTGCATGTCTCCCTGGGACAAAAGTTGGTGGCAGCCTACGTATTGGGTGAGCACAGTCGTGGCTGGGGATCTAGGCCCCAGAGAAAGGGGAGCGTGGGCTGAGGGAGAGCTAATTGAGCCCCATGGCTGCTCACGTGACCCTGCTCTTTCTTTGTCCCCTCTCCAGGACTCCTCACCATGGTGTTCCTCCGGACCTGAGGCCCCTGCTCAAACCACCCCCCCACCTTTGACCTGGGCAGGGACTTGAGGCAGCCACTGTGATGCCCCTACCTTGCCTCAACTCCTCTTTTCCCCTTCCTGCCGCACCCCCTCAAAATACCCAGGGATTTGTACTCATTTTCCAAGTTGAATAAAATACATTTTTAAACTTAAAATGAGAAATGTAGAGTACTTGCCCCTATCTTCCCACTTCTTTCTCGGTACCTAGACAGTGAAAAGGCCTGGTGAGGAGATAGAAGACCTGGGTTACTCCTGGTGCTGCATCCAAAAAACTGTGTGACCTTGAGCAAGTCATTTCCTTCTACCTCTAAAATGAGGGCATTGGGCAAGTTGATTCTTAAGATCCACTTTAACCCTAGAATAGGATCCTGTCCCTAAGCCAATGTCTCTAACCAAAAAAGCGACAAAAAAAAAAAAACCACCTAATCCTGCCCCTGTTGTAGAACTCCAGTCTCACCATCTGGAGCCAACAGAGCCTTGTGCCAGGGCTGCCTGCATGTTTACTATCCCCGCCATCCTCTTCTGCCTTTTTGACATTTTATCTGTTTTTACCTTTCCTTTAAGACTTCAATTCCTGTGGATCAGAAACACCAAGGTTCCTGCCAAGATGGGGGCAGATGGCCTTGCCTGACATAACCCCACCTTAACCAGGCAGGAGAAAATAAGGCACAGGAACAGAACAGGATCCTCAAAAGGCGGGCCTCCAGCTCCCCTGCCCTCCCAGCCGTGAGGCCAGTGACACTGGGCAGATTGCTGACTGGGGACAAAGAATTAGCCAGATAATGTGAAGACAGACCCAGTCTGGTACACCACTGGAAGGTTATCAGTTGTTCCAGCTTTACTTTGGGGGCCTTGGGAGCTGCCCCACTACCCTGGGAGTCTTGTCCCTGCCACACCCAGAGCATGCCCCAGGGGGGTGTGGCCGAATGGGTCTGCAGTCTGTGTCCAGGAGTCTGGGGAGGGCTTGTGCCATGGCCCAGCAAACCCCTCTTGCCAAATTAACCATGCATGGAGGACAACCATTCACGCTGAACTGGCTGCGCCCAGGTCCCCAAAATGCATTTGAGGTACCACACAGGTTAATGATCCTGATAGTATTTGCTGTGAAAAGGCCTTGTGGCCGGTGTGGTGAAGAAGGCTTTCTGAGACACAGCTGTGAAGGGGCGGGATGGAGGTGGGAGGGACTTGGGACACAGACTTTTTTTTTTAAGTAGATTGTTTTAGAAAACAATCCTGAGCTTACTGCAATTGGAGTGGGCGTGTATTAAGTTTCCTGTAGCTGCTATAACAAATTGTCACAAACTTTATGGCTTAAAACAACACAAATTGATTCTCTTACAATCATGGGGGTTAGAAATCCAAAGCGAGTCTTCTGGGGCTAAAATCAAGGGCTGTATTCCTTTGGGAGGCACCAGGGGAGAATCTTATTTCCTTGCCTTTTCCAGCTTCTAGAGGCCATCTGCATTCCTTGGCTTGTGGCCCCTTCCTCCATCTTTAACGCCAAGAGTGTAGCATCTTCAAATCTGTGACTGACCCTCTGCGTCTGTCATCACACCTCCTTTCTCTATCTCTGCCCTTCCTGGCTCCTTTTATAAGGTCGTTTGTGATTACATCCCCACCCCAAATCCAGGATAATCTCCCTGTGTCAGTTTGCTAGGGCTGCCTTAACAGAATGCACAGACCAGGTAGCTTAAACAACAGAAATTTATTTTCTCACAGCTCTGGAGGCTAGAAGTCCAAGATCAAAGGGTTGCCAGGTTTGGTTTCTTCTGTGGCCTCTTTTCTTGGCTTGCAGGTGGCCACCTTTTCACTGTGTCCTCACGTGGTCTTTCCTCTGTGCAAGCACATCCCTGCTACCTCTTTGTGTGTCCAGCTTTTCTTATAAGGACACCAGTCAGATTGGATTAGGGCCCATGTTAACTTCACAGCTTCAGTTTACCTTCGTCACCTCCTTAAAGGCTCTACCTCTAAGGTCAGCCACTTTCTGAGACACTGGGGGTTAGGGCTTCAACGTGTGACTTTGGGGGGGTGCAATTCAGCCCACGACACTTTCCATCTCACCCCACACCTTAACTCATCCATCTCAAGGTCACATCCGCAAGGTCCATTTAGTTTCATTAGGTAACATTCATTCACAGGTTTCAGGGATTAGGACGTTATTCTGTCCACCACAGGGAGCAAAGGGACAAGGTGAAGAAGGGCTGAGAAGTCGCTTTGGGAAATTTGTTCTGGACTGTATATCAGAGAAGGAAATAGTAAGGAGGTTTCTGACCCCAGTTCAGGGTCCTGACAACCCACCAATTCAGGCTTAGGGTGTTAAGAAGGGGGCAGTTGCATCCTGAAACCCAGGAGCTGGAGTATTGCAAGTCTTACACTAAGAGGCCTTTACTTCCCAGTGTCCTGAGGATCTGGGTGAGCCCTCTCATGCTGTGCTGGGAACAAGAGAGGACAAAGTTGCCTGAGAGATGGGCCCTAGGATTTATGTGGCTGCCCTGGGAGTGAGAGCCAGGGCCACAGCCTCCTGAAGCAGTGATTAAAGGTAAATGGGGCCGGGCGCGGTGGCTCACACCTGTAATCCTAGCACTTTGGGAGGCTGAGGCAGCAGGACCCTTGAGGCCAAGAGTTCAAGGCTAGCCTGAGTAAGACCCCATCTTTACAAAAAATTAGAATAATTAGCTAGGTGTGGTGCATGTACCTGTAGTCCCAGCTACTCGGGAGGCTGAGGCAGGAGGATCACTTGAGCCCAGGAGTTTGAGGTTGTAGTGAGCTATGATCATGCCATTGCACTCTACCCAGGGCAACAGAGCAAGACTCTGTCTCAAAAAAAAAAAAAAAATTAAAAATAAATATTTTAGCTTTGAATTTATGTTTTGGAAGTCTATCTCCATGCCTGAGAGAGTGGGACATTACATAGCAAGCAAAAGAACACCATGACAGGTTGAGAGATCATGGAAAAAAGAAAAAAAAGATTGTTCCTCCTTTTTGAACAAAGGGGCCCTGCATCTTCTTTTTGCACCAGGACTTGCAAACTGTGTAGCCTTACGTAGCCATCTCGGGTCCCAGGAGAAGGTACAGAGCCAGGCCCCCACCTCATGGTGGTCTTTAGAGAACAGGGCCTTCAGTATTTCTTAGATACTTCCCTAAGGTGACAGGACCAGCTCAGTTTCCCCCACAGAGACAGCATTCTGGCGTGCATCTTCTCTGATCCCTTCTGTCCACCCCTTCCCTGGGGTTCAAGGGAAGGATGATGGGATGGGCGTGAGGGTGAGGAGGAAGCATGAAGGTGCTTATGAACAACCGATGTCACCAGGTGGTTTATTGACATCCAAACTCCACTCCCTTCCCACCACAGACCACCTGTTGGCCATAAGGCTATGGTGGCAGCAATCTCTCCCACTAGGAGAGCTGGCAAGGTCCCAGGGCCTAGCAAACGTTTCCGAGTCGTCTGTAGCTATGAAGGACCCTGCTCCTGAAAGGGGGAGGGGCTGTGATTCACTGAAGGGATGCTGCCCTCTGGTTAACCGACAGACTGACCGTCACTTATGGAAGGACTGCTCACCTACATTGCAGGGCCAGGGATGTGTGGGTGTCTGCCCTGGGGTCAGGCCCCGAGGAGAGACGGGAAGGGCTAATGAGAAATCGGTTTGCAATGACAGGCCACTGGGCCACCTCCCTCACCCTGAGTCGCTCAAGCGGGGAGCCAAGGAGCTCCCGGCAGGGGGGACAGGGGAGGGCAGGCAGGCCTCAGAAGTTGTTATCAATGTTCCAGACGTCCCCGCTAAGCGCGTTGGCAGCTCCTTGCAGCGTCCAGGTGAGCAGGGCTAGCTGGCGCCGGAAGCGGCTCTCCTGGAAGCCCAGGCCGGGCGCCACCCCGGAAGAGGTGGCCCCAGGGGCCCCAGTACCGTTGGTGCGTAGCAGCCGCAGGTGGTCGAGCAGGGCGCCCAGCGTGTGGTCTCCACGACCCAGGAAGATGTGGCGGAAAGGGGAGTCTGCTGGCGACACGTACTGGGACAGGAAGTAGAACTCCACCTGCGCCAAGAAGAGGATCAGGTTGGGGCAGGGGCTGTGCTCCAGGAGCTAAGGCCAGAGTCATCCCTGCTGCCTGCCAGCCCTGCCAGCCCTGCCAGCCGTTCCTAACAGAGCCTGCGACCTAAGACCTGCTCAATAAATACGATTGAGCGGTTCCTTAAGCCCCGCCTCCCTCTGGCTATCCTATCAGGAATAGCCATACTGCAACGTCACCAGTAGCTGGGTAGGATGTGTCCTCAAGCTGTGTTCTGGGTTCTAGGCTCTTTTCTCTCTCTAGAGCCCCCAAGCCTACATCTAGGTCTTCCCAGTCTTTCTTCCTCTCCCATTCACTTCCCTGTCAAAAGCTTCAAAGAACAATCTATCGTCCTCCTGTTCCACTTCTTAATACTCCACCTTAGGCCCGGCGCGGTGGCTCACGCCTGGAATCCTAGCACTCTGGGAGGCCAGGCGGGTGGATCGCTCGAGGTCAGGAGTTCGAGACCAGCCTGAGCAAGAGCGAGACCCCGTCTCTACTAAAAATAGAAAGAAATTATCTGGCCAACTAAAAATATGTATAGAAAAAATTAGCTGGACATGGTGACCCATGCCTGTAGTCCCAGCTACTCGGGAGGCTGAGGCAGGAGGATTACTTGAGCCCAGGAGTTTGAGGTTGCTGTGAGCTAGGCTGATGCCACGGCACTCTAGCCTGGGCAACAGAGTGAGACTCTGTCTCAAAAAAAAAAAAAAATTAAAAATACTCCACCTTCCTACACTCGAGTCATTCTGCCACCTCCACCACTCTATAGCCCAGAGTCGAAGGCCAATGGGATGGCCCAGTCCTAATGAAGCGCCTGAATCTTCATCGTCATGCTCTGACCCAGATGCTGTTCCCTCTTTCCTAAGATGGCCTCGCTTCTGGCCTAGTCTCCTCCTATCCTCTGCCAGCCTCTCTGGTTCCTTCCGCTGTCACCTGTAGGCAGGTGTCAAGGTCCTACCTCCCTCTGCTCTTCTCTGTACCTTCAGTCCAGTAGTCCCCAGCCCTGACTGCATATTAGAATCACTTAGGGAAGATTTTAAAAGTACCATTGTCTGGGCGCCACCCCAGCAAAATCAAAACCTCTAGGGGTGGTTTCAGACGCTCCCATCTTTTTAAGGCCTCCATGGTTCACTCACAGAGCTCATCCATGCCCCTGGCTTCAACCAGGAGCTCTGTGGAGACAGCTTCCAAGTCTCCTCACCCAATCATGCACTGGGATCCTGCCCTCCAGCGAAGGAGACCTCCCCACTGGGTTAGGGAGCACCTGGACACAGCCTCACACACACGTTGGCACTAGCCTCTTGCAAAACTGTGCCTTGAGCCCACACTCATGAGCACCATGGTCTTCCCCAGGTGCCAGGCACTCAGTATGGAAGGGAAGTGAGAGTGGGGTGAGCAAAGGGTGTGGGGTAGACTGCCAGGCCTCTAATTTCAGCTCCCCCACTTACTAACTGTGTGATCTTGGGTAAGTTACTTAGCCTCTCTGAGCCGGTTGTGCATACAGTCCTAGCAACCTCACAGGGACTGGGGGAGTCCTGTGGGAGAAAGTGAAGGAAAGCCCCTAGCACATGGTAGCCCTCTATCCTTGGCAGCTGCGATTATTATTCTCCTACTCTTCCCTCAACACCCAGTCTGTCCACTTTTCCTTCCAAATGCCTCCCATCCGTCCAGTCCCCACCTACAGGCATTTGCTGCCGCCTGCCACCCGCACCCAGAACTCAGCCTTCATTAACTTCATTCCCTCTTCAGGCCATTTCCTTGCTGGCCAAAGTCCTCCCACATCACCTTCCTGCTCAAAAACCTCCCTAATTTCTTAGATGCCAAGACCCTAAAAATCCATTCTTATCCTGGTGTTCAAGGCTCCCGACAGTTGATGCCTAACTGGCAATTTGGGTCTCCCCTCCCCTCTGCCTCTCCACGGGGCCTCTGTTCTGGCTCTGCTGGTCCACACCCTGCTTCCAAGTAAAGCCAGGCCTATACACCTGCCACACCCTTATTCTGGGTCTCTCCACCCTGAAATGTCCTCTTTTCTTTGCACCAGCCCAAGTTCTGCCTGTTCTTCAAGATCCATGTCACAGTCTAAAACAGAGGTCAGCAAACTTTTCCTGCAAAAAGCCAGATAGTAAACATTTTAGTCTCTGCAGGCCATACTTCTTCTATTGCAACTACTCAACATTGCTGCTGTAGCACAAAAGCAGCCATAGATGATCCGAAAACCAATAAGCGTGGCTGTGTCGCAATGAAACTTTATTTACAAAAACAAGCAGCAAGCTGAATTTGGCCCGCTGGCACTAGTTTACCAACCGCTGGTCTAGAGCTGCAAAGGTCCCTGGGTTTGGGCCAGCCCTGTGTTGCAGGCTCTGAAGGGCTGAGACCTTTCCTCTCCAACCCTGAGCCTGAGTCATGCATCTTACACAGAGGTGCCATTTATCCTGGGGCAGGGGGTGACTTTGGGAGAGGGGTGTCTGTTTGTGTTCTGACACAGCAGACCAAGATCTGTGAACAGGGATGAACCTAGTCTCTTGTCTTACCCCAGGGTCACATGTGTCTCAGTGGAGGGGACAAAGGGAAGGGGAGAATGTAAGAAGGAGAGATAAGAAGGAGAGGAGATCGAGGAAGAGAAGAGAACGAGAGAGACTAGGAGAAAGGAGTGAGGAAGAAAGAGCGAGAGGGACAGGTTTGTAAATAGAAAGAAGGAATACATGATGCCAAGGGAGACAGGCAGGGCTCCAAGCAGGAAAAAGCACGGAGGAGAAAGAGCATGAACCTCCAAGGGTTCTCTCTGAAAACCATGAGTGCAAGTTCACACGTGGCTCAGTAAGTACACTGTGGGTTCCCTGCTCACCCCACGCTCACGGAGGACCATCCTGCTTATAATTTTGCCCTATGGACCTTTTCCCACGCCCATGGTCCCTACCCACACATTTCCAGAGATCAAAGCATTGAGGGGTTGAGTTCTTGGGGTAAGGAAATGGAAGGAAGAGGAAGAGGAGGGGTTGGAACTGTAGCGGGGGCGGGGGGGGGGGTAGGCTGCAAAGTATTCAAAGCTAAGCAGGAGAGATTGTCGAGGGAATAAGACCTCTTTTAACTTTCACAGGACACCTCCTCCAGGCAGCCTTTCTGGATTTCACCCATTTCATTACCAGAAGGAAAAGAGCTCTCCACACTGAATTTCTTTAGCCTTTTGGATCGCCCAGGCCGTAATCTTATGCCTCTTGGATTGTGTATCACTGGGGACATGCTTTTTCTCTCCAGAGGTGTCGGGGAGGCAGTGGCAGCTGTGGGACAGGAGTCAGGGGGTCCGTCCCAGTTCCGCCAGGCGTTGGCCAGGCGACAGTGGCCAAGGGGCGCTCCCTCCCTGTCCACTTCATCACTTCGCAGGGCCTGCCTCAAGGACCGCTGTGAGCATTGCGTGTCCAGGACTGGCAGCGCCCTGAGGACAGGGTCTGGTCAGAGGAAGCAAGGCGGCTGGAAGGAAAGGCAAGCACCGGCTGGGGCGGGGCCTCACCCGCATGATGCGCACGTTGTACATGCGCATCAGCCGCTCGTCGCCGGGCTCCGAGCTGTAGATCTCCTGCCGCAGCTTCTCCGCCGCCCGGAAGAAGTCCCCGCGTGCCGAGTAGACCCACTGCAGAGTCAGCCCGCGGGCCTGAGGGCGGAGGCGCGGGCTGGGGCCGGCGGCAGGGGCCGGGACCCCAGCCTAGGATGGGTCAAAGTGCTAGGGGACGGGGCTGGGACCCTGGGCTTGGCAAGGGGTCCAGAGTGCTGGGGGCGGGATGAACGGGGAGGAGACCCTGCACCTGTGCAGATGGGGGAGGCACGTCCCGGGGACTGGGGAGGGTACCAGCTGCGTCCCAGGGGCTTAGAAGACTGGAGGCAGGAGGGCCAGGTTGCCAGAGGGGACCTAGACCCCAGGGATTGCAGGGAGAAGGGGCCGGACCCCCTGGCCTGGGCTGCACTCTAAGGGGATATAGAGCCCCCCACCCCCAGGTGGGGGCGGGCTGGCCTCTTGGACCTTGAGGTCCCCAGAGTACTCGTTGAGGCTGCCGATGTGCCTGAGGACCACGTCCCCATAGCGGCCGAAGTCGAGGGGCAGCAAGTGATCGTGGCTGAGCCGGATGAGGAGTTGCCCAGCGAGCTGGGCCACAGCCTGGGCCACGGCGGGCAGGCGGCCTCGCAGCATCTTGTGCAGGTTTTCATAAGTGTCCTCCTTGGTGTGCAGGAACGGGTACGCCTGGTCATCCTGCAGGGACAGTGCGGGACTGGGGCAGTGGCAGGCAGGCTGGGGGACTGGCACTCTGTCTGCGGCAGGGTGAAGAAGTCTCACCTCCATGAAGGAGAACTCAACGGCAGGGACCCCCACACAGGCCGTGAAGGAGTAGGCGCTGCTGTCCATGGCCAGGGGCCGGATCCTGGGGGCAGGTGGGTGGGAGGGCTCTGTGGGCTCAGGCTCCCCCACACCCACCCAGGTCCCCCATGGCCCAAACTTACACCTCAGCATCCCAGCTGGGATTGGCGAACGCCACCTGCTCATAGATCGTCTGCCCACTGTGGTTAGGAGAGTCCACCTGGGGGCAGGTGGGGGAAGGGGTCAGGCCCCACCCCCTCCAGCTGCCCCCCATCCCGTTCCTGGCGGGGCTCTTGCCTGCTTCAGGATGTTCTCAATGAGGTTGATCAGAAGGGGGCTGGTCTTGGCCTGGAACTTGTCATCCCCTGGAGAGAGGGGAAGGGGGGATGCCAGGCTCAGGGCTTAGCCCCAGGGCCAAGGGTGGACCCTGAGGAGTCCAGGGGGTGGCATTGCCCCGGCTCACCCAGCACTGCGTTGTCCAGGCTCACATAGGCCACGGCTTTGAGGTGCAGCACGCTGAGGTAGCCCTGTGGGTGGGTGAAGAGTGTGGACAATGGATCCCCCACCTCTCCCTGCTGCCCGACCACCTGCCCAGGACCCCACATCACCTCCAGCCACTCCGTGGAGCCCACGCTCCCAAAGTCGCCTCCATCCCAGCTGATGAAGAGGAGACTCCTGCGGGGCCGGAAGCCTGGGGGGAAAGGGAGGGAATGTGGGCTCCCTCTTTATCCTCTGTCCTGGTCCCCCCGGGGTCGCTCCTTCCATCAAACCCCCATCCCCGCCTGTCTCGCCCTGGGTCCGCCCTGACTCGACTGTAACGGTGATGCAAACAGCTTTGCAGGTAGAATCTCCTGCTTAATCTCCGCTCGGAGCCGTGGACTATTACTACTTTCAGTTTTAGATGAGGAAATAGAGGTGCAGTGACTTGCCCGGGGCCCCACAGCCAGGATGTGGAGGAGCCAGGTTTGGAGCCCAGGTCCAAGTGACTGCCTCTCTGCCCCAGTCCTGACTTGGGCCACAGCCCCAGCTCTGCCTGGCGCAGGCCATGACCTTACCGTTGCTCACCATGGAGGAAAAGGTCCGCACCAGCTCCAGCAGTATGGCAGTCCCCACGGCAGACTTGCCTGCCCCTGGGCCCCATGCATCCCTCTGGGCTCCGATGACAACATAGTGATCTGGGGAGATGTTTGGGGTCCAGCTTTTACACTGGCAGCAGCCACAGTCTTCCCCTGCACCCTGGGAGGGCGACTGCTCCCAGGGCCTCTCAGGCTGAGCTTCCCTGCCCCAGCCCCTTACATCTCAGCAGTCCAGCCCTGCAACCCCTGCTGTCCCTAGAGAGAGTGCCCCTTCTCCCCTCGTCCCTCCCACTCCTCCTTCAGTAGGGTGCCTGGGGTCATTCTGGACTTCTTTCCCTCTCTGGTCCATCATGTCCCCACTGGTCACCAGGTCCTGACAGGTTTTCCCCTTAAATCTCTCTCCAGCCCTTCTCCCACCTGCAACTCTCACCACCACCATCCTCACCTGAGCCTACCGCAGGCCTCCCTGCACCTGTCCCTTGGTGCTGATCTGAGGACTTACCGGGAACACACTGTTCCCATAGTGCTTTCATGCCCTGCTCTCCAGCTGGGAGCTCACGCTGTGCAGCACTGCACGTTCCAGCCCTGGACAGGCCAGAATGGGAGGTCTCCTCGCCATCACCCCATCGGTCCCCACTCAGCCTCCCTCTTCTGGGCTCCCCTCCCGCCCGCTCTCTGGCCACAGTTTGTGAGCAGAGGCTCTCCTCGCACAAGCTGCAGGTGACACTGGGCAGCGAGCATACCTGGCTCTGAGAGGCCTTCGATACAGCCGAAGATGTTGCTGATGGGGGTGGAGGCCCTGTGGTTGTTGACCCCTAGCTGCAGGCCTGGCCCCGGGCCCAGGCGATAAGGGGAGCCTGGGAGGCGTCCCTGCCATTCCTGGGGGGCCACAGGGCCTTTGAGCTTCCTGAAGCAGAGCAAGGCAGAAAGCGTTAGAAGTGGCAGAGAGGCCCAGGCTACAGAAGAATCCAAAGCACCCTCTGGCTCCAGATCTCTGCCTCTGGACCCTGCCTAGGGGGGACACTGCAGCCAGGGCTGCCCTGTACCGTTGTGCAGGTTGTGTCCTGCTCAAGGGTACCCAGGAACTCTGAACAGTGAGCCCTGGCAGGAGGTTGTGCATGCACAGAAGGGTTGCCTTTTTCTAGCTCACCCTCTCTCTGCCTCCTCCTCCGCCCTGGTCCCCGCATCGCCCTCACCTCAGCAGGCGGGAGGCAATGTCTGCACTGATGGGCTGGGCTGGGATGCTGGGGAGGCCAGAGGATTCAACTGGAGGGAACTGGGTTTGATTGAAGGAAGGAAAGCCAGGCGTGTAGGGGTCCCCAGTTCCCAGGTGCACCTGTGGGGAAAGGGGTGCCCACCGTGAAGCTGTGGGCTGGGCTTGGGCCCCCAGGGAAGGCACTGCTGGCTTCCCCCGACTCACGTGTCCATACACAGCCTGGTGGCTGGACAGGCCTGGCTTGTGTGGGCCCTGAGAGAAGTCTTCCGGGTCGGGGTATATGAGCACTCCTCGGGCCCCAAAGTCCTGGGCACTGGCCACCTGGGGGAAGGAGGTGAATACAGGACTCCTTCTCCCAGGAGAAAATGATTTGTAAGGGCAGGAGAGGTCAGGAAAAGTGAAATGGCAAGGCTTTTGATGGGACACCGCCCATCCCACAGAGAGGCTGTGCCAGAGCCCCACCCTAGGCAGTGCCTTGGCAGCCCTCAAACCCCACCCTGCCGCACTGTCCCCCGTGTTCCTGTTCACTACCCCATCTGATTTCCCCCAATCTCCTGATTTTGTTCCCGGCCAACATTTTCTTACCACCCAGTTGGTTCTTCCCTTTCTCCTGACAGCCCCCTAGATGTTTCCCATTGGCAGTCCTACCGTCGGGTTCCCCAGCCCGCGCCCTCCCGGCTCCAGGGACCCTCACCTTCTGGGCAAAGCTGGTCACCCCCACGCGCACCAGCAGGAGGCGGCCCGCCGGCTCCACGCCCCTGGCCCGCAGGTCCTGCAGGTCCTCGGGCCGCCCGTAGTGGGCGTACACCAGCTCTCCCTGGGGACGCGGGGGATAGTGAGGCGCGTCCCGGGACCCGGGGAAGGACGCGCGCAGCCCCCCATCCGGGGCGCGGAGGGGTGGGGGAGGCGCTCACCGTGGCGTTGCCGGTGGCGCTGTAGGGACAGTAGACGTCGGGGTCCTCCAGTGGCAGCTGCACCCCGGCCTTCCCGGCCGCATCGACCCAGCGCAGGGTGTTGGGGTGAGCCCTGCGGAGGGGCGGTGGTGAGCGCACCCCCCGCTCCGCCCCCGCCGCGCGCCCCCCGCCGCCCACGCACTCACGGGTCCGGGAACTGCAGCCCCACGTAGTGCGTGTCTGCCCACACGTGGTCCAGCTTCTGGCGGGAGAACGCCGCGCGGATGTCCTGAGTCAGGGCGGCCATCCCGGCCGAGCCGGCCACCCGTTCCCGGAGGCTGGTTTGCCTGAGCGGGGAGAGGTGGGATTGGGGCCCGGGAGGGGAGAGGTGCTGGGGCTTCTGGGCGCGCGGAGGGGAGGGAGGGAGGAAGGATGCCAGAGACGTGGGGTCGCCCCAGGGCAGGGGCGGTGGGGGGCTCCTAAGTTTAGGGAAAAGCTCTCCCTGCCGATCGGTCTCTCCAATCACCGCCAGGGCAGCGCCCGAGCGTCCCCAGCACCTCCTGGGGCTTAAAACCTTAGCTTCCCACAGCTAGGGGTCCTGTCCACCATCCCTTAGGTTCTTCCTAGCTCAGGCCAAACTCACCCATCCGTCTACTTCCCCTTACGCACAGGCACGCGCGCGCGCGCTCTCTCTCTCTGTGTCTCTCTCTCTTTGTGCTTTGCCCCAGGCATGAAAACACTTTTCTTCCAAAGGGCCAACTGGGCAGAGGCAGCAGATCCTCCATCTCCCCCAAACCCCACCCGGGCCACATGGAGACATTTTACACCAAGGTTCCTGGTAAAATTATGGGATCACTTGTCTCATTGGAGACCTCACCCTGTCTTCTTCCATAGTCACCATCCAACCAGAGGGTTGTCACCCGAATTCTCCCTGTTCTTCCATCTCACCTCTTTCTATGGGCTGTCCCCGTATGGCCTCCCCGTCACCTGGCTCCACTTGTGCCCTTTCCATGGCAAGCAAACTCCCCTCCCCACTCGTGGTTACAGAAGACCCCTTCTACATCTTGCCTTGGCCAAAACCTGGCTCTCCTGGAGAGACCAAGTCTCCTGTGGGACTCTTCAGAGAGGGCGGCTCAGGCTCTCATTCCCCTGACCTGGGAGTGGAGGTGAGCTCCTGGCTCTATTTTTCCAATTCCTGACCGTTTTTTTTTTTGTTTTTTTTTTTTTTTTTTGAGACACAGTTTCACTCTGTCATCCAGGCTAGAGTGCAATGGCGTCCTCATAGCTCACTGCAACCTCAAATTCCTGGGCACAAGTGATCCTCCTGCCTCAGTCTCTGGAGTAGCTGGGACTACAGACGTGCACCACCAGGCTAATTTTTTCTATTTTTAGTAGAGACAGGTCTTGCTGTTGCTCAGGCTGGTCTCAAACTCCTGAGCTGAAGTGATCCTCCTGCCTCGGCCTCCCAGAGTGCTAGGATTACAGCGTGAGCCACCATGCCCAGCCTCGGACCATTTCTTCTCAGGGTAAATTCTCTTCCTCTGAAGCTCAGTCTACTTGGCTCTCCCACCCCCTCTCCCTCCTCACTGTTGTTATCATCTAACCAGTCGGTCACTTGTCCACTCTCACTGAGTTCCCAGGAGCTCAAGTGTTTGTTGGAAATTGCACCCGATCAGTGGGGACATAAAATATGGTGATGCACACTATGACGTCCTGTGCAGCAAAGGAACAATCAACTAGATGTACACACCACAATGTAGATAGATCTTTAACACACTACACTAAGTTTCAAAAATTATTGACATTAAAAATACACACTAAAGATAGCTATAGCTGAATAATGGGTCTTGGAGCCATATTTTTTACTTCTTTATATTTTTCCATGTTGCTTAAATTTAAAAATAATGAACATATATCATGTTACAGAAACATTACTGTTTTTAAAAAACCTACATATACATGTAAAACCACATTACATATATGTCAAAACCATATGTGTATTTAAAGGAACACATCAAACACACTAGACCAGGTGCTTATGGGGGAGGGGAGTGGAGGGGGCACTTAGAGATTAGGCAGGGAAAATAGGAAGGTCCTTTTGCAGCCCAGCGAGGACACTATACTATGGGGCAGAAGTATGACCAACTCTGTTCTTTGCACTTGACCTTTAAAAAAATCCCCTCTACCAGCTAATCATACTCTTTTGTTTGAACCTCTTCACTTCTCTCTCTTTCCTCTTAAAATGAAATCCGAAGGACCTAAAGTAGCCATTAAGTCCCTTTAGGGCCTGCACTATGTCCACCTCACCAGCCACACGGGCTGTCTTTCACTTCCTCCAGTAGGCCACCATCTTCCCACTTAGACCCTCCGTACATGCTGTCCTCTGGCCTGAAATGCTTTTCCACCATCTCTTTGCCTGGCAAACTACTTGTCTCTCAGGTCTAGGCTTGTCAGTTCCTCAAGGAAGCCTTCCCTGACCCCCAGTCTAAATCAGGTCTCCTGGTTATAGTCATTTTTCACATGCTTTACTTGTCTTTCAAAGCGGTAATCCCAGTAGTAATTATGTAGTCATTCGTGTGGTCATTGATTTAGTATTCATTTCCTCCAGTGGATTGTAAGCTACATGAGAGCAAGGTCAGACTGTTTTGGTCTCTGCTCTGTCACCACCATCTGCTTAGTTTAGTACCTACCACTTAGTAGGTGCTCAAGAATATTTGTTGGATAAATGAATGAATGACCTCATTAATGTCACTTCCAATCCAGCCACCTACTTCCCTGCATCTTGTGGTTCCCTAGAACTCCATGCCTGGAATATTTATCTATTGAGGATTTACTGACCTCCTACTAAGTGCCAGGCACTGTAGTGGTAGGTACTGAAGACTCCAAGATAAATAGGGCACAGTTTATCAGATAAGTCTTCAAGGTTCCAGAATCCCACTCTCTGAGTAGACCTCGTCAGGTTCTAACTCAACACTTTGCCCTCACTTTACCTCCTCTTCACCCCCTTGATCACTCCAGGTGTTCAATCTCCACGTCTTTATTTTTTTAATTGATTATAGAGATGTGGGCCTCTTTATACCGTCCAGGCTGGATTGCAGTGGCTGTTCACAGGTACTGTCATAGCTCACTGCAGCCTTGAACTCCTGGGCTCAAGTGACCCTCCTGCCTCAGCCTGGCAAGTAGCTGGGACTACAGGCGCACACCACCGCACCTGGCCCAATCTCCAAGTCTATCAGTTCCTCCCTGGCTTTTCTTCCCTCCGCATCCACCTAGAGCCAGGCTTCAGTTCATTGCTGTCTCCCCTGACTGGTCCCCTCTTGCCTTCCTGCCCTGAGATGGCACCCAGAATGCTGCACCCCACCCTTAGACCTATCAAACCATCCACCTGCTCAGCCTGCACCCAGACCACCAAGTGCTGCTCAAGAATATAAAAATGCCCTGAACATTGTTGATTCCACAGATTTCAGGTCTTTTGGCTGGTGGCCCCAGCAGAGTTATAACACACCTTGATCAAGTTTAGCTTTGAGCTCATGAAGATAAGGAGATCTATTCATACAAATTCCTGTGTAAACATTAAAGACCATCTCAGTACATTCTGGGAAAATAACTGAAAAAAATCTCTATCTGTTCTTCCTTTCCTGATCATTAAAAAAAAAAAAAAAAAACACACACCAAAAAACAACTGACCAAGCTAGGAATAACTAGAAAGGAACTTCCTTAATTCAACCTTTAAAAAGCTGTCTGGAGTCTGCAGCAAAGTTCATACTCAATGACAAAGTATTATAAAAAACACTCCTATTAAAGTCAGGAAACAGGCAAGGATATCTACTGCCACTGTTACCTAAATTCGTGTCCTCTCAAATGCAGAAAGAAATGAAAAAAACATAAAAGGTACGAGCATTGGAAAAGAAAATGTGCATCTCGTACTATCTGCAACTTAGCTGATTATCTACTTAGAAAACCCAGGAGACACTGAAAAAGTACCCCTGGCCCGAAAGGGGGCCATGGGCGGACCTATCTTCTGGACCTGTCTGGGCAGCTTCTTTCCAGTAGGGGAAGGTGACCGCAGCAGGAGGAAGGACACAGGCCAGCATGTGTCTGGCATCCCCCGTGATGTAGATTGGGGACTGTGCCCACAAATGCCAGTACTTGCTTGTTTTTACAATTCTCTAGAATTCCCAGGGCCCCCAGAGCTCCCTGCTGCCACAAGTCTAAATCCAGGGTGAGCATTCAAGACTTTTATGGGTCTGTCCTGCGTCATGTTGGCTGCTGGACCCCTCTGTTCTTAGCCAGCTCCCTCATCTCCCAAATACGCCACCCCCAGAGCCTGAGCCTCCTGGAATCTCGGTTCCAGGTGCCTGCCAGCCTTCCCAGGACCCCCAAAGAGGGAAGACAGGGAGGCAAGTGGAAGGACTCAAGAGAGGGACCCAGACGCCAGCATCCTGGGCGAGGAGGAAGGGAGGCCCAGTCTGGGCGGATGAGGGGAGGGCACTGGGGCTGGGAGGGGCGCAGGCCGATCCCTACCTGATGGCGTCCTCCAGGTGCCCCTCCCCCAAGAGCCGCAGGAACATGGCCTGGAGGTCGCTCCAGTACAATGTGCCCTGTTGGGAGCCTGGGCCAGGCTCATAGTTGACATCCTCGCTGACCACCAATAAGGAGTCCCCGCATGCCTGGCAGGACCCTCGGAAGGCCACGTATCCCAGAAGGAAGGCTGGTGGGTGGCAAGATGGGGTTCTCCTTGTGCCCTCCTCTGGGCCCCAGAAACTTCCCCCAGCCCAAGCCCTTCATGGCGGGGCAGGGGATGACTCACCCCCAGTGAAGATCAGTAGGGCCGTCAGGACCAGGTAGGGGGCAGCCCTTCGTCCTGCTGCTGCCCAGGGTATGAGGTTTTGCCGCCCCGGTCTAGAGCCCAAGGGCTCGGGGCCCCTCAGCTCCATGGGGCAGAAGTGGGCCAGCGGCTCGGCCCCCTCCTCCCCGTCTTCCTCTTCCTCCTCCAGGCGCCCCTGCTGGGGGCCTTCCACACGCTTGTAGATGTTCTGAGAGGATCGTGGGGACAGCTGTTGCTATAGAGGGCAGGGTGGGCATGAGATTGGGGGAAGGGGCCCGGAGGATGGGGAGGAATCTGGCAATAATGGGGCAGTGACTTTGGGGTGCCACATGAGCACAGGGTGAGGTGGGGAGGGGCTGATAAGCAGCTAGAAGGGAGGGACGGAGGCGAGGAGAGAGGAGGCCAGGACACTGGCCAGGAGGGGCCAGCCTGAGGGGCTTGGGAGGGGGCTGAGGGACGTGGAGAGAAGGCCTAAGGTGTCCCCCCAACCCCACCAGTCTTACCGCTCTCTGGAGTAGACCCCAAAGCCGATCCATGGTCGTGCCCCTTCCTGAACCCTGTGGGCTGTCCCCCCCACCCCCAGTGATAAACCGTTTGTGGGAACCCCAGGAGGGCCCCTTATCAGTCCTGGCAGGCAGCCTGAGCCCAAGCTGCTCCCCCCCAGGGTGGGGGCACAGGCCTGGCCTCAGACCAGCCTTTCAGACGTGGCCCCCCCCCAGGCCAGAGCACAAGGGGCTGTGCCCTCCCCTGCCAATCCCTCCACAGCCCCACTCCTGCCCCTTCCCTGCAAAACAATCAATTTTTTGACCCTGGGGCAGACTTTGGCCTCTAGTTCCCGTCAGGGGTGGGGGAGGGGGCCTGTTGGTGGGGGTGGGTGGAGATATGGATGCCCCCTTCCCTCTCCTGCTTCCACTCCTCCCTGTGTCCTTGGGGACCTTTCCTAAGCCCCCCATACTTGGGGGTTCACCATGAACATCTGCCCCCTCCTCTTCTGGCTGCAGGTCCCAGTACCCAGGCCTGCCCCAGTGGGATCCTAAGCTGGAGGTGCCACAGTGGTGTGACTTGGGGGTTTGGTCTGGTCATGTGGATGTCTGTCTGTGAAATCAGGCAGAAAGGCAGGTCTCAGACCCTCACTGCCTGCTGGGGAGGGACGGGCATGGGTGGGAGCACATGGCCAGGCAGGACCAGAGAGTGTCCAGGATGGGGGTCGTGGGGTCAGGGATCTGTGGGTTGGGGTCAGAGTGGGGGAGGTGGAAAGAGTCCTGGTCAAGGCGTGGGTCCTCCCTAAACACCAGCACCTCTTTGGTCACCAAAGGACTTGGATACATGGGTTTCTACGTCTTTGGGGGCTGGGACCCTCTGAGGGTCTAATGAAAAGCTAGGTAACCTCACCCCAGAAACACATCACAGGCGCAAACCGCTAAGTTTTACCTACAATTTCAGGCGAGGTGCACAGGACCCCAACCCCACCTAGGACCCCAGGACAAATTCTGAATAGGACTCAGGGGTTCCTCCAATCCCCCTTAGGTGGCAAGATGGGGATTCCTCAGGGTCTCCCCTGGAAAGCCTCAGCTTCTACCCAGGACCAGAGAGAATGTCTGAGATGCTGGGGCACAGCAGTGCCCCAGTCCCTGCCCCATGCCTGTCATCGCCAAGAGCCCCGGGGAGGAAGGCACAGCGCAGCCGGGGCTCACCTGAGCTGCAGGTCCTAGGGAGCTCAGGCACTGCTCCTCTGAGACCGGAGGCTGGTGCTCAGGCCCCGCCCACACATCACCACGCCCCATGCCACGCCCATATCTGGCTCGACCCCGCTCATCCCAGGTCCAGCCCACCGCGTGACCCTCCCTCCCGCAGCCCTTCCCGCCCCAGCTCGGCTCTCCGTCGGGTCCTCACTGCGTGGTCCCCTCTGGGTCGCGGCCCCTCCGGAACCTGAGGAGTCCGGGGCTCCTGGGGCTGTGCCCTGGTGTGCATCGCGGGATCGGCGTGAGTGTAGGCGTGGCCCTCCCCTTGCCTCCCTCCCCTGCGCCCACTCCCCACGACGCCAAACTTTTTTTTTCTTAAAACATTTTTACTTCTTTTAATCCAGAAACATCACAATTTAAGAAGACGAGAGAGAAAGAGGAGGGGGCGATGTAGACATGGGGGTTAGGGGGCTTCGATCTGCGCCTATGGAGGCCCGGTGTGTGGGGAGGGGGCGCCCTCAGGGGCACTTCCGCTCCACGCACTGCTTCCCGCCCTCCTCGTATTCCTGCTTGGAGATCCACATCTGCTGGAAAGTGCCCTGGGTGGAGGGGCGACATCGGCCGTCAGGGCGGCCCCCTCCGGAGCCCCCCGACTGGCTTCAGCCGCCCCTCGGGCCCACGTCCCTCCTTAGCCCCACCCCGCCCCGCCACCTCCTCCCCGCGTCCAGCTGTCTCCTCTTTCGTATGCGCGGGGAGAATACTCCCTTCGTATTATTCAATCAAGAATTCATTCATTCAACAGTGTTTATTAAGCACGTGTCTGCCCTGAGCCCAGTGCTGTTCCTGAGCTGGGTGGTGGCGCTTAGAGCCCCCAGCCAGCCAACCGGCACCCAACACCCCTACACGCATTCCTCCCCTACAGGTGTCATCACGGCTTACAAACACATCACGTCTTTCCCATCCCCAAGAAAACTCTTTCCTCCACCCTCATCATTCCGACACTCTGGCACCTGGCACTCTGGCACCCAATTCCTCTGCACCCGTTAAAACTTGCCCCTTGAGGGTTCCTGCCCTGGGCAGCTGAGACTGTCCCTTCTCTTTGATGGTTGTTCTGCCTCTGCTTGAAGGGTACTGTGTGTCCCTGGCTTTTGTCCCTGTCTCTCTTCTCCACTCAGAGAACAGCTTGCCTGGGCCATCCCATCCCCCCCACTTTCCCCATCTCTTCTTCCAGACCTAAATACCCAACTGTCTTTTGGACACTTCACCCTGAGTGTCCCTCAGGACCTCAGATCAACATGTCAACAACTGAGTTCACCATCTTCTGCCAAGCCTCGCCCAAACCTGCTTCTTCCTTGCTCTTTCTCGCCCTGCACACCTGTGCTGTCCAATGCAAGGGCCACTAGCCTCCTGTGGCCCCTGAGCACTTAAAATGTTGTTGGCCCAAACTGAGATGTGCTCTAAGTGGAAAATATACACCAGATTTGGATGACTAAGTACAGAAAAACAAATGTAAAATAGCTCACTAATAATTTGTTTATATTGATCACACAGTGAAATGGTAAATTTTTAGACATATCAGATTAAAATATACTCTTTTTCTTTTTTTTGGAGTTGCGGTCTTACTCTGTTGCCCAGGCTAGAGTGCAGTGGTGTCATCACAGCTCACTACAGCCACAAACTCCTGGGCTCAAGGGATCCTCCTGCCTCAGCCTGCCGAATAGCTAGGACTACAGGCGCTGGCCACCACACTCACGCAGCTAAATTTTTTAACATTTTTTTTGTACAGACAGGGTCTCCGTATGTTTCCCAGGCTGATCTCCAACTTTTAGGCTCAAGCGATCCTCCTGGCTTGGCCTCCCAAAGTGCTAGGATTACAGGTGTGAGCCACCAGGCCCAGCTGTAAAATATATTCTTAAAACTTAATTTTGCCTGTTTCTTTGTACTCTTTTTATTTTATTTTTTTGTACTCTTTACTAGAAAATTTAAAATTACATATGTGGCTCGCATTATGTTCCTGTTGGACAGCAGCCCTAACCCCTGCAGTAGCTGGCATCCCAGGCCTCATCCTCGACTCTATCTGTCCTTACCTCTTGTTTGCAGTGTCCACATTCTGTCAGCCACCTGCTGAGACCCACTCCTCTGCCCTACCCCAGTAGGAGTAGAGACCACAGTAGCCGTCTCCCTGCCTTCTGTCTGGCCCCCTTTGATCCACTTTCTACTCTGCAGCCCAAGCGGGCTCCCTGAAAAGCCAGATCCACCTGCACCTGCCCTTTGCCCTTGGGCCTGCCTGGCTCTCCCCACCCCCTGAACTCCCTCTCTTCCTCTCCGCCTTGTGAGCCCTCACTCTTCCAGTCTCAGCTCCAATGCTCCTTGAAGGCCCTTCAAGACCCCCAAACTAGGTCAAGCCCTCTCTTGAAGGAATACCCCTACACTTTGTGGTGACTTCCTGTTTAATTGTCTCAGCTCTAGATTGTCCCTGCTCACACAGTGGGGGACTGGGTCAGGCTTTTTCCACCTGTCTGCTTCAAGCACAGAGGAAGCCCACAGTAAGTTAGCCCCGAGCTAAGTTCAGGCCGCCAGCCTCCCCCTTTCTGACTCTTGTTTCCATCTCCTTGGGCAGCTCCCCTTCTAGTGGATGTCCTGCTTGTCTGTCGTGACCCCACTGTTCCCCTCTATGTGGCTGGCACCCTCCAGATGCCATTTGCACTCAGCTCCCAGCTCAACGTCTTGCCTCTGCCCCAGCAGCAGGTCCAGACTGAACTCGCCACTGGCCACCCTGGAACCCACCTGCTCCATTTCTAGTTGCCCCTTGCTTTCCAGCCCGTCCCCACTGCCACCCACACTATGACTCCAGGACAACAGAAAGAGCCTCCGTGCAAGGTTCCTGTGACCCCAGCTCATACCCGGATCCCAAAGTCTGACAGTCCATCCAATCATACCTGTGATCATCACCTTACTCCCTTGCCCCGAACCCACAGGGTCTCCCCTCTGCCGACTGAGCACGGAGGGCGGCTCACCACAACCTCACCCCAACCAATCTCTCCAGGTTCCTGTCCCTCTGCCCCCCACCTTGTGTCCTGACGGAGAATTTACCCTTCTGGGAACACTCACGGACTGCCTTTTCTCCAAAATAAATGAACAAATGAGGAGGCAGGCAAGGCGGTGGGGGCTGTCTGGGGCTCCCCCGCCCCACATTCAGCGCTAGGCCCGGCCCCTCCCTCTCACCAGTGAGGCCAAGATGGAGCCCCCGATCCAGGGGCTGAACTTGCGCTCCATGGTGCTGTTGCTGGCGATGAGCTTCAGGCGCATGCTCTGCGGGTGAAAAGGGGCTGGGGGAGGCAGACACCCAGGTCCTGGGGAGGGACAGGGCCTGGGGGGCCTGGGGAAGGCTGGGAAGCCACAGGGGCAGGGGCCCTGTTCTGGGGCCAGAACACTCCATGCGTGGGAAGGAGGAAGGTCTTAGGCTGGAGTCCAGGGCCCGGGTCAGGCTGGGCTCCTACCGGTGGGGTCTTCTGTGAAAGCTCTCGATTGAGCCTGTCAGTGAAGCCCTGCAGCAGTGTGTTCCCTCCAGTGACAATGACACTGCCGTAGAGGCCCTGAGAGCAGGGAGGAGGAGTGAGCCTGCAGGAACAGCCCCCGACCCCCACCCCACCCTCATGTCTCCCCACTACTCCTGGGCCCCACTGCCCAGCCTCAGGCTCCGGCCTCACCGGGCGAATGTCGATGTCACACATGCCGATGCTGGTGGTCACCACGTGGCCCACGCCTAACATGGTGTTCCCTGACAGGCCCTGTGGAGAAAGGTGACTGGGGCTTTGGGCCTCCACTCTGCAGGATCCAGGGACCCCAGCCAGCACCCGCCCCAGAGCCCGCCACCCAGCCAAACCTTGACATTGGAGGGATCGAACAGGCCCTCAGGGATGCGGAGCCGCTCGGCGCCATAGTCTGTGTTGTAGCCGTTGGGCATCTCGTAATGCACTGTGGGCATCTGTGCAGCCACCCTGCCCCAAGAGAGCAAGACTTTGCCTGGGCGCTTGAGAAGGACCAGGGAGGGCAGGCAGTGCCAGAGGTCCCCCTGAGCCCCAGTTCTGCGCATTTCCCCGCTCCCCCAGCCCCCAGCCCACTCACTGCTCATCGTAGGGGGAGTCTGAGACCTGCAGCACCGAGGCCTGGAAGTCCTGGATCACCTCCTGAGAACCCAGGGAGGGGTGAGGGCCCGACTTCCTCCTGAGCACCCCCAACCACGCCCCACCAGCAAGGCCTCTATCCCACCCCCGGTTCATGGCAGCGGACTAGGAGCAGGGGAGGGGGCTTTGGGGCACCCTTGCCAGCGCCTCACATTGCACATGTAGTTGTGCCAGGACTTGGAGACCTGGGGTAGCTTCTCCTTCTTCTTCCAGTTTGGGGGGGCTCCCTCCCGTACAGGCTCCTGTGGGGGCACAGCCTGTGAGCACCTTTCCCCAGCCACTTGTTAAGTACGAATGTCACTTAACGCTCACAGCAGCCCTGTCTGCTGTTGTTCCACTTTACAGGACAGAAAACTGAAGCTCAGGGAGCTTTCATATCCTGCTGCTGGTCACACAGCTCTTACATGGCAGGGGCAGAACTTGAACCTGGGTCTGTTGAACCCCATAACCCACCCAACTGGCCCTCGCACATGCTGCCAGCTGGTTGCATGACCCCAGCCATGTCCCTCAGCCTGTCTGGATCTCTGATGCCTCAATTATAAAATGAGGAACCAGACTCAAGGTCCCCTGGGGGCCCTGCTGCTCTCTGCTGTGATATCTCATGGATCAGTGGGTCTCAGAGCGAGTGCCCAGGACCCTATGGTGGCAGCTCAGGCTCCCCAGAGGCCCCACCTTCGCTGCGATCATGTAAGGTGGGATGATGTCAATGGCCATTTCCTGGAAGAGCTCCCGGCACTGCATGGAGATGAAGTCCCCTGCCAGGGGTGACTTGACAATGCCTGGAAGGGGAAGCACTGTCAGGACCTGGTCCTCCTGAGGCACCCCCGACCCCTGCCGAGGCCCCACCTTGCTGCAGGACGTAGCCGTCATGTACTGGAATCGCCGTGGTGTGGGTGGCCCCACTGTCCAGCACGAGGCCCGTGGAGCGTCCGTTTGCAAAGCTGGTGTGGGATGAGTAGGTCAAAGAGACAGCAGCAGCAAGTGAGGCGCTGGAACCCAGGTCTGGCTGGGTCACTCTCTGCTCCACCAGGGTCTAGCCCATCCCCAGTCTGCAAATTCTTGTAGTTTGTGACCCATCTCCTGGAGCAACGCTCTGAGACTCCAGTCTGTTCTTCCCTAAGTCACAACTCCTATTCCTTCTGAACCCCTAGTCTCTCTTTATTCTTGGTTTTGTGTCCTATGGACACCCTGAAATTAGAGTCCCTATCGCCCCAGGACCTAGCACAGGGTCCAATGCAAGGCAGATCCTGAAGAAAATCAATGCTGATTGGCTGCTTGGGAAGGAACTGCCTCAGTGTCCTACACTCGTCCCTCCTCTGTCTGGCCCCAGCCCCTGCTGTCTCCTTGGCCACCTCGCTCTGCTCGGCCTGATCTAAGGAAAGGGACAGGGTTGCTGGTCTGGCCCCCAGGGTCTGAGGCGCTAATGGGGCTGCACTAATGGGGCTCCCTTCTGCACTAATGGGGCTGAGGGAGGCATCTGCCCATCAGGACACTGATCTCCAGACAACCAGGCCCAGCTCCCAGCTCAGCACATGGCACCCCACCCTGGCCCTCCACCCAGGCAGAGCAGCTCGACCCAGAGGATACGCTGTGAGCACAGCCGTCTTGCATAAGAAGAAGGCAGGAATGTTGTACTGCTCGAACATCAGCTCTGTCAGCTTCTCCCGCTTGGCCCGCGTGTTCCACTGGGGAGAAAGTGAGGGACAGGAGGATTCAGGATGGGAGAGGCACAGACCCATGAGCACATGCACACACACACTCACACATACACATGCACTCACACTCACACACGCTCACTCATACACATACACTCACCCACACCCACACTCATACACATACACACACATGCATTGCACTCACACACACATATACATAGATCACACACACACAAGCACATATATACATGTAACTTAAACTGGGGGCCACAGGTCAAGCCCCTTGACCTGCATAGATCTTTTTTTCTTTCTTATTTTTGAGACAATGTCTGACTCTGTTGCCCTGGTAGAGTGCAGTGGCATCATCACAACTCACTGCAACCTCAAACTGCTGGGCTCAAGTGATCCTCCTGCCTCACCCTCCCCAAGTAGCTGGGACTACAAGTATACACCATCACATCTGACTAATTTTTCTATTTTTCATAGAGAAGGGTTTTGCTCTTGCTCAGGCTGATCTCGAACTCCTGATCTCAAGCAATCCCCACTCTTCGACCTCCTAAAGTACTAGGATTACAGGCATGAGCCACCACACCCGCCCCCCACCCCACAGTCCTTTAGAACGTGAGAACTATAAAGAATTTTAAAGATCATAGCCCAAACCAAGCTGAGGGAAACAAAACTCAGAGAGGAAGAATGACTTGCCCAAGACCACACAGAAAACTCTTGACAGAGCTATGTCTAGAGTCACAGTCCCTTGATGCCTGGCTCAGGGCTCCTTATTGTACAGGACACCCTTCAGGCTCCCCCCCAGTCCCCAATACACCCCACTTCCCCATTCTAATCATCTCAGAGGTAACACAGCTGGGGAAGAGGATTGCTGGGTAGTACTGGTGGATTGAATACAAACATCTAATTTTCTTACCCCCCAAGATCTCAGCAAAACTATAATAAAGGGGTGATTTTGAAAGATATAAACCCATAAAAGACAACGAGCACATGAAAAGATACTCAACATTGTTAGCCATCAGGGAGATGCAAATCCAAGCATGATGAGGTACCACTTCACACCTACCAGAGTGGTGATAATAATTAAAAAATAAAAACAAAACAGAAAATAACAAGTGTTGGCAAGGATGTGCAGGAATTGGAACTCTCACACATTGCTGGTGAGAATGGAAAATAGTTTAGCCATTGTGGAAAACAGTTGATAATTCCGCAAAAAATTAAACATAGAATTACTATATGATTCCAGCAATCCCACTCCTAGTTATATAGCCAAAATAATTGAAAACAGGTATTCAAACAAATCCTTGTAGACAAATGTTCATAACAGCACTATCTACAATAGCCAAAAGGTAGACATAATCCAAATGTCCATCAGTGGATGAATGGATAACTAGTGACGATGGTTGCACAACATTGTGAAAGTTTTTTGTTTATTTTTGTTTTTGTTTTAAGAGACAGGGTGTCACTCTGTCACCCAGGCTGCAATGCAGTGGTGCAATCATAGCTCACTGTAACCTTGAAACTCTATGCTCAAACAATCCTCCTACCTCAGCTTCCTGAGTATCTAGGACTGCACGTGTGCACCACCATGCCTGGCTAATTTTTAAAAAAAATTTTCATAGAGACAGGGTCTCACTATGTTGGCCAGGCTGGTCTTGAACTCCCAGCCTCAATCGACCCTCCCATCTCAGCCTCCCAAAGCACTGGGATTACAGGTGTGAGCCACTGCACCCAGCCCACGTTGTGAATGTATTAAATACCACTTTCCAACACAAAGAAATGATAAATATTTGAGGTGATGGATATGCTAATCACCCTGATTGGATCATCGTACGTTATATACAAGTATTGAAATATCACAGTATACCCCATAAATACAATTATTATGTGTCAATTAAATATAATAAAAGTTTAAAAGTCACTGAATTGTTAATTTTAAAAACGTTAATTTTATGTTAATGAATTTTATCTCAAGAAAAAAAAGAGACATAAACTTTCAGGTTGGGAGTAATAAGAAAGGCGAAAACAGCAATAAAATTTTGAAGGCTGAAAAGCAGATAGGTGAGTGGTCACTGACTTAATGGATTCAAGAATGCTGACGCCTAAGCCAGTAGTGGAAAAGCCAGGAAGAACCTGGGTTAAACGGCAGAACTCTGCAAGTGCTTAGGAATTGGCAGTTTCTGGTACCTCTGGAAGTGGTGGTGAAAGAAAAGGTAAAATAAGATTGTTTAAAACTGTACAAGTAACAGATTCTTAAGCTCTCTTCCCAACTCTATGTCATTGGGCTATCACCCACCCCAGTTTCAGAAGACTGGAAGTTTAGTCTCTGTAAAGAACAAAATTGAGAATCTCTAAACTGGTAGGACACTTGATACAGTTGCGAGTGAGGACATTATACTTAAAACAGAGGAGTTAAGAGATGCCACACATATTGAATGCTGAGAACAGCAGCCCCATTCTGTCACTTGGCCCCAAGAAAGGGTGCAGCCAGGCCTGTCTTCAGGGTGGAAGTCTGTGGGATCCCATCAAAAATATGAAGATGGCTGAGCACAGTGGCTCATGCCTATAATCCCAGATATTCAGGAGACTGAGGCAGGAGGATCACTTGAGGCCAGGAGTTCGAGACTAGCCTGGGCAACACAGGAAGACCCCATCTCTAAATAAATCCATAAATAAAAATTAGTCAGGCGTGGTGGTGCATGCCTTGTAGTCCCAGCTACTTGGGAGGCTGATTAGGGAGGATTGCTTGAGCCCAGGAGTTCAAGGCTGAAGTGAGTTATTATCAGGCCACTGCACTCCAGCATGGGTGACAGACACAGTGATACCCTGTCTCAAAAAAAAAACAAAAAAAACAAAAAAACAAACCAAACAAACAAAAAAACTAAAGAGGCCAATATCAGAGGCCAAAAAGCAACCTAGTCAGATCATCATATAGCAAAGATCACAGTCGACAACCCCCATACCTGACACACACAGAGCTTCTAATCAGCTTTTTAATCCCCTACCCATAAACATAAGCAGAAAACCAAAGATTTGCAGAAATCTGAGAAAAGCCTGTAAAATGAGATACAGACTCCTCAAAAATAGCAGGAAAAAAGCAACTTGGGAGAACAGAGATTATACAGGAGGATGAAAACTTCCAAAAGCAAAAAACAAAACTAGTAATAGTCTCAGTAATATTACATATAATACTGCACCCGTGAAAAAGAATAAGATACTCAAAAAGGAACATTCATGGGGACAAAAAAAAAAGAGCTCTTGAAATTAAAAATACAGAATTACAAATGAAAAACCTCAATAGAAGATATTGAGTTGGAATATAAAGTTGAGGAAATATTTTGGAAACTAAAGGAAAAAGGTAAAGAGATGGAAAACATAAAATAAGAGATAAGAAAATTAAGGGACAAGTTCAGGGGGGCACAAAATCCAAACAACAAGAAATCCCAAAAGAGAGAACAGGGAAAATTGAGAGAAATAAATAATCAAATAAATAATTAAATTTTTTTCATGGAATTGAAAGACATAAGTTTCCAGATTGAAGGCATGTACTAAGTGCCTAGAGTATGAAAACAAGCCAATATCAACATGTATCATTGTGAATTTGTAGAATACTGAGGATGAAGTGAAAATTCTATAAACACTCAGAAAGAAAAAAAATTATATCAGAGAATCAGGAATCAGAAAATTTTGGCTTCTCAGTGGTAACAATAAATGTTGGAAAAAGGTCAGTGGACAAATGCCTTCAAGATTCTGAAGAAAAATGATTTCCAACCTGGAATGTGATACCTAGCTAAGCTATCAATCCAAGGTCACACATGCAAGGTCTCAAAAAAAATTTACTTTCCCTGACCTTTCTAAGGCAGTTACTGGAGGGTCTGCTCCACTAAAACAAAGGAGTAAATCAAGAAAAGGAGTCAAGTACAGGAAACAGGACCTCTGACACAGGAGAGGGGCAAAGGGATTGCCCAATATGATGGTGAATGGAAATGTCAGGATGCCAGCTATGTCCCTAATGTAGAAGGCTGCTAGTGTGAAATGGAACAGGTCAGTCAGCTCCTGGAGAAATTTCTTCAAGAAGATGAAATTGATAAGCTATCTAATGTAATTAATGTCTTGAGAAAATAGATAGATAATTGATGAATAATGTAGGGTCATATGACAACATAGATAGAAAACTAAGCAAAATAAAAAACCAAGACAATTTTCAGTTCCTGGGAAAAGAAAAAGTTGCACAGGAAATGAAAAGTAATCATAGGCTATTGTCAGCCTCAGCTCTGATTAGCATACATAGTAATAAGAGTGTAAATACTGAATATTGATCTTTTAAAAAGTCTAAAATACAATTATACTTAAGGATGGGGAATGAGAGATATGTGTAGTTTAGGCTGGGGGAGGAAAGGGAGCTAAATGCTCGTTTCTATAGTGGGAAATTCATAGATAATGCCTAAAACTAAAAAGTCCACAAGCAGCAATGTAAGTGTGATATTAGAGATATGGAAGGAAATATCCCAAAAATTAGCTAACAGGAAGAAAAGCAGATGCCTTTGAAGGGAAACAGAAGGAGCAGGGTGAGAACTGCCATTTTTTTCTTACCATACTTTATAAAGCAAATTGATTCCTTATAGGTATATATAATGTTGGGGGAAAAAGTTAAAAGATAAGAAAGGACTCTGGGAGGGGGAAGGGCAGCAGAGTGGATAGAGCAGGCAGAGAGAGGGAGAGATGGAGACTAAGCCACGGAGGAAGGAAAGTGGTTGAAGAGGATGGGATGGGAGGCAAAGTCTGAAAGGGGAGGTGAAGTGAGTGATAGCAGTGGCTTGAGGTGAGAGGTGAATGGTGGAAAGGAGGTGGGGGGAGGCAGGCTGGGGATGGGGCTGGATGAGGAACTTACCGGGGCCTCCGACATGAGCACTGGGTGCAGGTTTGGCTCAGACTTGACATGTTTGCTGTAGGTGTGATCCAGGATGGCTCGGAAGCACTCCCAGTCCTCAACTGGGGCCAGAAGACCAGCGTGGAGAGATGCAGGTGGGGCAGGCAGGGGTCAGGGACAGGAAGGAAAGGAGGGAGGCCAAGTCCAAGGGAGGGTGAACCCAGCACCAGCGGGGAGGCCCCCCCACCCCGTCCCAGGAATCTTGTTGACCCTGGGTTGGGAACCAGGCAGCTGTCGGAAGCAGTGAGGAGGTCCCTGGGACTTGGGCAGCTGCAAGGAAGACTCCATGGGTGTGGGGGTGCTGTGTCCCAGGTCGTGGGGGTGGGCTTGCAGTCTGTGTCGGGAGGTGGTGGGTGGGGACCCCTTACTCATGCCATTCTTGAGGGGCGACATGACCTCTGCTCCATCCCGAGGCACATGCAGGGCATTGGTGTCGATGTGGAAGATCTTCCCTTTCTTCTCTTTCTCTCCCTCCAGTTCCAGCCCGCCCCCCTCCTCCGCGGCCAGCAGCCCCACCGTGGTGGGGAAGTCAGCCTGGGGGGAGGATGGGCGGGGAGCGGGATCACCCTTTTGCTCCAGTTCAGCTCATGGCAAGCCCTCAGCCCACCCCTGGGTTTATTCCCACATTCTTGCTCAGCAGAGCTTCTGGGCTGGACTGTGAAAGCCCTGGGTCACTGGAAAGCCTGGAAGGGAGTCCGGAGCCCCTAGGATTTGAGGGGGAGGGGCTGGAAGGCTCACCTTGGGGCAGTCCTCCCCAGCGTACCCAGCGCGGACTGAGAAGGAGCCAATGTCAAAGACCAGCGCCCCCACCTCATCTGTGCGGGGAGACAGGCGTGTGAGGGGACCTCCCCCAAACTCTTTCCCCCTGGGTAGCTCCGAGAGGAGATCAGGACAGAGCCACAGTCTCGCCACCTTCAAAACCGGTCCAGGGCAGGTGGGAGCTGGGCCTGGAGTCCAGGGTCCTGGGAGTGGGGGGTCAAGCTGCCGGAGTCTCTTCTTGCCCAGTGGCCTTATTCAGGCCACTCTCCTGGCCGGGAAGGAAGGGGCCAGGGGCCGGGCAGAGGTGGGTTGAATTGTGGAGAGGTTGGGCCCGGTGCGCGCGAGGCGTCCGGGGAGGACAGGAAGTACCGGTGGCGCGGGACCCAAGCCTCAGACTGGACACGCTCGAGCACGGAGCTGACAGGCCCAGGGGTGCCCGGAGCTTGGATCGCGCGGGTTCGGGGCGCAGGGGCGCATGGCCGCGGGCGAGGACGCTCCGGGAGGGGGAGCCCGAAGCCCGAGGCTCGCTCACCTCCGCCGTAGACGCCCCCGCTCATAGTGCCCTCTCTGCGCGGCTCGCGGCCCGTGGGCGGCGGCGGGATCAGCACCGAGGCGGCCGGACAGCTCCCGGGATCCCGGGCGGGGCGGGGCGCGCGGCGGCCAATCGGGAGGCCGGATCCCCCGCTCCCAACGGCGCCGTCGATTGGCTGCGCGGCGAGACAATAACCCGGCCGGGGTCCGCCGCTTTAAAGGGGCAGCCGCCTCCGGGTTCGGGGAAGACGACGGCAAGGCCATGGAGACCGGCCCTGAGGAGTAGGCAGCAGAAAAGAGATGGAGACCTTGTCCATCTGGGGACCCGGGCTCCGCAGGATGACTGATGCGGCCCCCACTCCCTTACTTTTTAAAATGGGGTCGGGGAGAGAGCGTCCGGAAGGGTCGTCCATCCTCAGGCTCGGAGCAAGAGTCTGCCACCCCCAGGCCTGAATAAAATCACCCAGAGAGTGAGGAAAGGGAAGACTGAGAGAGGGGGGTGTCGGAGGGGATGTGTCTCCATCTCTCCCTGTTTTTTTTCCTCCTTTGCCTTTCTGATGACCCCTCTTTCCTTCGCCCACCACCTGGTGCCTGGACCTTACACATACGCACGTGTGCACACACACATACACACACACACGCACGTGTACACACGATCACACATAGGCACTCAGTAACCCGGCTTTAGCTCCCTTTCCCATCTCTTTCTCTTCAGCACCCTGTTCTCCTGAGGAGGCGTTTATCAAGAGAGTTTTCTCCTGGTAGCCCAGGTTCTTCTGGGCTCCCTGCACCACCAGCACAGCAGTTTTTCTGGAGGAGGTGAAAGAGCAGCTCTGACAACCTGGGTGAGCATGTGTCTGTAGATGTATGCCTGTATGTATGTGTTTATATGTGTGTGCATATGCACATGTGAATACATGTGTTTTGGGGACACTGCTACCTACTTGTTTGGGGGTGGGAAGAGCATTGAGGCCAAAGATGGCGCCGGAAGAGGGTACTGTGTGATGACCACATGTTCCTGAAGGTTCTCTGCTCACCAGATGCCCACTCTGGAAGATACCCCATGCTCCCCAAGCCGAAGGACAGATGGTTTGAGCTAACTCATTGGTTACCTACTAGTGACAGTGGCATCTCACGTGCCTAGGGTTGGTTCAGAGTTCAGGTCTGGCACCCCACACTGAGAGGGTCCAGGCTTCAGTGGCACTGGTGAGCAGAGGAGAGAGCTGACTCAGGAGCTGGGAGATCGAGATTGTCCCTAGTGACCCTAGGTCAGTGATTGACCTCTCTATAACATTGAGGCTTGGTTGAATTAATTGGATGAGCCTCTTAACCTCTCTGCACTTGCATTTCTTCATCTTTCAAAATGCAGAGGTGAGGATTAAAGAAAAGCTGGAGGGGAAAGTGATTATATTCATGGCTTGCATCTTTCCTTTTGTTAACATTTAATGATATTGCCTCACTTTCCATGGAGTTCATCTTGTCCATTCCCACTATTCCTTCTCCCTGTCCCTCCAGCCATCTCATCTCAGATTCAGAAACTTTCCCACTCGGAAGAAACCTTACCGATCATGGATCCAATCCCAGGATTTTTTTTTTTTTCGTAGAGACAGGGTCTTGCTCTGTCATGAGTGGAGTGCAGTGGCACAATCATAGCTCACTGTAACTTCGAACTCCTGGGCTCAAGTGATACTCCCACCTCGGCCTCCTAACAACCACTGGATTTTACAGATAGGGCTTTCTCCAGCTAGGGCTGAGCCCTGGGTCACACAGCTCACTGGGGTCAGAGTCAGGGCTAGAACCAACATCTCTTATCAGCCAGTCGAGATATGACCTTGTCTCATAGCACCTCTGTGTTCCTCACCAAGCTTTGCTGTCTCCATCCATGGGACAGCTGGTGGTGAGGACCCCGGATGATGCCACAGTCAGTGCCTTGCTGAGAGCTGGGCACATAAGACTATTCAGAAAAGGAGTTTTTTTAAACTTTAATATTATTATGCATAAGTTAGAAACCTGCAGTCTAGCTGGTAATGAGAGTGAATTTTGCTGTCATGGCTGGAGGAAAGGCTAACTACAGGGCTAGACTTGATTTACCTGTCAGTCAACTATGGCCAATTTTTTTTTTTTTTTTTGAGACAGAGTCTCGCTCTGCCCAGGCTAGAGTGTCGTGGTGTCAGCCTAGTTCACAGCAACCTCAAACTCCTGGGCTCAAGCAATCCTACTGCCTCAGCCTCCCGAGTAGCTGGGACTACAGGCATGGGTCACCATGCCCGGCTAATTTTTTCTATATATATTTTTAGTTGTCCATATAATTTCTTTCTATTTTTAGTAGAGACAGGGTCTCGCTCTTGCTCAGGCTGGTCTCGAACTCCTGAGCTCAAATGATCCACTCGCCTCGGCCTCCCAGAGACTATGGCCAATTTTTATTTGTCATGGGATCTGATATAAAATGCTAGTGTATTGGCTGGGTGCAGTGACTCAAGCCTGTAATTCTAGCACTTTTGGAGACTGAGGTGGGAGGATTGCTTGAGGCCAGGAGTTCAAGACCAGCCTGAGCAAAAGCCAAACTCTATCTCTACAGAAAAATAGAAAAATTAGTTGGGTGTGGTGGCGCATGCCTGTAGTCCTAGCTACTTGGGAGGGTGCGGCAGGAGGATCGCTTGATTCCAGGAGTTTGAGGTTGCAGTGAGCTATGATGAGGCCACTGCTCTCATGCGTGGCCAACAGAGTGAGACCCTATCTCCAAAAAGTTAAAAATAAAAAACTTTAGGCCGGGCGCGGTGGCTCACGCCTGTAATCCTAGCACTTGGGAGGCCGAGGCGGGCGGATTGTTTGAGCTCAGGAGTTCGAGACCTGCCAGAGCAAGAGCAAGACCCCGTCTCTACTAAAAATAGAAAGAAATTATCTGGCCAACTAAAAATATATATAGAAAAAATTAGCCGGGCATGGTGGCGCATGCCTGTAGTCCCAGCTACTCGGGAGGCTGAGGCAGTAGGATCGCTCAAGCCGAGGAGTTTGAGGTTGCTGTGAGCTAGGCTGATGCGACGGCACTCACTCTAGCCTGGGCAACAAAGCGAGACTCTGTCTCAAAAAAAAAAAAAAAAAAAAAACTTTAAAAATTCTAGTATATTATAGAAATGGCTAAGGCATAGTAATTAATACATTTCACTTGTCTATTCATTGATTCAACAAACATCTTTTATGCCTACTGTGTGGCAGGCACTGTGCTAGGCATGGGAGGGAATACTGAGGTGCTGAAGATACAGTATATCCCTGTCCTCAAGGAGTTTTGGTGCTATGGGGAACACAGACATGCACAAAAGTGAGATGAGATGGAGACCAGAGGAGGGAGGGGCTCCCTGTCTCTGAGAGTCCAGGAAGGCTTCTAGAAGTGAAATTTGAGGCCAGGCATGGTGGCTCACACCTGTAATCCTAGCACTCTGGGAGGCCGAGGCCGGTGGATGGGTGGAGCTCAGGAGTTTGAGACCACCCTGAGCAAGAGCGAGACCATCTCTACTAAAAATAGAAAGAAATTATATGGACAACTAAAAATATATACAGAAAAAATTAGCCGGGCATGGTGGCGCATGCCTGTAGTCCCAGCTACTCAGGAGGCTGAGGCAGGAGGATCGTTTGAACCCAGGAGTTTGAGGTTGCTGTGAGCTAGGCTGACGCCACGGCACTCTAGCCTGGGCAACAGAGTGAGACTCCGTCTCAAAAAATAAATAAATAAATAAAATAAAATAAATAAATAGAAGAGAAATTTGAGTTGAATTGTGAAGGATGAAGAGGGATTGATGGGTGAAAAGGCAGGAAAAGTCTTCCACACAGAGAGCAGCGTGTGCAAAGGTCTAGAGACATGAAAACTTCCGGAATATATGGAAATAGAAGCTTGGTATAGAAGGAGGGTTGGATATGAGCTGACAGCAGAGGCTGAGGCCAGTGTTAGGGGGAGATGAGGCTGGAAAATAATCAAAGGCCAACTGGTTTGTGCCTGCAACTCTGCTTTTATTTAGAAGACAGAAAAACTCTGTTTTTATTTATTACGTGCCAGGCATTGCTATAAATGCCTTACAAATATTAAGTCATTTAATCTTCATAACAACCCAATTATTATCCCCATTTTGCAGGGGAAACAAAGGCATAGAGACTTGCCCAAAGTCACTCAGCTGGTGACAGGGGTGAGATTTGAACTGAGACGTGTGAGAAGTGTGATCCTGGAGCAAATGTTGTCATGTTTTTATTCATTCCATAAATATTCTCTATGTGCCTGATAGCACTGGGAATAAAATGGCTCATAGAACTTGATGTGACTCTGCTAGAGTTTAATGTCCATCCAGGAAGATGGATGATTAACTAATTAATTCAATAAAGTCAGCCGGAGATTCTCACATTCCATGTCCACCTTCAGCACGGCCAAACCTGAGCACCTGGCAGTGATGTCCAAGGTGCTAGGGCCAGGGTCAGGCCCCTCAGACCCCACATCTTGGCAATGATTTGGCATCTTGTGAGGATCTGTTCCTTGCTGGCTCAGCTCTCACCCAGGCTTCTGCTAGATAAGCCAAGCGCCTTGGCTTCCCAGGGAGCCCCTGGCCCAGCGCAGGTTGGCAAGTGTCCAGGAATACACAGTCCAGTAAAGGCTGCAACAGGAATGAAGCCAGCATTGCAGTGGGCACAAACAACAGTGTGGTCAAGGAGGCAATACTGAAACTAAGCCCCAGAAAATGTCCTGAATTTTTCTGGCAGACAAGGAAGTGGAGTTGGAGTGGGGGATGGATGGCATTCCGAGTCGAGGGGAGAAGACCCGGCCTGAGTGTCATGCAAAGAAGTTGGCCTTTCTCATGGAGTCACTGGGGCCCTACAGCACGGTTTGGAACAGGAAAGTTAGCCATTCAATTTGCATTTTAGAAAGATATCTCTGGCAGCTATTTGGTAGGTTGATTAGAGAGGAACTCTCCTAGTGGCCAGGAAATAAGCAAGAACCACGGTGACAGCAGCTGGCATATAGTGGAAGGGACAAATTTAATATTTAATTCAATATTCAAGAGGTAGCATGAGCAGGATGTATCCACCAATGACGTAGACTGCTAGCCTTACACCAATAACCATTGCCCTTCTTTGTTTATTAATTACATTTTAGCTGCGTACATGGCTAGAGACTACACATCCCAGCCTTCCTTGCATCTGGCTAACTTCTGAGCAGTGGTGTCCTTGATCAGGAAAGAACTTGTGCTTCCCACCCACCCCACTTCCCAGTGGGTGAGATTCAGATATGATGGTGATTGCTGCCTGGGCTATGTTGGACAGAGATGGAAGCCCTTTTTTTTTTTTTTTTCTGAGATGGAGTCTCACTCTGTTGCTCTGGCTAGAGTGCAGTGGCATCATCACAGCTCCCTGTGACCTCAAATTCCTGGGCTCAAGTGATCCTCCTGCCTCAGCTTCCCAGGTAGCTGGGACTACAGGCACAAGCCACCATGCCTGGCTAATTTTTTCTGTTTTTAGTAGAGCCAGGGTCTGGGTCTTGCTCAGGCTGGTCTTGAACTCCTGAGCTCAAGTGATCCTCCCACCTTGGCCTCCCAGAGTGCTAGGATTATAGGTGTGAGCCACGGTGCCTGGCTTGGAAGCCACATATTGAAGATGGCAGGGATGCCCCAGAGTCCTGGAGTATCTATTTGGGGGTTGTTGCTTAAGTCACTGAATTTTGGGGATTCTTTGTTATAGCAGCTTTGACTATACCTTAATTGCTGACCATCCTTTGGCTTTGGAGAACGAGGGAGTGCAAAGCCCCTGGGTGGATGGTGGTGCCAAGAGATCCAGGGAAGGGATAAGGTTGGGCAGTGTGGGGTGTGGGGAAAGATGATTAATTTAGTTTTGAATATGTTGGGTGTGAGATGTCTGTGAGCAGCATGTTTTAACAACCACGGAGGGGGAAGCCCTGATCTGAAGCATTTGCCAATTTGCATGATGTAAATACTCCCACTGTGGATGAATTCAAGTTACCACTATCAACATGACTTTGCTGAACAAGGAGTTGGGAAGAGAGGCGCACAATGGGCTCCTGTGTGCTGGCACAAGCTGACACCAGCACAGTACTGTCCCTGAGCATCCAAGTGGAGATACTCCATCTGCAGTTGGACATGTACCATGCCTGCATATGGGGAAGTGACATCTGGGCTGGAGATAGAGGTTGGAGAGTTATGAGCCATTAGGGGGTAAAGTCACAGTAGTGACTTTAGTCACTGACGAATAACAGGAAGAGAAGAGGAGGCCAAAGCGTCGGCATTCTGGAAAAAAACAACAGAGGTGTTTTGTTTTGTTTTGTTTTGTTTTGTTTACAGAATGCCCTGAGGAGGAGGAGAGGCCAAGAGAGAACAGTTAGAGGAAGGAAGACCTGGGACCCATCAGAGCCATGTCTTCCACTTGTGCTCCAGGGCTTCTACCTTCTCAGACAAGTCGGTCACCCATTGGTCATCCCCACCACTTCCCTCTCTCCTACTGTCCTTCCCATTATCATCTAAGCAAGCTCCCATGAAGAACCAAATATCCGGCAATGGTTCCTCTAAGGGACCTTGGAGATAGTCCTTTCTGATGTATGTTCACGTGTCAGACCTTGTGCTGTCCCCAACCTAGGATCCAGACAGGTATTCGCAGTGCCTTTGGAAAGCCCCAGAGCACTGTGGCCAGGGTTCACATTGACCAAGTCATCAAGTCCATCTGCACTAAACTGCAGAACAAGGAGCATGTGATTGAGGCCCTGCACAAGGCTAAGTTCAAGGTTCCTGGCCACCAGAAGATCCACATCTCAAAGAAGTGGGGCTTTACCAAGTTTAATGCGATGAGTTTGAAGACATGGTGGCTGAGAAGCAGCTCATCCCAGATAGCTGTGGGGTGAAATACACCCCCAGTTGTGGCCCTCTGGACAAGTTGCAGGCCCTGTGCTCATGAGGGCTTCCTCTGTGCTGCCCCTCCTTACTCATGCCCACCAATAAATCCTACTTCCTGTCCACCAAAAAAGAAAAAAAAAAACACCCAAATATCTGGACTCTACATTCTCTTCCACTGTTGTCCCAGCTTTCTATACCCCGCTCCCAAGCCAAGATTCCCAAAGCCCTGGCCACTTCCGCTGTCTCCACTGCCTCATTTCTCACTCACCCACAGCTCACTACAAGCAGACTCCGGGCCTGAGCATCCATTGCAAATGCTCTGGACAAAGTTACCAGTGGCCTTCTCGGTATCCAATCCTTTGCACACTTCCCAGCCCAGTCCTGCTTCACCTCTCTGCAGCGTTCAACACAGCTTACCATTTCCTTTTTGGAACACTCTTTTCTTTTGGGTTCCAGAACTCCCCATTCTCCTGATTTCCTTCTTAGCTCTCTGGCTTCTCCTTTGGCAGCTTGTTTTCCAGCTGACCTCTAAATGTTGGAGTTCCTCAGAGCTTGGTCTTAGGCCATCTCATCTTTTCCCTGAGTCTCTTTATGACTTCATCTGCTTGAATGTGCCACTCACTCTCGGGGCTGTATTCCAACCCAGATTTCTCCGCTGAGGCCCAGACCTGCTTCTATAGCTGCCTTTTGAACATTTCTCTTGGCACTTCATGGGCACCTCAAACTGAAAACCGCCGAATCTAAAACTCTTAATCTTCCTCCTCAAATGTATCCCTACTCTGATATTCTGTTCCCAGTAAATGGCACCTCCAGGCCACCAGCATGAATTGTTATTTCAGTGCCCATCTACCTACCATTTGTGCCCTCTATAGATGGTAAGTTCGCTGCAGGCACCTGTTGTTCACAGTTGTATCCGCATTGCCTAGGACAATGCCCGTTACATCATTGGGGCTCAGTAAACATTAGCTGAATGAGCTAAAACAGGAAAACATATTATCACAGAAATCAAAGTGAGAGGAAGCAGCATCAGATGCCCTATAGAGACAAAATTGGGTTCTAGTCCTCAGCTGCTAGTTTTCTAAATGACTTGAGGGAAGTCACTATTCCCGTCTGTAGATTGAGGAAATTGAAGTAAATTATCTATGAGTTCCCTTCCAAATTCTAACATCTAATTGACATCTATTACCTATTGCTAATATGTCATTGAATTGGTAGGTGCACATACATAGAATTTGTGCATAACTAAGAATGTGACTGTTTTTCTTATTTTCTTTAAAAAATTATGGCCGGGCGTGGTGGCTCAAGCCTCTAATCCTAGCACTCTGGGAGGCCGAGGCAGGAGGATTGCTCGAGGTCAGGAGTTCGAGACCAGCCTGAGCAAGAACGAGACCCCGTCTCTACTAAAAATAGAAAGAAATGATCTGGACAGTTAGAATTATACATATAGAAAAAAATTAGCCGGGCATGGTGGCGCATGCCTGTAGTCCCAGCTACTCAGGAGGCTGAGGCAGAAGGATTGCTTAAGCCCAGGAGTTTGAGGTTGCTGTGAGCTTGACGGCATGGCACTCTAGCCCGGGGAACAGAGCAAGACTGTCTCAAAAAAAATAAAAAAGTAAAAAATTACGCTTTTGAAAAATATTTGTATCGCCTTTAACAGGGACCAAATGAATAGCGTGTTTTGATACTTTTAAATTGCAAGGAATCAATGGAGGCTATTCGTTGACTTGAAATTTCTAAAGCATTTTCATGATCTATGGTATCTCAACAGTCCAAGGGACTTGTGGGGCAGAGAATGTCCCATTATTGGGATGGTCCCCAGGGGGATTCCATCTAGAAGCTGGTATAGATGTACTGTAATTGCACAGCAAAGTCGTTAAGGCTGTCTGGGTTGATATCTTAACTCTGCAGCCTTCGGTCTATTTCCACTGCTAGAAAATGGGGTAATGCTAGTACTTAACTTCCCAGTGTTGTGAGGATTAAATAACCTAAGTATGGAACTCAATAAATGAGTTGCTATTACGATGGCATGCGACCCTGTGAAAGGGTCTACAAAAACCTGGGCAACGCTAAGGAACTGTCTGGGCAGGACTTCTATGGCATTCCGAGGGGTCAGCACCAGCCCCCACCCACCGCTGCTCAGGGTACGATCAGAATCGCAGTTCTTCGCTTCTGCTGCCTCGAGGCGGGCCCTGCCCTCAGCCGGTCCGGATTTCTCAGGCCCCGCCCCCTTAGGAGGGGCGGGGCCTCTCCGGGCGGGGGCGTGGTCCAACCGAGAACTGGGGCGTCGAGCTCCCCTTCCCAGTCTGGATCCACCCAATCCGGGAGGGGCTGGAGGTCTGTCACGTGACCAGCGAGCCGTCTCACCCTCCCCTTTGCCTGTACCACCTCTGCCAGCCCCAGGGGGACGCCTTACTCCTTTTCGGGAAGCAAACCATTTTTTTTGGTCCGATTTGCGTCGAAATAGTGTGGCATACTATCTTTGTTGTGACTGAGTCAGTCTTTGCCCCTTAAGTGGTGTTTTCTCTTCTGGCCTCCCCCCACTAAGTAGTTGGTATCGTCCAGCCGGGCCCTGGGCGCGGCGGCGACGGCCGCGTCACTGGCGGGCGGGATCCCTCCGCTCTGGGGAGAGCAGCGCTGGACGGTTGAGTTGGGGTGACTGAGGAAATCCATCCGCGTCGCCGCCGCTGCCGCCTCCGCCGCGGAGGAAGACAGGACCTCCCGCGCTCCTCTAGCGACCCCTTCGCAGAGTCCCACCGCCACAGGTACCTCCGCTGACAAAAGGAGTCCTCATGCCCCCCAGCCCCAAATTCCCATGGGGGAACCTCTCTTCCTTCTGTCTCCCGGGTCTGGCCTCTTGGGAGCGGACGTAACTCCCCAGACCTCCCCTCCCTTCCTTCGGCCCCGTCGCTTCCAAACCCGGAAGGGGAACTGGGGGACCCCTTCCCCCATTAATGCATGGGCTCCCTGCACCATCAGCGGCATTTCGCCTGACCCCAGACCCCATCCCAGCCTCGCCTGCCTCTTGCTCCCTTAGAAGTTGGGGGGCTAAATTCCGGGCTTCCTTTAGGCCCCGTCCCGCCCCCTTTCCCCATCACCACCCTCCCGCCTGTCCCAGTGGCACCCCTCGTGTCCCCCTCTTTCGCACCCCCGCCGGCATTCGCCTTGCAAAACTGCAGAATCTGGGGAGAAACAGGCAAGGCCGCGAGCACCCTTCGCTTCGTCTCCACCCTACCCCGATTGGGGTTCTGCCCGTGTTTTCTGGCCCCCTCCCTGAAACTGGAGACTTCGTCACCCCATTCCCCCTTTACAAGTCCTAACCCCAAGCCTAGCTCCCAGGTGTCTGTCCCCCGCCCAGCTTTGTTTTGGGCAAAATGGAGGTCGTGGGGGCTGGAGGGCCAGGCCCACTGCGCTTCGCAGCGCGGCACCAGCCCGCGCCTTCCAGCTGCCAGATCCGGGGACCCTCCCCTGTCTCTTCCTCCTTGCCCCACCAGACCTGCGGAAATGGTGGCACCCCCATTTCTCTGTGAGGCCTTGGCTGCTGTATCCCCAGAATTCGGGGGCTGCTGAAGGGGCCCTGGAGGGTGATGGGGACTGAGGCTGGGAGTGTCGCCCCCGCCCCCAGCGGCTTCCTCCTGGCCTGCTTCCTTCTGCCCCGGGCCTCTGGCGTTGCCGCCCGGCCTGGGCTGCTGGCAGCTGGAAGGAAGGGGCTTTGTCCAGACCTGGGGGTGGGGTGGCGTAGGGATTTCTGTCCCCCTACTCCCGTTTTCAAGGGGCATCCCCTGGCACTGGCGTAGAAAGCTGAACTTAGAGAGGGGAAATGTCAGTAGGGAAGAGGAACGCCCAGCTCCTGGGGGAAGTGGGAGCTGGGTGGGGGACGCCTGGGTCGGCAGAGTGCGGTGTGCATGGCTGGATCACACAGGTGTCCAAGGGGGGGCAGGACTCCTGCCTTGGGAGGAGCCAGCCAGGCCCGAGGATGGGCCCCTGGGGTGCCGAGGGCGCGGGGGCCGGGCCGCCTGGGGCTGCCGCCTGACGCCTGGGAGAGAGCAGCTCCGCGCCTCGGGCCCGGGGACCTCTCTTCGGAGCCCTAATTACTCGAGAGCGGCTCCCCCGGGCCTTCTGCGGGCGCGGCGGGCCGGCGGCCTCGGCGCTGGAGGGAGCAGCGGGTTGGGGCTGCCTTCCACGCCACTCTCGCCCCAACCCGCGGCGGACGGCTAATGGGGCGCAGCCGGCCCGGGGATTATCCGGGGTGAGCCGTCCCGAACCTATTAGTGCCCAATCGGCTTTTCCCAAATCCTGTAAACAGCCACCCTGGCCGGTTCTGGGGAGGGGCTGGTGGCAGGGTCGGGCGGGGGCGACGGGGCCGGGGGTGGGGTCACCCACCCTACAGGTCTCTGCCGTGGATGCGGTTGCCTTGACAACGGGGCTAGGGTGGGGGCACTTCACCAATGAGGTGCTCTCAGTCCGGGTGACGGTTGCCTAGGCAACCCCACGAACAGCCCAGCTTTCCCCTCTGGTCTCCCCCCACCGTCGAAGCTGGGGGTGTGTGTGGAGGGTGTGCAGCGTGTGGGGGTGAATTTAAAGAGGCACCGCCCCTTTTAAAATTAGGTGCTTGGAAGGTGGTGCCTGTGCGGGCTGGGGCGGGCGCCAGGTCTGTTTTCGAAAGGACTCCCCCCCAACCAGTTCCTGCCGCTGGTGTCCCGCCCCGGGCTGCTGTCCGAGGGAGGGGTTTCCCCTGCGCTTCCTCTTGCACTTCCCGCTCCGTTTCCGGGGGGCGGGAGGAAGATTGGGGAAGTCGGCTAATCCTGGGCCTACACCTCGGCAACACGTCTCTGGTGCCAGAGACCCCGGTTCTGCCCCGGCGACCGTGGCTACCGCTGCCGCCCCCTCCCCCCTCCGGTGCTTACCCCTTCCGGGCCGCGCTTCAACCCCGCCTTTCCCCCTTCTTCCCCGGCGGCCTTGGGGCCTGACGTCAGCCCTGCATCCCCCAGGCCTCGGGCCAGCGGCCAGGAGCTGCCTCCCCCAGCCCCCGTCCCGCGGCCCCCAGCCGCCCCCAGCCCCGCCCCACGGGCCCGGCGCCATGAGTGAGCTGGAGCAACTGAGACAGGAGGCCGAGCAGCTCCGGAATCAGATCCGGGTGAGGGCCTGGCCGGCTGGGTTGGGGAGGCCAAGCGGGCAGGGCTCGGTGGCTTGTGTGTACTGCTGCCCAGTGCCCTGGAGTGGGCGGGGTGAGGGGTTTTGGGGGCGGGGGAGGGCGGCCCCCCTAATCTCTCAGTGTCTCATCCTCTCCACTCCTGTCTCCTGTTTCCTTCCTTCTCCTCCCCCACCTGTCTTCTCTCCTGCTTCTCCCTGCCTGGCTCTGCCGTCTCTTACAGGATGCCCGAAAAGCATGTGGGGATTCAACACTGACCCAGGTGAGGTGAATCCGGGGCAGGATTGAAGGCGTGGGGGGGGTGAGGTTGCAGGCACACTGCTCAGTGGGGTCCTGCGGCCTCCCTGAGCCCATTCTGCCTCTGCCTCCAGATCACAGCTGGGCTGGACCCAGTGGGGAGAATCCAGATGAGGACACGGAGGACCCTCCGTGGGCACCTGGCAAAAATCTATGCCATGCATTGGGGGACAGACTCAAGGTGTGTGTGTGGTTGGGTTGGGGCTCTGTGCTGGGCTTTTGTGTTCAAGTGCTGTGGGCTGACTTGTAGCAGGCGGGGCAGATCTGGCGGGATGAGCCGTAGACCCATACTCCCGGGGTATATTTGGGAAGACTGTGATTCCCACACATCCCCGTGGGACTTGGGAAGCAGGGCCATCCCAACAGGAACTTCTGGGCTGCTGCTGGGGTTATCTCAGAAGAGCCTCCTGCCCCATCAGAGAGGGGGAGGGTGTCCTGCCTCCAGAGGAAGGCTTCTCACCTGAGCCCTCTGCCTCTCCGCACGCTGTCCCCCAGGCTGCTGGTCAGCGCCTCCCAGGATGGGAAGCTCATCATCTGGGACAGCTACACCACCAACAAGGTAGAGGTGGTACCTAGAGCGGGGTGGGTGGCAGGGCCCTGGCTGGCTCTGACTCTGGGCACTGCCCCTCCTCCCTAGGTCCACGCCATCCCGCTGCGCTCCTCCTGGGTCATGACCTGTGCCTACGCGCCCTCGGGGAACTTTGTGGCCTGTGGGGGGTTGGACAACATCTGCTCCATCTATAGCCTCAAGACTCGCGAGGGCAATGTCAGGGTCAGCCGGGAGCTGCCTGGCCACACTGGTGAGAGGGCCCTGGCTGGGCACGGGCACTGTCGTGGGGGCAGGGGCTGTGCTGTCCTCCCTGTCTGGACCTGGCTGACCAGCCCCTTCCCCCAGGGTACCTGTCGTGCTGCCGCTTCCTGGATGACAACCAAATCATTACCAGCTCTGGGGATACCACCTGGTGAGTCCCTGCCAGGGGACAATTGCCCCTGCTGGGCAATCTGGGTGAACCGACACTTCCTGCCTCAGTCAGGGGCTGCTCTCTCAGTGCTCAGCACACAGCGCATACCCAAGCCTCCCTCTCCTGGAGGGTGCCAAGGGAATGGGGGAGGGATGGGTCCCCTCCTCAACTAAGGCTCTTTGACCTGGGACAAGAGCAGGCTCATGGGGTCCCTTCCTTAGGTGCTCTGACAGGGCTGGGCCCATGTGGTGGAGGGGATGGGGAAGCAGGGTTCTGTCCTTCACTCCATTTCTGATCTTTTCCTTCCTGTCACCTCTCCAGTGCCCTGTGGGACATTGAGACAGGCCAGCAGACCGTGGGTTTTGCTGGACACAGTGGGGATGTGATGTCCCTGTCACTGGCCCCTGATGGCCGCACCTTTGTGTCGGGTGCCTGTGATGCCTCCATCAAGCTGTGGGACGTGCGGGATTCTATGTGCCGACAGACCTTCATCGGCCACGAATCCGACATCAATGCTGTGGCTGTAAGTTCCAGGGCAAGCCAGGCCAGCCCCTCCTGACCAGGCTTCTGGTCCTGCTCTGTGCCCTCATCCCACCCTGGCCCTGTGTCCTGCAGTTCTTCCCCAACGGCTACGCCTTCACCACCGGCTCTGATGATGCCACGTGCCGCCTTTTTGACCTGCGGGCTGACCAGGAGCTCCTCATGTATTCCCACGACAACATCATCTGTGGCATCACCTCTGTTGCCTTCTCACGCAGTGGCCGGCTGCTGCTTGCTGGCTATGACGACTTCAACTGCAACATCTGGGATGCCATGAAGGGCGACCGTGCAGGTGAGACCAGGGTGCCTGGCAGGGCAGGTAGGGATCGGGAGCCCAGGCCAGGTAAGTTCTGAGGTCTCTCTCCCTCACAGGTGTCCTTGCTGGCCATGACAACCGCGTGAGCTGCCTTGGGGTCACTGATGATGGCATGGCTGTGGCCACAGGCTCCTGGGACTCCTTCCTCAAGATCTGGAACTAACCGCCCCAACCCCAGCTGGGCCCAGGCCGGGAGGGGCCCTGCCCACGCCCACACTACAGGCCGGGAGCTTTGGGGCTGGGTACACACCAAGCCTCCTTCCCCAGGCCATGGGGCCTTGGGTCCCTGCTCCCCCACCCAGGTTTGGTTCCTCCCGGGGCCCCCACTGTGGAGATTAAGATGGGATGGAATGGGGGAAGAGGAGGGGCAGAAGGCCCTCATCCTTTTGCTGCCCTGGGGTCAGGGCCTCACCCCTCTGGAGGGCCAGAGGCAGAAGGTGGAAACTCCAGGGGCTGGCTTTTTTAAAACTGGTTTTATTTTAATTTTTATTATATTTTCAGTTTTTCCATAAAGGAACCAATTCCAACTCTGTGCCTGGTCTCCACCCTTGCTTGTCTTTCTCGTTCCTGAGGGCAGACAGGCCAGGGGGAGGGGGCCCCACCAAGCAGAAAGGGCCAGGGAATCTCAATTTTGCTCAGAGCAAAGCTGAAGCCCTAGGCAAGAAAGCCTCTGCCCAGCAGGGCCACAGGTGTTCTAGACACAGCCTCCACTGTCCTTGTGGCTGGTTAGGCTGCTGACCAGAGCGGCCCCAGCCCTGAGTTATCTGCTCATCCCTAATGCCCCTGCCCCCAAGTAAAGACAACAGCTGACTCAGGGGGGAGAACACACACAAGTTTTATTGGGAGAGGGGAGTATTTACAGGGGCAGGTAAAAGAAAGGGAAGTCACACAGGGTGAGGAAGATTGGGGTACAAGGCAGACAAGGGAACACAGAGTGGCCCCTGCACCAACCCAAACCCCAGGAAGGGCAGGGGGCAGCTAGGGCCCAGGAAGACGGGCGGGGGAAGGACAGCAACAGGTCTGAGTCCCTGGGCCGGGGGGGCTCAGGGGCTTGTAAACATTGACCACTCTCAGAAGGGGATGGGGGTGGGAGAGGGCTCCCCCTACACTTCCTCACAGGGTTAAGGCCTCTCCAGGCTCTTGGGCCCCCTAAGTTCAAAGTCTCTTTCTTTAGCTGGGGGAAGGGGCAGGAAGAGACAGGAAGTGTCCCCCCCTCCCCTGCATTGGCCGTGCAGGGGCAGGGGCAGTTACATTCAGTCACAACAGGAGTCTCCCCTACACCTTGGATGCGCCAACACGGGATATGCCAACATTGGCGAGAGGGAAGGGGGAGCTGGGGGCCAGCAGCATCAAGACACTCCCCGGCCCATTACCCCCTTATTGCTTTAGAGAGAATATTGTCTTTTCACGGATGCTAACACTGTCAAGACCAGGGAGAAGCAGGTGGAGAGGCCCTTCCACCCTGAGGCCAGCTTGATTCCCCAACACTGACCCAGTTGCCACTTTGGTGCAAAAAAAAAAAAAAAGTCATCTCTCTGGGGACAGATGGGGAAAGAGACAGCCCCTCCCCAGTTCCCCAGGGCAGGAAGGATAAATACATTCATGGAAGGAGGCAGTGGGAGAGTCTCGCCCTAATACTGCACTCTGAGCAATGAGGTCGGTGGGAAGCGTCAGATGAGAAATCCAAAAGATAAACTACTAAAAAACAAAAAAACGGATGAAGACAAATCCAGGTGGGGATTAGGACTAAGAAATCAGTGAGCAAGAGAAAGGGAGAAAGGGCAGCCTACTACCCCAACCAAGGAGACACACACGCTCCATTCCTGACCCCAACATCACCCAGCACCGAAGAACGCACCCGACACCGGGGAAGGCCACTCGCTCCTCTCCCATTTGGTCAGCGGCGGGGCCAGGTGCAGAGCTGGGTGGTTCACAGCCCACCGCAGGCTGCGGGTTGGGGGTGCCCTGGCAGCAGCACCCTGCATTGCAACCCTAAGCCCCAGGTGCCCACTTCTTGCCCTTCAAGGCCCCTCCTCCTGCCCGTCACAGGAGAAACGACTTAGTCCAGTAAGTGGCACCTCCTCCCTCCGCAGCTCCTGGAGGAATCATCCCACCCTCCCCCCTCGCAGGGGTGAGGCAGGGGCTTGTGGCCCAGAGAATACATTCATGTGGCAAGGCAGAGAGCTGGGGCTTTCAGCTTCACACCAAGGCGTCCCCCAAAATGGCAGCGGTGGGGGAAGCCCCTCACCAGGGCCAGAGTCAGAGTCCAAGTCCGGCCGCCCCGCCCCACCAGCCAAATGAGGTTGGCACTGACCCGGCCCTTCCCATCTACCCATAGGCCAGTGCAGGAAGGTAGCCTGGGGGGCTGAGGCGGCTCATCCAATTTGTGCAACTTTCCCCCAAAGCAGCAAAGCCAAGGCGCTACTTTGGCCCCTACCCCAGACACCTCTGCCATAGTCACAGCAACACGGAGCTGGTCACAGCCGGGCCGGCGGGCGGGGGTCTGCAGGGGTCTCACTGTGCAAACAGCTGGCGCCCCAGCTTCCAGTTACCTCACAGCCCACCTTCCAGGGGCAGGAGGTAAGTGCAGCCTCAGGCCCAGGCAGGACAGGTCCATGGGGCCTGTGTCCCCACTGCCCCAAAATAACAGTGTGTTTTTCTTTCAGCCTCCTAACCATTTTTTTTCATTATTTTTCAACTTTTTTCTTAAAAAAACAAACAAAAAAAATCCAAAAAAAAAAAAAAAAAACCAAAAAAAAAAACACCCCCTCTGTGGACCTTCCATTGTCACCCCGCCCCCCAATCCCCAGAGGGGTAGGGGTGTTTAGAGTCTAGTTTTTTAACAATATCTTCTGTTTCTCCTAACATTTTCTTCAAAGTCGCTTAAAATTACAAAACAAAACAAAACAAAAAAAAAACAACCCCTTCCCCCAATCTGTAAAGTGCCTCGTGGTGGGTGAGTTAAGGTGCATCGTGTGGTTTGTAACAAGTGCTGGGGCCGCTGCCCCTGCTTCCTCCTCAGCTCCCTGTGGGGAGCCTGCAGGCTGGGGACCGGAGGGTCCACGCCACTGCTGCCACCCCTGGCCTACAGCCCAGGGGCTGGAGACCGGCTGGTCAGTAGTCATCCACGCTCTCGATCTCACCAGAAGATCCATGCAGGGAGTACCCTGAAGCCGGGGAGAAGCTGCGTCTGAGCTGGCTCTCCCAGGCTCCTGCCGCCCTGTGCTGAGTGAGCACAGCCCCTGCCCCTGCCCCAGCTCACCCAGGATGCTGGGGTCCGAGTGCAGCATCAGCGCCCGCCTCTTGGCCTTGCTGCCCTCCCCAGGGCCGAGTTTGGTGCTGTGGTTGGCCTGGAAGGCCGTCTGCAGGGAGGCACCGCTCAGCCACGCCTCCTAAGGCAGCAGAGAGGGAGAGTCAGGAGGGCACTGGGCGCTCACCGCCCCCTGCCTGGGCCCTAGGAGACCTCACCTGCTGCTGCTGCCGTTGCTGGCTGGCTTTCTGCTTGGCCCTCCGTTCCAGGAATTGTTTGGCAAATTCTTTGGCTTCCAGCGTGTCCCCCAGGCAGGAACGGATATAATCATGGACGTCATAGGGGGATTCCACCTCCTTGAGGATGGCTACAGCCATGGGCACTGTGGGCCAAGGTAGGGGCTGTCAGGGCCCACCTGGTTCGGGTCTGGCGATCTCAGCCCCAGCCGACCCTCCCAGGTCCGCCCACCAGTACCGTCCAGGCTGCCCGTGGTGCTCAGCGTGTGCAACATCTGCTCGCACCACTGGGTGAAGCCGTCCTGGGCCCGGGGGATGCCCTGCAGCAGCTTCAGCAGCTTCTCTTCTTCTTCCGTCTTTTTGCGAACAGGCCGACCTGCTAGGTGGCTGTAAGAGTCGCTGAGGGGGGCGAGCGACTTAGAGGCCAGCTCGGGTGTGCCGCCTCCTTCCATCCCCAGCCGCCCCGGAGCCTCCGGGCCCTGCACCCACCTGAGAGACGGGCTGCTCCGGCTGTTCTTCAGGCCAAGGCCACGGACCAGGCTCCCGCTGCTCTTGGGGGTGTCCTCCCAGAGCCCCAGGCTGCTGCTGCCGCCCCCACTCTTGTCGGGCCCGCCCCACAGCGGCCCTGCCTCAGATACCCACTGGTTCAGGGGGGCAGTGCCCAGGCCCCCAAGCTGCTGCAGAGGGCAGGAAGTCAGGGTGGCCAAAACAAAGCACCCAAGAGAGCTAGGCGGGGAGGGTCACTGGCGTGCCAAAGGGATGAGGAGCGAGGCGAGGGGTGTGTGGGAAAGAGACCCCCCAGGACGATGTGAGGAACAGGGCTTGGTCGGAAAAGCCTGGGCTCAGGGCCTCTCCTCCCCATGTCACCCTGGAAGCTGACTAGAAAGGGCCCAAGGTTCCCATCAACGGGAGGGGCCCGGCCTGCTTACCACGCGGTGGTTGGGGGCCTGGGCCCGAGCTGACTCCCGAGTCGGGGGCTGCTTGTGCAGCTGCCGCTCGCCCTCCAGCTGCAGCTCAAGCAGCGTCTTCATGGAGAGACCCTGCTTGGCCAGGCCAGCCCAGAGTGGGGGCGGGGAGCTGGGCGCAGGGGGCACAGGGACTGCGGCCGCCTGCTGCTGCTGCAGTAGCTTCAGCAGCAGCTCCTGCTGCCGCACCTGAACCAGAGGAACACGGTGAGGGGAAGAGGGTGAGGGGGCCACAGTGAGTGCAGTCAACCAGAGGACAGGGTGGCACCGACCTGCTTGCGCCGAAACAGTTCCTCCTCCTCCTGTCGACGCTTCTGCTCCTCCTGCTGCTGTTGGCGGCGCTTCTCCTCCCGGCGCTTCCGCTCCTCCTCCTCCCGCTTCGCCCTGAGCTCCACTTCTCTGCGCTCTTGGAACTGAGACCACCAACCTGGTCAGGTGCGGGGGGCTGGCGGTACTGGCCTCGGGCCCCACCTTGGTCCGGCCCTCCACACCCAAGGAGACTCAGCCCCTGGATGCCTACTCACTTTATGTTGCAGCTGGAGTTGTTCTAGAATTGGACCCTGAGTCGAAGAGTTAATTGGTATGTCCCAAAGACTGGCCTCACCACCTGCAGGCGGCAAGGGCAGCTTCAGGAGGGAACTTGGGCCCCCCTGGTCCCATCCATCAGCAGGGCTCCTCAGCCACAACGGCAGCTGGAGCAGCATGAAGGTGAGGAACAGGCCAGGGCCCCCCACTCCCACAGAAACTGCCCGGGGAGGGAGAGAGGATGGCAGAGACGGGTGGGCAGGGGAGGGAGGCCGGCCACACACCTGACTGTGATGAGGCTGAGGTATGTACGTCCCAGAGGGGCCCCGAATCTGGCACCGACAAGGACCGGCTCATCGTCGGGAGCAGGTTCTGGTCTCCACCTCTGAGGAGCAAATCACGGATTCTCAGGACCCCAATCTGTTTCCAAGCCCACTCACCCCCTCGATACAGATCTCCAGGGCACACACGCACGGCACTGTGACACACGGCAGCCGACGGACCTGGGGGGTTTGAGAGCCTGGAGCTGCTGCAGAAACGCTGTGAGCTGCTGCTGCTGCGGCGGCGACAGGTCCCCCATAGCTGCCTTTTCCCGGAGCGCACACTGCGGGAGCTGGCGGCTGCGGAGACGCGGACAGCGCGTGGGGGTGGTGGGCCACATGGAGCCAGCGCCCTGCCCTACTTCCAAGCCCTCCCAGGCCCCCCGTACCTGCTGACCAGCTGAAGAAACTGCTGGTGCTGCAGCTGCTGGTACAAGGCTGCCGCTGCCAGCTCCTGTTGCTTCTTCAACCGCTCCTGGTCCATGTTTCCCTGCACGAGGGCGAGACCAAGCCCAGTGCACAGGGCGGGGGGCGCAGGGGGCTCTGCTGGGGTCCCAAGGCTGTGATCTGGCCGCACCCCCACTCCCCATCCACCCGAGAAGAGAGGCATGCTCACCAGCAGTGGGGGTGGTGAGGGTCCTGGGGCAAACGGCACTCGGCCCCACATCTTGATCACCTCACCCAAAGGCTGGAAGCCCTCATCACAGCCCCGCTTCACGAGCAGTGACATGGAGAAATAGCCGGCCTGGAACCACTCGGCCATTTCCTGTGTCGTGAAGGGACCTGGACCAAGAAAGCAGAATAAAACCACTCAGGGTCAGAGGGTGCGCGGAAGACACCCTGAACAACAATGGCCCCTGAACAGCCCTCCCCACTGGCCACAGGCACCTTGGATCTCCCCCTGCGGGTCCTTGTAGAACCACTTCCGGGCAGCGCCATGACTGAGGGGGAGGGCAGTGGCGGCGGCAGAGTGGCGCAGGCCCTGGGTCTGCATGGCGGCCGTGAACTGCTCCTCCTCCAGAGAGCTGTCCTGCAGGGAAGCCACCAGCTTCTCCGCCTCCTGAGAGCCCAGGGAGAGAAGTAAGGCTCAGCCTCGCAACATCAGGATGGGGCTGGGGTCAGAAGGTCAGGTCACAGATGAGGCAGCACATAATCAGGAAAAGTGTGGCTCTCTGTTCCCCGCAGGAAAGGCTCCCTCCTGCTTTCCTGCCTTCCCCACCTGCTGCAGGTGCTTCAAGCCTTCATCATCTTCCAGGTCACCAGGTGGGCCAGCGGGGGAGTCCACCCCAGGACTCAGCTGGATGCCCCTCATATCGTCTCCTAGGAGAGAAGGACGGAGGGTGGACAGGGGCACCAGAGGAGACAAGACAGTCCCCGACCCGCCTTCACTCCAGAGTAACGGGCTCTTGCTGTAGCCACCCCCCAAAACAAATGCCCTGTGCGCCCCTTCCCACAAGAGAGGGTGCTGTCTGCACCATCCCCAGCCCCCACCCCGTCTACCTTCAGCTGCTGGGAGCTCTTTCTCCACAGTTTCGTCACCATCCCCATTTGTCCCCCAGAGTGGGCCCAAGGCAGGCAGTGGGGATGGAGGGCTGGACTTCTCCTCCTGAGGAGGCAGTGGGGTCAGCTCCTTCCCACCTGGGAGAGAAGGGCAATGACCAGAATTCAAACCTGAAGAGGCAGAAGGCCTGACACGTGAGTCAGCACAAGCCCTCCATGTGGCCAGAACTTGGGCCTCTGGGCAGCGAGTCCACTCACTTAACTTCGGTCAACTCAGCTAATGTGAGTGGGAACGTGGAGAATTTACCACCCCAGACTCTACCGTGCACACTGACTCTCGCCTGACACCTCAGGACGCAGCACGCACGTGTTGCAACACCGCAGAGGGCTGTGTACATGACACCACAGGGTTAACACCATGCTCTACAGCTTCTCCAAGGGATTTTCAAAGGTCACTTTGTGCTTGATTTTTATCTGACAAGCTGCCTTTAAGACACAGCTCTGCTGGTTCTAGGTTCCTCCACACATCTCTCAGCACTCACATTTCTTGCAGTTCCAGGCAGCCTGACCCTGCAGGTAGGTGGGCAGCCGGCACCCGGCTCCCATGCCTCCTCCCTGCCCACCCTGTGGCTCACCTGCCTCAGGCCCCTCCTCGTCCACCCCTTCGGGAGGCTCCTCCTCTTCCTCCTCTAGACCCTGGAAGTCGAGCTCCTGCTCCTCAGGAATGGGTTCCTTGGGACCCTTCTGTATGGGTAGGGGGAGGCGATGGGGTCAGAGAACAAATGGGCGAGAGGAACCCAGCAGGGCAGGTCCCCAACAACCTGACCAAGATCGCCCCCCTCACCTCCTCCCAAGTACCTTAAGAGGCAAGAAGGCCCCAGAGGCATCGAAGGTGCCCATTTCTTCATCCTCATCGTCCAGGCACCATTCCGGGAGCCCATCCTTGTCGTCATCAAAGCCATCAGGCCCTCGGCACCTCCGGAGGTGAGAGCTGCCTCCCCCACCCCGCCCATCCTCTTCACCACACCCTCCTCGATCCCCTCGCAAATCAAATTCAAACTTGCGACGCCGGTCCCCATGCTCCCGCCAGCCAGCAGAGCGGGGGCCACCATCTGGGCAGGAAAAGTCAGAGGAGAAAGAGAATCAGTATCCGAGACAAGCCAGAGTCTCTCCTCTGTCACCGTTCACCCTAGGAACCACTGGCATTTCAAGGACTGTGCTCCCAGCCACCCTGTGCCAGCAAGCTTTCTGCTCTCTCTTCACGGCCCCTGGAGCCCACCCTCCTGAGACAGTTCCTGCCCCCCACAGCCCCTAACATGCCACCTGGCCCAATCTTACCGGGGCTGGCTGAGCGCCAGCGGTCACCTTCTCGCCGGGGTCCCGCCCCTAGTCTCCAGCTGCCCTCCTCCTCTTCCTCTTGCTCTTCTCGCAGAGAACGCCAGTTCTCGCTATCTGAGCGGGCATGCTCCTTCCTTGGACCAGCCCCTCCCTCCTCAAACCCGGATCGTGCTGGGTGTGGGAAGAGACATGGCAGAATGGCAGCCACAGCACCTGGAAGACTCTCGCTGACCCTTCTTGGTCAGTGAGGAACCCAGCTCCAGGCCCTCCTGCCCCCAGTAAACATCCCCCCAACTAAGGCACCCATCTCAGTGCCCCCACACCCCACCACCACCCTCTCCCGCTCTCCATACCTCCATCCCTCCTTGCCGACTTGTCAAACCGCCTTTCCCCTCTGCAGGAGGAAAGGTGTCGGTTAAAAAAAAAGTACAACTTCTCCTCCCCACCCTGCAGTATTGCTGCACGCCTCAGCCACTGTGCCCCAAGACGGGGGATGGGGAAGGGGGGGACAGAGGGAACTAGGGAAAAGTCAGGCTTGGGAGAAGGGATCACAAAGGGACACATGAAACAGAAAGTCACAGGGACAAACTGGTACTAAGAGAGTCAGAAGGAAAAGGGCAGGGCCCAGAGCTCTCTGACAAGGGCTGCCCATTACCCATTAACAACAAAGACCAAAGCCTGCCTCAATGGGCCCGGCCCACTGTGCCTCTGCCACTGTCCCCCCACCTGTCATCCCAGCTCTGGCTGCGCTGGATCTCCCGGGGGTTCCGTCCAAAGGCCCCATCACCTTCTTCGATGCTTCTTTGGTAAAAGCAACTGTCGCCGCGGCCTCGGCCTAAAGAAGGGATGAGATACACGCAGGTTTGAAACCTGCCAGAACCTCTCTCCACACCCTTGAAACCACGGCCCCAGCTCTGCCCACCCCCAAGCACGTGATCGCCCCTCTACCTCGGCTCCGAGTGCTGCCCCTGCCACGGGAGGTGCCAGCCGGGGGGGGGCCAGCCCCTTTCCCCATCAGCCTCAGCACAGCCACACTGTTCACTGACAGGGAGAAGTTTCTCTGAGGAGGGAGCCAGGGGTGGGAGTGAGGACCTGGGCACCTGATCACCCCAACCCTGCCCCAAACCCCAACCTCCTCACCTGTCCTTCCAGCCCAGCCCCTCTCCTCCCAACCTGAGGTCCTGACCTACAGCCCTCGCTCAGCCCACCTGCTCCTCCTCGGTCAGGGGCTCCAAGGCCAGGGGCTGCAGTGGCTCTTCCTGCAGCACCGCAGCAAACTCCTTGTCCTGCAGCTCTTCAGGGACCTGTCAGATGGGGCAGGAGGACCAAGATATCACATGCCGAAGGGTCCTCGCCACTGGCCGAGGCCATAGGGCAACTCAGCCACACACCGCCACGCCTGCCCACCCACCTTGTTCTCCTTGACATAGAGAGCCAGCATCTCCTCGCGCCCATAGCGGTAGTCAGCCAGCTTGTATTTGGGCATGGCAGGGGAGGGGGGTGGGGAGGCCACACTGCCACCGCTGGAAAGGGCCCTGAGCCTGGAAGAGGGACAGAAAGAAAGGAGAAAGACAGGAGTCAGAGCAGCCCTGTTCTTCCCTGGCTTCTCCACAGCAGCCAAAGCACATGTGACTCACCACTCAGGCCCAAAGTTGAGCGTCTCTGCTGCCATCGTGGAGCTGTGTGTGCTTCCTAGAGGACGGAGGGAACAGGCAAAGCAGGGAGGACCAGCGTTCACACGCCAAACACCTGTCGGGGCATGAGGAACACAGGGCCTTGGAGAATAGCACGCTCAGACACTTCACAGGGTGAGGGAAAGGCCCTACACATTGGTGGGCATGGTAATGGGCCTCGGGCTAGTGGGTGGGTCACTTAAGCCGGCCACACAGCCACTCACACTATGGGCTATTAACCAAAGCAAGATGAGTCAAGACAAAGAAAAGAAACAGGGATACTAGAGTCCCTTCCAGCCTCTCCAGGGGCCCTCCCTCAGCCTCAGGCTCACCTGGCAGTCTTGGCCCTGGGAAGCTGTAGGGAGAGGGGCAGGCTCTCTTCAGGCAGGGGCTGGTGCTGGAGTGAACTAGGGTCCCCAAGCCACTGGGTTATTGGTCTGGCCTCAGTAGTGCCCGGGAGGGACTTTCACATCTGGGAAAGATCCTTAAGGAGAGCAAGGGGAAGAAGGTGGGGTTGAGTTAATGGGCTGGTCGACATCCCTGCCTCCAGCCCGCCCCTGTCCTGCAGAACTGAAGAGGCCCACAGCCCCTGGTGCACAGCCAGGGCACTAGACGCCACACGCGTGGCTGAGGACACACCACACGTGTTATCAGGTCATCAGCACCCTCACCCACAGGCTGAGACAGGAGGTGCGGCACAGAATCCGGGAAAGGGGTGGCTGAGGTAAGTATGGATGCTCAGGACAAAGATAGAACAAGGAAGCAAAAAAAAAAAAAAAAAACACCACTGGAGCAACAAACATCTCAGAAAGAAAAGGTCAGTTATGGAGAAAAGGATTAGGGATAAATCTAGGAGCAAAATTCCTTTCCTCATGGAAATAATCACGGTTGGCTGCTTGGAGACTAGAGTCCAGGGACCCAGTCTGGGGAGGGACCCAGTGGAAAGGAGCAGAGAGGCCAGTCCAGGGCCGAAGATGGGCACAGGCTGAGGGCTCCGGGCAGGCGGGTCTGGGCTGGCCTACCCAACAGGAAGAAACGCCCAGACCCCCTGGCCCAGATCAACAGCCGCTCAAGCAAAACAGCCAAGACAGGAACAAGGTTCTTATGATAATGGCTGGGAGGAAGGTTCCCTCACCATAAAGTAAAAATAAGGTCGGAGTCACTGAGGCTGACAGAAGAGGAGGTGGTGGCAGCGGCAACCGGTTCCTCTAAGGGACTATGGAGGAGACTCTCAGGAGGAGGCTCATCCCTGGCGGTACCAGGCAGAGGACGAAGGGCGGCCAATGTCCAGGAGCTGCGAGGGCGTCCGTCACTGGCTGGGAGGGAGGCTGGCCCGGTGTGCCCTTGCAGCTCCCATCAACTCCAAGAAGCCACAGTCTGGGAGGGAAGAGGAAGAGGGTGCCACCAGAGGGCCCAAGGTGACAGGGTCAATCACTTGAAAGCTGAAGCAAAAGCCTGGGACAAACACAGGGCCAGCTCAGCGTCCCAGCAACTTAGGGTGAAACGTGGCCCTCAGAGATGACCCAGAGCCAGGCTGAGGTCCCCCGAATGGGCACCTTTGCCACAATAGCCGTGGCTGGACACCCTACAAAACCGGCAGCCTTTTACCAATGCAAGTGGTCTGCAGGGCAGCAGAGAAAGGCTAAGGCTTCCTGCACCACAATCCCAAAGCAACCTGGCGCCTAGATGAACCTTGAGGACATGACGCTAAGTGACATGCGCCAGTCACAAAAGGACACTACCATCGGATTCCTCTCACACGAAGTCCCCAGAGCAGTCAAATTCAGAGAGACGGAAAGTGGCCGGCAGCTTCGGGGCTGGGGGGGGCGGGGAGTGGGAGCCACTGCTGGACGGGGCCGGAGCTTCAGCAGAAGACAGAAAAGTTCTGCAGACGCTGGTGGTGACGGCTGTACAACAACGTGAACGTACTTAAAGCCACAGAACCGCACACTTAGAAACGGTCAAAATAATACATTTTATGTCATATGCATTTTACCACAATAATTTTTTTAAAAAACCTTTAGGAAAAAAAGTTATCTGGGGATAACCACTGCATACCTACGTTTTCCCCACTCCAAGAAAAACACCCCACATTCCTTCAAACAGGCCTCAGGAGAGGCAGTTTTGAGCCTCCTCCAGTTCATTCCTTCTAGAAGGACAGAAACTAGTCCTGGGGGCATAGAAGGGCTGCTGAGTGGGAGAGAGAACAGAAAAAGAAACCACCCCACCCTCCCACCTGCCAGGAGTGCCACCCGATCCTTGGTGCCACCAGGTCCTGGCAGAGGGAAAGGCAGGTGGGGAGAAGAGGCAGAGGGCAAGAGAAAGCCCATGCCACGCACCATCTTGGGGAGAAACCAGGAGAATGAGGCTAAGTCTCTGGGCCCCACCAGAGAAGGGGCTGGTGCCAGATGCTGGGGGCTGCCTGCTGGTCCCTTCCTGGAACACAAGGAACCAGTGCAGCAGCTGCAGCCACCCGGTGTGTGCATGGGCCCCACATGCCACTGCTGAAGCCGGCGGTTCTCAACTGGGGACCCCTCTGCTCCCTGGAGGACTTTTGGCAATCTCTGGAGATGTTCTGGGCTGTCACAAATGAGCAGAGGGTACTATTGGCATCAAGGGGGTAGAAGCCAGGGATGCTGCTCAACACCCTGTGAGGCACAGGGCAGTCCCAACAAAAAGTTCCCCAGCCCTAAACGTCAACAGTACCAGTGCCCAGAAGCCTCCTCTATGCCACGAGCACGGGGAAGAATGGAAGACAAGACAAACCACGTTTGTGCCTCTGAACAGCAGGGAAATCATTCCCTGATTATACTGTCCCATGAGAGAAATCTGAAATCCTGCCAGGAGGGAAATCCTTGAGAAAAGAATAGATTTTTTTAAAAAGAACTACCCTAAGTTTGTCTATCACAAAGTCTCAAAGCCAAGTGTTTGGATCCCTTTCCAATTAAGGAAAGAGGGGGAGAGGTGGCGAGAGCCCAGGGATGGCACCCTGTCCTGCCTTCCCTTTCCCTGGCTGCCCAGGCTAACGGTATCCTCCTTGCAGGCCCCTTCCAGACCTCACTGGCCCTCAGCCTACCTCAGCTACTTGTTCCCTCCCCAATCCTTCTCTTTCTCTGGCCTCAGTCTACCCTGACTCCCCCAGTGACTGAATTATTCCTATTAAAAGGCTGCCCCCTGCTGGAGACAAGGGACAAGGACACGCTGGGCCTGGGTGCTCCCAACTGGCTGGAGGGCACTAGAAGGGAGCTGGTTCCCTGGGGTTCAGAACTCCCTGGAAGAGAAAAGATGCAGGCGATAGGCGTTCCCAGCACACGCTAAGTTAAGAACATTATCTCCTCGTTCCATCTCCCCTAAAATTAGCCCCAATCCGGAGCAATGTGCCTTGGCAAAAAAACTATACCACTATTAACAGAAGCAGAGTCCCAAATTCCCCAACATTTGGAGCAACCGCCCAGCCCCAAGCCTGTTGGAGGTGACTTGGCCCTTTCTCAGGATGGAAAGATTCTCTGTGCATGGCAGAGTGAGGACTCTGAAGCTTAAAAAAAGAGATGCAAACCCTAGCTCCCCCGACCCGGGCTGGTCAGTTATCCCACCTCTACTCTCTGAGACATCACGGCAAATAACAACACCACTTGGCAATTGCACACTAGTTAACAGTTTTCAGAGCTCTTTCACACTTTACCTCATTTGATCCCTTTTGCCCACTTGCCCAGTCTTGGGCTCAAGCCAGGGAAAACAAGGAAGGGAGGCTGCAGCTTCCCCTACAGGGTACCCCTAAGTCCTCAACACTCTAGCCAAGACTGAAGGCGGCACGCATGGTGGCAGTAGCCATCCCAAACTCTCAAGTATGCTTCCTGAGTTTGAAGGCATTTTTAATTTCCTGACACTTTTTAAATCGCTCCCATAGCCTCTTTTCACCTCTCTCTTCTAAAGTGGGGCTACTTTTTCTAGCCCAAACTCCAACCACAGATGTAAAAGTGAGGGCAAACTTCTATCAAATCCCATACAATACTAATGTGTCCACTGGCAGAAAAAGCTCGCCCAGAAGTCTAAGCACACAATTCACTTAACTGTAATCACCACATGGGGCCCTCGAGGCCCCTAGTCCCCAAGCAGTGGCAGAACACAAAGTCCAGGTCTGCCCCAACCAAATCCTCCCCAATGACACGCAGACCACTGGAAGACCAAGACCTACAATCTAGGAAATAAAACTGGAGCTGGGATGGAGGGTGGCTGGGGCTACAAAGGGAACAGTGGAGATGGGAAGGAGCCAGAGACCAAACTCCCACTCGCAGATGGGAAAGGGGAGCAGCTTATTGGCGGTGATGGTGTTTCAGTGGCAAAGGCAAGGGGGTGGGGGGCTAAAGAGAAACTGCTGTCAGCTAGAGGGGCAGTGGAGAGGGTGCGTGCAGGCTGATGATCTCTGCAACAGCAGCACTTTGAGGCAGGAGGGAGTCAGACTGGGTGGGTGGAGGAAAGATCCGGCCAACAAGTATTTATGTAGCATCTCCCAGTGTCGAGCACCAGGATGGAAAAGACCTGGAAGCTGACTAGGAATTTTAGCAACCACTGCGAAAGAGAGGAGAGACACGAGGGTCTCTTTAAAGTTACTTTAAAAAAAAAAAAAAAAAAAAAAGGCAAAGTGTGAGGGGTATGGCCAGGGAGCTACTCCATCGGGGGACATAAGCTAGGAAGGGCCTGGACTGGTGACAAGTAAGCCAAGTAGGCCCTGCTAAGGAAAGTGTTTAACGCGACAGAGCAACCAGGAGGGAGGAGACCCCAATGACCAAGCACTAAGGTCACCGGCTGAGAGAAAACGTAGGTGAAGAAAAACCAGCAGAGGTGCCTGGGTGGAGAAGGCTTCCATGTTGGCCAAAGTCGTGGAACGCTTGGACTCAGAGACCCATTAAGGCCCAGCTCATTCCGATAAGAACCCAGCGGCACGTTGGGGAAACCTCCCGGGAGCGCGGGGCGCACAGCACGGGCCCGGCCACAGCGGGGCATTTGGGCCAGGGCGGCCGGGAGGGGCCCCGGGCAGGGTTTCGCAGGGGCCCGGGGGCGTCCGTGAGGAGCGCGGGGGTGGGAAGGCGGCGGCGGCCGGGCCGGGAGGACGGCGTGCCCTTCAGGGAGGGGCGCCAGGTGCGCGGGGAGCCGGCGGAGGGCGAACGCCCCCGAACGGGGAGCCCGCCTCCCGGGGCCGCGCGGAGGCTGGCCCGCTCCGGGGGAGGGTCCGGCGGCGGGGAGGGGCCGGAGGGCGGGCGCACCGGGCGGCGGCGGCCTCGGGGAGGAGACGGAGGAGGGTCCTTGCCGGCGGCCCGCGCGCTGCTGGCTCCTGCGCTCGCAAGCTCGGCGCGGCCGCCGCGGCGTCGGGGGCGGGCCTGCCCGGGGCCCGGCTGGGGCCGGGGGCCGCGGGGCCGCCGAGCGCTTACCGCGGGCAGGCGGGCTGCGCGAGGGTCCGGTCCCTGGGCGTTGGCGACGCGCGGCGGGCGGCGGCGGCGGGCGGCGCGCGGCGGGCCGGGGGGCGGCGGCGGCGGGGGAGGGGGCGCTGGCGCTCCCGCGGCGGCCGCTCCTCTCTGTTTGTGTTTGTAGCAAGATGGCTGCCCGCCTCGCACCACGTGACGCGGACGCGGGGCCGCCCCTCCGCTGCTGCCGCCGCCGCCGCCGCCGCCGCCGCCTCCTCCCTCCGCGGCTCCGGCCCGCTCGGACCCCCGCGGCCTAGCCCGGCCTCGCCTCGCGCGCGTCCAGCGTGCCCAACGGGGCGCAGCCCGGATGCCCGCCACCCCCAGCCCCCCCTGGCACGTGACCCCGGCGCCGGGCTCGTCACGTGACGCGGGGCCCTCTGGGGGCCGGGGGTGGTCCCCGGGGTGCGCTCTGAGCTCCCCGCGTGCCCCGCGGCACGTGACGCGCGACCCTCCGGACAAAGGCCTCGCCGACCTCTTCTAGTCAGTCGGCTTCCTCCAGGAAGCCCGCCTGGATTGAAAGAGACAAAATCCAGAACCATTCATCAGTCGTCCTGGGACATAGGAAATAAGTGGCCACCTAATGGTTTAGAAACAGTCCAAGGCAGCAGTGACTGGTGAGACCTGTAGTGTATATCCGGCTCCCACCAGTGACTACACCTCCGGCGAATGAGTTAACTCTTAGGAGCCTCAGTTTCTCTTATGGAAGGGTGTTAATGCTACTCTTTGTCGCTCTGCGACCAACCCCCAACCCCCAACCCCCACTCTTTAACTCTTTTCTGGGAGTGATGTAAGAATTAAAATAAGTGAATGTGAAAGGATTTGCAAAGAGAGAAACACTATGCAAATGTGAGACGTAGACTGAAACCCCTTTTGTTTAAAAAAGGGTTTTTCAAGAGTGATTTTTGCCAGTTGCCGAACTTTTCAGGACGCAAGAGTCCCATGTATGCTTTCGCCATTTTCTTCAAAGTCATTCCAGAATGTATACTCTTACTTCCTTGCTCTCTAAAACAGCCTTTGCCCAACACAATGTAATCCTTCTCAACACAGGGAAAAAGGTAAGTTCATGATTTGGAATTTGAGTGCCTTGTGTCTTGCAAGACTTTAAATAGAGTGCAGAGCTCAGGAGCTACCTGGAGAATGCCTTTTGTTCCTGCACTGAGTCCACCAGGCTTCTCTGCTTTTTCCATTCCCTTGACTTTCTTGGCAGTCAGGATTCAGTGTGTCAGTCAAGCTGCTTGCTCACCGGCTGCAAAATGGCAGTGGTTAAGAACGAGTAAGGGCTCCTGTGCTTGTTCCATCCATTACTGACTGTGTCTCTGGACAAGTTAATGAACCTCTGTCTTTGGATTGTATGGTAAAGCACTTAACAGAGAGCTTGGCACAGGGCACACAGAGCAAGCACTTTAGCTAATAGGAACTTATGGTTCCACAGGGTCCCTGAAACACAATTTTTAAGACTGTTCTTACTGTTTGAAAATGTATCAAGAGAATCCAAGCTTGAGTCAGAGAATTCTCCTAGCATGAAGTTTATAAGCTGTGACAGCTGTTTTTTCTCAAAAGCTTTTGTTGTTGTTGCTGTTTCTTTCTTTCTTTTTTTTTTCTTTTGTACATTGGAGCTGTGTCACCAGCAGCCTAAACCTCTGAACGAGTGAGGTCTTAGCATGTTTTCATAGTTAATAAGCAAATGTGATATTGTAATTTATGGCAGAGAAATTGTACAGGATAAAAAGGGGGGACTTACATAGAGTGAAACCAGTCAGGGAGAGTGGTGGCTTCTGCTGAGCTGGAGGGAAAGGCAGGATTTGGGTAGATTTAGGAAAAGTGGGCATGGGCTTGGTAATAAGCAACACTCCATGCTGTTGAGAGAAGAGGACCTGGAAGTGAAGGAGAAATTTTAGTTGAGGGCCTCTAATGTCACTGTGAAAGTTTTTGATTGGAGACTAGCACCCACTGTAGATGCAGCATGTCAAAGAGAGCATAGTGACTCCTGGGTAGAAGACTGGAGGATGGCCCTGGGTCTCCTGGGCACCAGTTTGTGACATTGGGCAAGTAATCTCCACCAGCTGTAAAGTGGGAATGCTGATGCTGATGACACTGGAAATTGAAGCATATAAAGTCCCTCTTTGAGAGAGGAAACTCTGAAATCAGAACTGTGAATCTCCCATACAGAATTAAAGAAAAAATTACAAAGGAATCACTTGGACCTAACATATTTTTGTTTATCCAGTTGTTAAGCTGTGAAATGTCTGTGTTTTAAATTTGTGAGCTTTTGAACTAAACAAAGAGATTTGGTTAGAAGATTAATTGAGATGAAAGAATGGTCTCAAGCAAGACCAAACAGCCAAACGCTGCCTTTTTTCTCAATGACAGATTCCTCTGCAATGTTTTCCTTCTATAAAATGCAAAGAGATAAAGACTATCTTACTGTCAAATCGGTTTATTACAGAGCCTGGCTTCACCCATCTAAATTGTGAACCTTTATATATATATATCTGGATATCAAAGTTTGTAAAACATTTTAGGTATCATGGAAAGACACACAATCTGAGTAATGTAGTGATAGCCCATAAACTGTGCTTATTGTTAATTATCAGACATAATGGGCCTTAAAATTAATTTATTACATTCAGAATTCCTTTCTGCCATGAGCTAAGTTCTTTGGTCAACCAAATATAACTGCCTATTAAGTCACCAATGACCTCCATGTTGCTAAATCCACTGGTCCATTATATGACCTGTCAGCAGCCTATGACTACTGACGGTCACTTTCTCCTCCAGAAGTGCTTTCAGGACGCCCTACTCCCGTGGCTTTCCTCCTGCTTCACTAGCTGCTACTTCTCTGACCTTTGCTGGTTCCTCCTCTTCTCCCCGACATCCCAGGACTGAGTCCTTCAACATCTCCCCATTGTAGTAAAATGTAAGTCCCACTACTAGACATTCCTGTGTCAGCTTAATCGTCACCTCCTCTGGAAAACCTTGGATCCCCAAGATCATATTGGCTGTTTCCTCTTGGGGGGTCCACCAAATCCTTTACATGCCCCCTCCCCTTAGCACAGGTCACGATATCCTGCTCAGCTTGTCTTCCACACTAACATATTCGATACTTAGCACAGAAATATGTACTATAACCAGTATTCTAGCAGCCTTGCAGGTCTTGAGCCAACCCTTATTGCTGCATAGTATTCTACGGGATGGATGTACCATAGTTTGTTTACCATTCACCCATTGAAAGACATCTGGGTTGTTTCCAGTTTTGGCCATTATAAATAAAACTGCTGTGGATGTCATGTACAGGTTTTTAAATGCCCAGGAGTACTCTCCCTGGGTAACATG
>CM052448.1:23529681-23585806 GCA_028533085.1 Varecia variegata
AAATCAGTATCATAACAACTTTTTCTTTTTTAAAATTGTTTTAACCATTCAACTTCTTTTGCCTTTCCATATAAATTTTATAATAAACCTATGTAAAAATTCTTGCTGGGATTTTCATAGGAATGTCATTAAACATATATCAATTTCAGGAGAATTGATATCTTTGCTACGTAGAATCTTCCAGTTCAACATAAACCCCCCAAGCTTGTGGTTAATGAAAGAATCTGAAGGTAAAGGCTAGAACCGCAGGATTTAAATGGTGCGGGGAGGGAAGTTCTCAGGAATCCGACCTCTTTCCAAACTTTGGTCGAATGGGGTCAGACTCCGCCCTAGGCGACTGGAGAAGGGTCTGGGGGGCATAAATATGCCAATGCACTTGTGTAGGTTTACAATTTACAGGATTAGAGGGGTTTCACAACACATTTGCAAGACAGGAATTAGGATTCCCGTTTGAGTGATGGGGAAACTGAAGAGGAGAGTAGTAGTTCAAGGTCCCCAGTGCGAGTCTAACTCATTTCCGAAGGGAACTCTCCAGAAGCTACACAAATAAATCCAGGCACAGAGCCCCCCTCCTCACTGGCCTTGGGAGCCACGAACCGCGCGCGGCCACCCAGTCTTGCCCGCCAGGGGGCGACAAGCCCCGGCTCCCGAGTCGGGCAGTTGCGGCAGACTTTGTGGGAGATGGTTGAGGGGCGTGGGTGGGTCGGCGTGCCCCGGGGGAGCCATGAAAGCTGGGCTTACGGCACTTAGCCTGAGTCCCCGGCAGAGACACCGGAGAGGGTTGGGTTTCCGTGAACTGCAGGGGCGTCCTGGGGCGCTGTCCTCCCGCGAGGTGAGGACCCGACCTTGTCGCTAAATCCCCCCCTCTGCCCTTAAGCAACAGCGACCTTGAGCCTAGGTCAACTCTGCCAACTATGCCCACGCTTCTGACCAGAACTGCGACGGACCCAGGAGTCCAGCCTCGCCTTAAGGCCCCTTCGCGATCACGGTCTCCTGAACGCGCCCCGCTCCCTGCTCAGTTCTCTGGGAAGACGGAAGACCCCCACTCCCCAATCCTCCACGCCCCTAGAATAGCCTTCGCCCCCGGTCTCTCCCCTTCGAGACCCTTCCGCGTACCAGAAACTTAGACTGGTCTGGAGAAGCCGACCTTCCCCTTCTAGCTCCTCCCCGCTCGGACTTGGTGCCCGCCCCCTGCCTCCCGCCCCGCCCCCGAAGCGTACACGTGGTAGATCCCCTCCCGGCTGGAAGCCTCGCGTTACTCAAACGCCTCGCGCGGTAGCGTGAGCGCTCAGGAAAGGGGCGGGGAGAACGGCGGCCGGGAAGGCGATTTGTGGATCTCGCGGGCCTGGCCGCGGGGGACGGGCGCGCGTGCGCACTGTGCCGCCTTTACCGGAGCACCGCGCCGGTAGGGCTGCCGCGATCTGGAGTGCCTGCTTGGCGCTCCTTTCCTTTTTTTTCGCTTCGCTGGGACTAGGGGTCGTGGGCAGCACCCTCTACTTGAGCCGGCCGGCGAGCCCTTGAGTGGCCTGGCGGGGAGCGGGCCGCGCGCGCCTGCAGGGCAAGGTGGAACGGAGAAAGTAGGCGCGCAAAAGCCGCGGAAGGGGGCGGTGGAGGGGCGTGAGGTTGGGGCAACGTGATGAATGAATAAGAACTGGGGCGGGGAGCTGAGAGGCTGGAAGGGAAGAGGGACGTAGAGTGCGTCCTCTCCCGGGCGCACCCTTTGTACAGGAAGCGCGGTAGGAAAGGATGCAAAGTCGCGTGTGACCCATCTGATCTCATTCCTTTCCGGTGCCAGGGTACACAGCATGGCAGAAAACCGAGAGCCCCGCGGGGCGGTCGAGGCTGAGCTGGACCCGGTGGAGTACACCCTTAGGAAACGGCTTCCCCACCGCCTGCCCCGGAGGCCCAATGACATTTATGTCAACATGAAGACTGACTTTAAGGCTCAACTGGCCCGCTGCCAGAAGCTGCTAGACGGAGGCGCGCGGGGTCAGAACGCATGCACTGAGATCTACATTCATGGCTTGGGCCTGGCCATCAACCGTGCCATCAACATTGCCCTGCAGCTGCAGGCAGGCAGCTTCGGGTCCTTGCAGGTGGCTGCTAATACCTCCACCGTGGAGCTTGTTGATGAGCTGGAACCAGAGACTGATACACGGGAGCCATTGACCCGAATCCGCAACAACTCAGCCATCCACATCCGAGTCTTCAGGGTCACACCCAAGTAATTGATATGAAGCTGGTCCGCTTATCCCCTGTCCCAACTCGGCTAAGCCCAGATGTGGCTCTCCTCATGCTGAGTACTGTCATGGACCTCCCATCACAGCCATGTTAAGAAAAGGCTACTCCCTCACAGCCCGAAGGACTCTGCATTGAAGGAGGGGGCAGTTGTCTCTAGTTAGGCCCAAGCAGTGGGTCTTCCTGAGTCTGTGTGTTCTGTAACTTGTCCTGTACAATAAAAAGTACTAAGTTGTGTTAGTTTCCTGCCACCCCACTGCCACTGCCTCTTGTCTGTGTAAATTCTGTATGTACCTAGAGCAGGAAATTTTACAGGTACCTAGGTACAGGAGGAGAACCCAAGTGTTCCTGCCTCCATAGAAAGCATAGATCATACTATGAACAGTGTGTAACATAAGACAAACTGTTTAGTACAGTGCAGAAACCCAACAATCCCAGTGTTTGCCTGAAAATTTTTCATCTCAGGGAGGCTGGGGGTCCAGAGCCCTTCATACCCTTTCTGATTGGGCTGCTCCAGTGGGAAAGGGAAGCTCCACCCTGAATAATTACTGGGCACACAGGTAATAATTTTTGAAATATTTTTGGGACGTCCCAGTTTTTCACATTTATCACACTTAAAAGCATCTAAAGCAGTGTTTTGTTTTGTGTTATTTTGAGTTGGGGTCTAACTCTGTCACCCAGGCTAGAATGTAGTGGAGCCATCATTTGCTTGTTGCCCAGGTGGGTCTCAGACACCTGTGCTCAAATGATCCTCCTGCCTCAGCCTCCCAAGGTGCTGGGATTACAGGCATGAACCGGTACCATGCCTGCCTAAGGCAATGTTTATTGAAGTGAGTAGTGACCCACCCATCTGTGGGCTTTGAGATCAATTTACTGTGTCACAGCAGTTATTTTAAAAAAGCATGTAGGCCAGGCAGGGCACAGTGGCTCATGCCTGTTACCTAGCACTCTGGGAGGCTGAGGTGGGAGGTGGGAGGATTGCTTGAGCTCAGGAGTTCGAGACCAGCCTGACCAAGAGTGAGACCCCTGTCTCTACCAAAAAGAAAAAAATTAAAACAAAAAATAAAAAGTGCAACTTAAATTGTAATGTTTATTGAAGCTTTTTCAGTTAGATATGTGTGTATACACATGCATACTAGTTAGGACATAAATTATGTTTTTTATTGGCGGTCACAAGAGTTTGAAAGCCTCTGATGTAAGGGTTAGTAACAGGATTTTACTTTAGTTCTTGTGAAGGTAGTTTGGTTTGGAGGTCTGAAAATCAGGCTCCTGATTTCTCAGATCGCTTCCTCTGGCTTGTTTGTATGAAATGGCACCTACCTTCAAGGAACTCACCACCTAATTGGGAAGGTGGACAAACATAAGTGTTTGTGAACGAGTAAGATGTGTTATGTAAGAAGAGTGGGGTGCAATGGAAATGTGGAGATGGAAAGGGCTAACTTCCTGGTGGGGTCCAAAATAGTTTCCCCTTTGAACTGGGTGTTGAAGGGTGAATAAGAGTTTGCCAGGCAGAAAAGAGGGGAGAGGGCATATTTGGCAGAGAGATCAAAGGGGGTTCATGAATAGGTAGGGTGTGTTCTGAGACTGGAGGGACTCCAGGTGGCCAGAAAACAGGAGGCACAGGAGAAGACAAGGCCGCTGACATTTCTGTTGGGCCACACACTCCCATCAGCCTTGACTGCAAGTCTCCCTTGCCTGGGAGCCCCTGAGGAGTGGAGTGGGGAGCCTGCAGGCAGCTGGATGGAACTGTGTCTCCTTGCACGTATGTGCTCTTGTCTCTGCGTCCCTGGCCTTGGCCCAGCAGAGGTGGTGGCAGGCAGCCCTCTTGCTTTTGGTTTGTTTTGGCAGCTCCCTCTTCCAGCCTAGTTGTTGTTTCTACTCCATGTTTTCTCACTGCTTGCCAGTGGGGCTTCCCTCAGTGGCAGTTCTGCAGAAACAGACCCTAGACGTTATCACTGCAGGGAGCAAGGGTCTAGGGGCTCACTGTTTAGTGTGTGTGGGCAGGTAGGGGGCGTGAGCAAGGCTCCTGTATCTATTGGAGTCCGTGCACGGTGGGTGGGTGGGGCAGGGAACCCCGAATCCAGTACCCTCCATAGGGAGCTCCCACCTCTGTTCCCCTCCCTTTTACTGGCCCTCCGAAGTGACTTCCATCAAAGCTTCGGAAAACGGGAGAGAGTTGGGGACCGAAGGCGTGTCCAAATGCAGTGCCCCTCCCTCCTTTTTACTCAACAGTTGCAGAGCCCACATGAATGGGAAATGACCTCTAACTTCAGAACAGATCCCCAGAGGCCAGAATGCAAATGCTTGTCTTGGAGAAGAGTGTAGACATTGGCTTATCATCCATAGCATTTATTGAGCCTCCACTAGTTGTCAGGATCTGTGTTAGGCGCCCTGCCTGCCAGGAGAGGTATAAACTGTGGGTCCTGTAAAGCCTAACGGGGAGCAAATAGATTTAGAAAGACAAGTAATTTGTGTAGTGCTTGCAATTGTCCTAGCAATAGTAAGAGCTTAATAAATAGCAGGGCTACTGTTTTTTCTTTGAGACAGGGTCTCGCTCTGTCATCCAGGCTAGAGTGCACTGGCATCATCCTAGCTCACAGCAACCTCAGACTGCTGGGCTCCAGTGATCCTCCTGCCTCAGCCTCCCAAGTAACTGGGACTACAGGTGCATGCCATCACACCCGGCTAATTTTTCTAATTTTTGTAGAGACGGAGTCTCGCTCTTGCTCAGGCTGATCCTGAACTCCTGGCCTCAAGAGATCCTCCTGCCTTGGCTCACAGATGTGAGTCACCACATCTGGCCTCGGGCTAGTATTATTTAGTGTGAAGCCATTTTGCTAAGAAATGGTTTAAGGCTTCATAATAGGAATGGGGAGAAGGGAAGGAATGTGATTTTTTGTATGTTTAACTCACTAGTCCAGGTTATTCTGCCAGGCTTTTAATTGTGGCTCTCCTAGCAGGGAAAAGGATGGGCTTTCGGGACACATTAAGTGGTTCAGATGAGCCGATGACTGTCCTAGGAAGGCCCAGCACTTTGTCCCAGGTGAGGTCTTGGTGCTTGGTCAGGAGTCGGGGGAAGAATGGTGTGTTCCACAAACCCTTAAACATCTCAAGAGGTTGGACAAGCATGTGTCAGATATCGCTCCTTAGAGAACAGGTGTCCAACAGCACAGAGAGTTGGGATGAGGCAAAGGTCACCCCACCAAGAAAGACGTCTGTGAAAATGGCCACTTAAGGCCACAGCTCCCTAATGGCATTAGAGGTGCTTTGTAATTTATGTGTTTGGGTTCAGCTTTTTTTTCTAGTTTTTCAGTGATCACGTTATTGTTTTTGTAATAAGAAAAAGTTAATTTTTTACAAAGCCTGTTCCTGCTTGATCCTTTGTTCTCTAGGTGCGGTGATTAGGGAGTTAGTTAGAAACCTGATGCGATAACCTCAAGAAGTGATTTTATATAGCAACAAACTGAATGGGATGAAAAAAAAAAAAAAAGAAGTGATTTTATTGCCTAATCCAATAACAAATATCTGATGAATGAATGGGTGGGTAGATACATAGATGGGTACGCAGGAGAACAGCTTGCTGTCTCCTCTGTAACAAGCGTCTGCTTCCTTGAGAAACACCAAATGTCTTGTCACTGAAAGTATGCTAGCAGGACCTCCTGGGTCCCTTCCAACTCAGAGTCTATGACTCTTGTTTGCTGCAAGAAAAATAACCTTTCTTTCAGGACTAAAACTGTTTGCTGGCTCATGAACTATTTAAGACATGAGCCAAAGGGCTCACTTACCTACAGGTCGGGGGATGCCTACGGGATCAAGCAGCAAGTTCTTATAATTTGTTAGTTCTCGGTGAACCATGAACAATTTGGGAACATAATTGCTGAATTTGGATGTTGATGCATATGTCTCAGGCTGCTATAAACTTCCCTTGGCCTATACTCCTTTAGGTAGGAATAGCCTAGAGGGCTGCCCAGTAGAAGGATTTCATGCAAAATCCTGCAAAAGTCAGAGTCCCATCCAGTGTCAACAAAATGAAACTTTTGCATTCACACCTGCAAAGGCCTTACATGCGAAAGAAAAATGCTTCTCATTTATTTTGCCAATAGATTTTTTTTTCAAGTTAGGATTTTCTGATTTTATTTTTGCTTGGACGTGAGAAAGCTACTCTGATTAATTTATCAGTTCTGTTTTCTTCTGATATAGGATAAAGCTTAGGAATAGTCAGTGAGGCCAGGCGTGATGGATCACACCTGTAATCTCAGCATTTTGGGAGGTGGGAGGATAGATTGAAGACAGGAGTTTGAGACCAGCCTGGGCAACATAGCAAGACCCCATCTCTAAAAAAAAAAAAAAAAGAAGGAATACTCAGTGATACTTGCTGGCTAGAGGTGCTAGGATGTAGTCTGATACTTTTACAGAAATCTGACCAGGGGGAAGTGGTTCTGGAGCTTGAGGTGGATGTCTTTGGTGTTCTGGGAACGTTTCTTCAAGGACTCAAGAGTTTGGGGAATTCAAGAGATAAGCAACCAAGGAGGGTGGCCCTATCTAGGGTGAGCCCAAGGTCTCATTCAGGCCAAGGTCACTGGGGCTTCTTCTGGCCTCCCTATAGGAAGAGACCCACATTGATGGGGCAAGAAATTGCTGATGGGCCCCCAGATCTGAATAAACCAAGCAAGTTTAAGTCTGGCTTGATGCTTGCCTCTTCCTCACATCCAACTTCTGCCGAGATGCCATTTCACTCCACTGTGTTCAGGGGCAGTCTCTCCTAAGTGCAGTCAATACAGACACCCACAGACACCTATGTCCACCCCACTGTTTTGCTGACCCTTTTCCAGTGAGTTGCATGGTAGGGGCAGCCACAATACCAGAGATACAGTGCTGTGGATCTGTCCTGGCTCTCAAGAGGAAACAGTGGAGGATGCTGGAGGAAGGCTGAGGTCTCCAGTTCTCCAAAGAAAACACAAATAGAAGAGATAATCGAGAGTAGCATAATAGCCAACATTTATTGATTACCATGTACCAGGCATTATATTAATATAATCCCACCACAACCCCAAGAAGAAATTACTGACGTTTTCAGCATCCTCATTCTGCAGAGAAAAGTCCAAGTCACATGTCCAAGTCAGGTACCTGGCAAGTCAGTGGCAGAACCCAGGCCACCAATCCAAGCACTCTTAGTAACACCAGACAACCTTTTGAGGCCACTGGGCCACAGAGGTGTTGGCTGAGAACAGAAACCTGGATGTCTGGTTCTGTCAACTCCTTTGTGACCAAGAAAGCAGCCCTTGCCTCAATTTCTCCAAGTTGACCTTGGCAAAGGACTTTCCTTTGGTTCTCCAGCATTCTTGCTTCCTTCCCAGTTCCCCAAGGGCCAGGAAGCTCCCCCCACAGAGGCCCCTGACCACCTCACTTCCCAGCACAGAAGGTCCTCTGGGCCGCTGGCTGAACTCCCCAGCAGAGCCAAGAAGCCACTGCTTGGAAAGGAGCGGGACGAAAGGCCCAGAGCCCCCCCACCCCCGGCCCGCCTCCAGGCAGCTGGGGCTCCGTGCTGCCTGGGGGTCTGGGACAGCTCAGGGGGGCTGTAAATTTTCTTCTCCTTGGATTTCCAATCTCAACTGGCTGCCAGGAGGAATCTGTGGAACAGAGCCTGTCTCCACCCCCGCCATCCTGTCATCACAACCCCTTTTCATACCCTGCTTCAATGGCCTGTTCAGGGACAGATGGAGGCCTCGAGGGCCCCCAGGGTCCCAGGGACCTGGGTGGGCCCGGTGTGGCTCTCTCCCATCTCCAGGCCTCCCATTCTCTGGCCAAGGAGCCTGGAGTGGAGGGACCACACAATGCAATCCACACGTGAGCGATGCCCACACAGGCAACGTGCTGGGTGCTTGGTGGGCACAAAGGCATATGAGGTATGAGACCTTCCACACATGGTCCTTTGCTCTCTTTTCTGAGTACAAGGGCACTGGAGCTACATGAATCCAGAGAGTTCCATTCCCACATTCCCATCAGAGTCTTTTTTTTTTTTTTTTTTTTTGACAGAGTTTGTCTCTGTCTCCCAGGCCAGAGTGCAGTGGTGCCATCATAGCTCACAGCAACCTCAAGCTCCTGGGCTCAAGTGATCCTCCTGCCTCAGCCTCCCAGGTAGCTAGGACTACAGGTACACGCCACCACACCTGGCTAATTTTTTTTCTATTTTTTTGTAGAGATGGGCTCTTGCTCTTGCTCAGGCTTGTCTCGAACTCCTGACATCAAGCGATCCTCCTACCTCAGCCTCCCAAAGCCATCAGAGTCTTCATGAATGCCCCCTGGAGTTGTGCAGTGCTCAGCTTTGACAGCTGGCCCTGCTGGCCCTGCCAGTGAGTGGCCTAAATGACGACAGTGCAGGAGAAGGGGACAATTTTCTGCTGGGGGATCAGGGAAGTCTGCACGGAGGACGTAATGCTTGGGTTTGGGCTTTGAAGAAAAGGAGGAGATAGTGTGGGAGGGTGATCCAGGTGGAAGGCACGGGGTGAGCAAAGTGGGGGAAGCCGCAAACCATCTCACTGCACTCCTGTGATGGAGGGAATGGGAGAGAACACAGTGGGAGAACAGGCTGGAAAGTGAGGGCCACAGTTCTGAGGCAATGGGGAGCCACTGCAGGCCCAGAGGAGTGACACGAATGAGGCTACTCACCGGAAAGTTAATCAAGTGGCAGGGCTAAGCATCAACTGGAGGGGTCAGTGAGGGGACTCTGCCACAGTCCTGGGCCTGGCTCACACCGTGCCAGAGAAATACCAGCAAGAATATGGAGGAGAACTGGTGGGGAGGGGGGTGGGCATTGAAGGGAGAGCCCCAGGTAGGGTCCTGTTTTCTTCCCGTCCTTAAGCACAGATGAATGGACCCTACTGGCAGGATCCAAGAGCATCTGGGCTGAAGCCAGACTCCAAACCGGCTTCTGACCCGTCAGCAGGATTACTATAGCTCTGGACGAGGCCCGGCGCGGACCAAGATCCTGCCATCTATCTTCCCTCCCGTGCTGCAATCAGAGCTTTCTCTCCAAAAGCCCCAGGGGACGAGGCAGCCACTGCCTGTCCCTGCAGGCTCCAGCATCCAGAGGCTGGTGCTCCTGGCCCATGTTCCTCCCCTCTGGCAGGCAGGGGCCTAACGACCTCTGCTGAGCTGTGTGAGGCCTGGAGGGGCAGGTCCCATAGCCCAAAAGGCTCCTCCTTCTCCTCAGGCTGTGTCAACCCCACCCCGCCATCTGTCCCTGGCCCCCTCTCCATGGTTAGGTCAGGGCAGTGACACAGGAGTCAGGGGCCCGGGAGAGCAGAGCCCGGGGAGGAGGGTGGGTCGGGACAGAATGCACGTGCAGACATGTGTGGACGTGAGTGTGCGTGTTCATGTCCCACAGCTGGGTTCTGGGAAGGAAGTAGACCCAGGCTCTGATGGCTGAGTGGGGCTGGGAGCCCCAACCGCAGGTTTGGGGAGGGCCGGGAGCAGGCTCAAGGTGGGCAGGATCCCAGGCAGCCAGGCCCCTGTCACTTCCAGGCAGAAGCACACCCGCTTGTCTCCCACCCCGCACCCTTCCATTTCTCCAAAGCCCTCTTTGATCATGCTCTCCCCCACCCTGCACCCCCTCCTGTCTCCCTCCCTCACCTGTATCAGCCCAGAGTCCCCAACTCCCTTACTTAAAGCCAAAACTCCTGGGCCCCCTTCCAGCTTTTCTCCTTAGTCCTTACAGCCATGAGATCCTCTATCTTTGTGTTCATTGTGGCCTCCCCACTAGACTGTCAGCTCCCCCAGGGCAAGCATTCCTATCTGTGGCATTTGCTGCTCTATCCCCAGGTCCCTGGCCAAGAATGGGCATTCCCTAAGTATCTCTTGAATGAATGAGTGAAGGTTTCCCACTCTTTCCAGACAAAATCCAAATTCTTCAGAGTGGCATTCAAGGCCCTTCCCAACCTGACGTCTCCCCAACCAGCACTCTGGCCTCATCTCCCACCTGTCCCTTCTCCACTGCCTCCCCCACCCTCCTCCACCCACCTCACATCTCTTCCCATTGACAACCCCCATCCCCTCCAGCCCTGGTCAAGGCTGAGCTCATTGTCACCTCCTCCATCAAATCCTCCTTGATTTCCCCCAGCTAGAAGTGAGCTCTCCCTCTTCCAAGCTCTTACAGCTCCGATCTGCACACTCCAGTTCTTAACATACTGCCTCGGGTACCCATCTTATCTCTGCTCTACTCTTGCACAAAAGAGGCAGTGAATACACGAATAAAATATCTCTAACATCTCCAGGAGTGGTGGCACGTGCCTGTAATCCCAGCTACTCAGGAGGCTGAAGCGGGAGGATCACTTGAGCCCAGGAGTTCTGGGCTGCAGTATGCTATGCCTGTCAGGTGTCCACACCAAATTTGGCATCAATATGGTGACCTCTCAGGGGCAGGGGACTAGCAGGTTGCCTAAGGAGGGGTGGATTAGCTCAGGTCAGAAACAAAGCAGGTCAAAATTCTTGTGCTGATCAGTAGTGGGATTGTGCCTGTAGATAGCCACTGAACTTCAGCCTGGGTAACATAACAAGACCCCATCTCTAAATTAATTAATTAATAATAAATAAATATTTCTAATATTATGAGACTAAGTAGGGAGTGTGTGTAGGACTTTCCTGTCTTTTATGAAACCTGAGTGAAGCGAGGCTGGTACTTTCATCACACCCATTTGACAGGTTCTGAGGGCACCCAAGCCACTTTCTAAGGTTTGAGAGGCCAGCTAGCCTTGAACTCCTGCCTCAGGGCTCCTAGAAGCCACAAAAGCTTAGCTGTAAGTCCCAACTCCCATCACTCTTGGCGTTAGCTCTATTTCAGGGTTCTTAAGAATTCTGCCACGTAGGTTAACCTATACTGCAGGTCAAAAAAACCCAGATGTCAAAGTGCATGTGTGTCCTGCACAGTGGGACGTGTGCTTTGTGCCCTAAAAGGTAAGTTTCTGAGTTTTCAGGGTCCTAGAAAGTGAGGAGTAGAGAAAAAAGAACTTCAAATTTCTTGTTCCCTTTGTCCCTGTGCCCAACACAAACAACACTGGTTTCTAGAACACGTTCTGGGATTGTGAGAAGGCAGGCAACCAACCGAGTTGCTCCAGCCAGCAGCTTCCGGCTTCCAGACTCAGCTATTTCGCGGGAACCCAGGAACCCAGGCACCTCTGAGCCCCTGCCCAAGACCGGGACATCCCCAGGAGAGGTGTCGGGTCCCCAGCCTTTCCCCGACGGTGCTCCTCTCCCGGCGCCCGCCGGCAGTCCGCCCGTCCCGCGGGTGCGCACCCGGCTTCGCTCCCCTCCCAGAGCCCAGGGGCCCGGGGCAGCCCGGTGCCCCGCGAGCGCCCGCAGCAGCCCTTCTCCCGCCCTGGCGAGCCCCCGACCCAGGCGTCCTGCCCCCTGCTCTGACCCCGGGTGGCCCCTAGCCCCGGCGACCCCTCACGCACACAGTCTCACCCCCACCCCCACCCGCGCACGCACACATGCTGATAACAGCCCCGACCCCCGGCGGGAGCCGCAGAGTCCCCGAGCCAACCCCGGCCGGTTGCTGCGCCGCGCCGGACTCCCGGACCCTGGCCAGCGCCACCGCGCCGGCTCTCCTCCGACCCCGGGCTCGGCGGCCACGACGTGCCCGCGCCCCCTGGACAGCGGCGCCCTCCTTCAGGCCGGTGCGGCTGTACCCCGCCGAGCTTCCCGGGATGAGGGCTCCCGGCGTGGGCGCCGGCCGAGCCCCTGGTCGCTGAGAGGCCGGGCGAGGCGCGGAGATGGGGGTGTGCGGTGAGTACCCGCGGGCTGCGGAGCTCCCGCCGGCCCGGGCCCCTGTTTGAGGAGGGATTTAGCGCTGGGGCTATTGGCCGGGAGGTGACCGGGTTCAAGGACCCGCGACTTGCCAAGGACCCCGGAAGGGGGAGGGCGGTGGGGCAGTCTCCAGGTGCCGGCCGGGCTTGGGGAGTCCCTGTGGATGGCAAAAACCTGACCTGGAGACGGGGACAAGATTTGGGGGTTCGGGGAGAAGAGGCGCCGCTCTGTGGGTGGGAAGCTGATAAGCTGATACCTGAGTCCTAGAGCCACAAGCGGGACCTGCGAGAGGGGAAGCCTGTGTCACACCGGGGTTGAAGTTTGGTCGGAGAAGTGGATGCCGGTAGCTGGGGGTGGGGTGCGCACAGGCCGCGGGATTGAATGAGGGCTGCGGCAGCTGAGCGCTGGCAAGGTTGGGGTCAGAAGGGACGAGCTGGGGGCAGAGGCGCAGGATGAGTGAACGTGTCACTACAAACCAACCCCTTTCCTCCCCTCCTGGCCTCACACTCAGCCTGGCTCTCTTCTAGAATGTCCTGCCTGGCTGCTTCTGCCGTCCTTGCTGCTGCTTTCTCTGGGCCTCCCAGGGCTGGGTGCCCCGCAACGCCTCAGCCTCATCTGTGACGGCCGAGTGCTGGAGAGGTACATCCTGGAAGCCAAGGAGGCAGAGAATGTCACAGTGAGTCCTCCTCCCCAGCATTCTCCACTGAATTCACTTGCAGGGCTCCAGGGTTCCCCTCCAAGATCCAGGAACCGGGTTCAGGGTGGAGGTGGGAAGTTGAATCCTCCCAGGATGATACAGGTGGCAGCCCCCAAAGCATACCTGGAAGCTAGGTAAGGGGCGTCCTATGGCCGGTGGTCCAGGAACCAGAGCCCTGCTGGGAAGGGCCTCACTCCCCGCGGGCATTTCAGATGGGGTGTGCCGAAGGCTGCAACTTGAGCGAGAATATCACCGTCCCAGACACCAAAGTTAACTTCTATGCCTGGAAGAGGATGGAGGTGAGTTCATGTTTTCCTTCCCCTTGGGGAGTCTCATTTGGGTGGAAGGGAGAATGATGGAGACAGAGAAGAAATGGAGCAGCAGAGATGCGGGCTGTATGGAATATGCTCATTCATTTGTTCACTCATTCATTCATTCATTCATTCAACAAACCTTATTGCATACTTTCTGTTTGCTTAGCTTGGTTCCTGGGGCTGCTGAGGGGGGAGGAGACGGCCTGGGCCAGCTGACTCCACGTCTCCATTCCCTGTAGGTCGGGCAGCAGGCCGTAGAAGTCTGGCAGGGCCTGGCCCTGCTCTCGGAAGCCGTCCTGAGAGGCCAGGCCCTGTTGGCCAACTCCTCCCAGCCATCGGAGACCCTGCAGCTGCACATGGACAGAGCCGTCAGTGGCCTGCGCAGCCTCACCTCCCTGCTTCGGGCGCTGGGAGCCCAGGTGAGTAGCAGTGGACACTTCCGTGTGCCCTTTGTAAGACAGAGAGAGGGGTCCTGTGAAGGAATACTGGGGCTCCCCTTACTTCCCTACCTTGTTCCTAATCCCGCTTCTCTCTGGGGTCCCCAGCACTGCAGTAACTTCCTGTTCTCCCCTTGGCAGAAGGAAGCCATCTCCCCTCCAGTCGCAGCCTCAGCTGCTCCACTCCGAACGTTCACTGTAGACACTTTGTGCAAACTTTTCCGAATCTACTCCAATTTCCTCCGGGGAAAGCTGAAGTTGTATACGGGGGAGGCCTGCAGGAGAGGGGACAGGTGACCAGGTCCCCCCTTCTGGTCGAGTCCACCACCTCACTCACCACCATTGCCTGCGCCACGCCTTCTCCCACCACTCCCAGCCCCCATGGAGGGGGTATCAGCTCAACGCCAGCCTGTCCCACGGACACTCCAGTGCCAGCAGTGACATCTCAGGGGCCAAAGAACTGTTCAGGGCTCAACTCTGAGATCGAAGGATGTCATAGGGCCAGCCTGAGGGCTCACAGCAGGAAGAATTCAGAGATCAGCTTTAAACTCAGGGACAGAACCATGCTGGGGAGACACCTAAACTCACTTGGTGCCCTGCAGGATAGGATGCCAGGACAAGCTTTGGAGGCAAATACCTCTTTTTGTACCTACCATCAGGGGCAGGAGGACGAATTGGAGAATTTAGGTGGCAAGCTGTGAATTCTCCAAGTCCCATGGGGACTGTCATGACAGCAGGGTCCCACTGGACAGTGGGGGCGGTGGGAGCCGTGAAGATGGGATGGGGGCTGACCTCTGGCTCTCATGGGTCCAAGTCTTGTGTATTTTTCAATCTCACTGGCAAGAACTGAAACCACCAATATGGCTCTTGGCTTTTCTGTTTTCCCTGGAGCCCCCTACTTCCCTGGCTCTGCCCCCATCCTGGCAGCAGAGCAGCAGGTCTGGGAAACCAGAAGTTGGGGGGGGGTGGGCCCTACGTGCTGCCTCACACAGCCTTTATGACCTCCTGACCTGACCGGGCCTGAGGCCACAAGCTCTGCCCACACCGGTCAATAAGGCGGCCCCATTCAAGGCTGTTCCTCACTATGCAGCTGCCAGCCCTGCCCAGGATGAGCCTTTAGTGAGCCAAAGGTGCCATTGAGGAAGCAGAAGCCAGGAGGAGGGGCCCTTTTGGGGGCTGGCGGTAGCTGCCAACCCTGGCTACTGGACCCTTGTCATTTCCCTCCTCTTCTTTGTGGCCCCTCCAGCCAGCTCAAGCCACATTCCCAGAATCAGCCTCCCACCTCAGTACACACACCCCCTCTAAGTCCAGCCATCCCTTTCCTTGCCTGGGGACTGTGACCATGAATGTCCACCCCCCCCAAAACTCACAGAAGGGGCAGCAGACAGAGGTGGGCTAGGAGCCACTTTCACTTGCTCTGGGACAAGTGCCACTCTTGGTGGTTCACTCATATGACCTCATTTTATTCATCACACAACCCCGTGAAAGAGTTACTGCTGTCATTCCCATTGCACAGAGGAAGAAGCAAAGTAACTTGCCCAAGGCCAAGAGCACAGGGATCCCCAGTTCCCCCACCCAGCACTTCCCTCCTCTGCTAATTCCTCCCACTTAATCCCTACCTGCTCCCTACTCCCCTGGGGTGGGGGATGCCGAACAAAGGAACTCAACCTCCACTCTTGGCTCCTACTTCTAATTTTACCCTTTACTCTGACAATGACTTCAGATTCCTTCTTGGAAATAATGCTTCAGCTGGAAGGGACCAGCCAGGACAGCAAAAGGTGTCACAAAACTGAGTCGGACAGGGTGTGGTGGCTCACGCCTATAATCCCAGCACTCTGGGGGGCTGAGGTGGGAGGATCACTTGAGGCCGGGAGTTTGAGACCAGCCTGAGCAAGAGCAAGACCCTGTCTCTACAAAAATAGAAAAAAAATTAGACAGGTGTGGTGGCATGCGCCTGTAGTACTGGCTATTCAGGAGCCTGAGGTAGGAGAATTGCCTGAGCCTAGGAGTTTGAGGTTGCTGTGAGCTGTGATGATGCCACTGCACTTCAGTCTGGGCCACAGAGCAAGACTCTGTCTCAACTGTCTCAAAAAGAAAAAAAACAAACAAACAAAATCTGTATCAGGACCCCAGTCCTGGCCATTATCTCGTATGTGGCGCCCAGTCTTTCTGCTTATATCATAAAACACAGAGAAGTCAGCCTATGCCCCTGCACATATGCAAAAGTGAGAGACTGTTTTGCAATCTGTGGCAGGAAAAATTACTGGCAGGTTGGTGGGGTGGAAGGTATTTGCTAGCTGGGGGTGGTGGTGAGGGGGGTGGAACTGTGGTGGGAGGAGTCCACAAAGGGGAGGACCCAAAAGAGAATTTTCGCTCTGGCCAGCCCTGCTCCTGGGCTATAGTGCCCTCTTCAGGTAGTATTAGGAACTGTTAGAGAAACACCAGAATCCTTAGGGCTCTGACCTCCTACTTTTCAATACAAATTTGTATTGTGGTTTCCACAGAGGACATCTCATTCTTGCCCTGTGCCTGTAAGTCAGTAAGGGAGGAATATCCCTTTTAAGCTGGTGAAATTGGCGCTAATAGACTAGTTCTTAAGCCCAAGGGATTCAGCTAACAAAGGACAGAGCTAGGGCCTGAACATGAGATTTAGGACTCATAACCCCAAAGCCTTGTCCACCTCTTAGCCTGATTTGTTGCCTAAGGCTCAGACATCCCATAATTGAGTAACTGGCTCTTCCCCCACCCCCCGCCACCCCAGGATGCAGGGACAGTGATCTTATTCCTCAACTTCTCTTCAGACTTCTTACTGCTTTCAGTTTTGTTTTTTTTCTTAAATAGTAGTTATCGAATCTGAACTATAGGACTACTCTGGGATGGATGTGATGGCAAGTATGTTAGGAACATTTAAAACAGAAATCATTTATTCCACATTTATGGGATGCCCACTGTGTGCCAAGTCTTTGCACTGAGTGCTAGGAAACACGAAATGATACTCATAGCCCAGTGTCCTCTAAGAGTGGGCAGTCTCCCGGGGGCAAAAAGACAGAAGCACATTAATTTAGACACAGTCAACTTGGTATAAGACTGAGTGCTAAGATGTTCGATGCTGAGAAGCCCAGGAAGGCAAGAGCCACAGTAGTTAAGGCCCAGAGTCCCTGCTGACAGCCATAGATACGCAACAAGGGTGTTGCCAGATTTCAGAGGCTCTTCAAGTGCAGGTCAGGAGTGTGAACTTTCTTCTGTGCTATTATTATTATAATAATTAACATCACATACATGAGCTTCTGTGATTCTCACCGCAACTCCATGAAGCAGGACAGCAAGAAGTATTATCCCCATTTGTCAGATGGGGAACTAAGTTCTGCCAGGAACCAAGCCAGCTCTTCTGACTTTCTGGCAGGGACAGGAGCCAGCACAGCCCTGTCCTGAGTCAGGGGGTTATACAATTGTTCAACAGGGATGCCTTCTGTTTGTAGAGAGATTTGCGATTTACAAGGTGCTTTCCCAGGCACGCTATCATTTGCTCTCCTAACCCTGTAAGGCAGGAAGGTAGAGGATCCCCATTTTGCAGAGGAGGAAACTGAGGCCCAAAGAGATTATGGGCCTTGCCTAGGTCATGAGACACTGAGAGGGAGGTCAGGACCAGAAGCCAGGCTCTCTGAATAGGGTCCCTCTTCTATTGAAAGCACAGGATCACCAAGGAGAGGAGAAGGGACAGAGTGGGCAAAACAGCTGTGGTCAGCAAAGCGTTAGACCTGTCCATCTCCCACTGCCAACTCCTTCCCATCCATCCCCTGCCTTGGGCTCCCACTTCCCACTGGGTAGGCAGAAGGTGCCTACCACCCTCCCATCCCCCCAAGTCCCCTGCACTAGGGGCCAAGTCAGCCCCAGCTCTCCATCGTAACTCTCACCCTTGGGTACTCTCTGGCTGGAATCCTGTCCTTGGGCTACAGCATGACATCAGGCTGACCACATGCACCTGTCTGGCCCCAGCTTACAAGTTGCCTGGGATTCTACTAGAACTGCTCAGTCTACTGTCTCCCCACAGCAGGGGATTGCTGTTGGAGTTGAGTTAGCTAAATGGGGTCTTTTCTTTTCTTTTTTTGAGTCAGGGTCTTGCTCTGACATCCAGGCTGGAGAGCAGTGGTGTGATCATAGCCCACTGTAACCTCGGACTCCTGGGCTCAAGCAAACCTCCCACCTCAGCCTCCCAAGTAGTTGAGACTACAAATGTGCACCACCACGCCTAGCTAAATTTTTAATTTTTTTGTAGAGATGGGGGTCTCGCTATTTTTTTGTAGAGATGGGGGGTTGCCCAGACTGGTCTCAAACTCCTGGCCTCAAGCAATCCTCCCACCTCACTCTCCCAAAGTGCTGGGATTACAGGCGTGAGCCACCACGCCTGGCTTAAATGGGATCTTTTAGACATTGGAATTTAAGCTGAATGTTAATTAAATCATTTCAAGCTGGTCAAGGCTAATTCTACTAAAGTTCCATCATAAAACTGTGGCATTTAATCTACCAAAGGCGTTAAAAACCAAAACAAAACTGCGGCTTTATGAAAGATTGTTGGCAACAGAAAAACAGACAACAGTATGGTCTCCCAACTTATGGGAGTCATGCCCAAATGTCTTTAAACTCCCTTCTTGATTTTTTTTTTTTTTTTTTTGAGACAGAGTCTTGCTCTGTTGCCCAGGCTAGAGTGCTGTGGAGTCAGCCTAGCTCACGGCAACCTCAAACTCCTGGGCTCAAGCAATCCTCCTGCCTCAGCCTCCCAAGTAGCTGGGACTACAGACATGCGCCACCGTGCCCGGCTAATTTTTTCTATATATTTTTAGTTGTCCATATAATTTCTTTCTATTTTTAGTAGAGACGGGGTCTTGCTCTTGCTCAGGCTGGTCTCCAGCTCCTGAGCTCAAACGATCCACCCGCCTTGGCCGCCCAGAGTGCTAGGATTACAGGCGTGAGCCACCGCGCCCAGCCTCCCTTCTTGATTTTTAAAAATTGACTGTTAAAAATCAATTGTGCCCTCCACACAGATTTCTGATTTAAAAAAAAACCTTGGCTGTGCTGATTTAATCTCCTCCCCTGGGCCCCGCCCTTGCCACCACAATCTTACAGATGAAGGAACTAAGGCCCAGAGAAGGTGAGCGAAGTGCCCAAGGACACACAGTGAAGCCTCCAGTTCTCTAGAGTGATTTCCAGGCTTTCCCACCTCCCAGAATCTCTCACGCCTGTTCCTGCCTAGCCTGGTGGTCCTCCCCACCTTCCTGTCCTGCCTTGAGCTCCCCACCCCCACACGCAGGCAGAGTGGAAGCGGTGGCCATCCAGTTCTGTGGTGCCAAAGGGAGGTCAGGAAAAGCAGTCACCAGAGGACTTATTGCCCAGCCTAAGGGGCTGTGACCAATCCTCTTCTGTGGCTCTTCCCTGGTTAACCATTTCCTGCCTGTCTCGATGACTCTGCTAAGCTGGCATGGAGGGAGGGTGGAGGAGTGTTTGGGGTGGGCGTCCTTTATAGCCCCAGCTTTGGCAGAACAGGCAGAGGGCTTCCCTCCTGGGGGTGATCCCTGCATGGGCCCCATTGGTGTTCCCTGGTGTGGCTCTTCAGCCTCATTTGGGCAGAAGTGGCCCCAGGGACTGCAGAGGGGCTTTCTGACCTTCCTCCTAGATACCTGGTGCCAGTGCGGGAGAACGGCCGGCCCAGGCCTCTCTGTCACTTGTCCCTGGCCTCTCTGTCACTTGTCAAGGGCAAAGGTCAGGCATCCTAGCATGTTCTGCATATTCATGCAGAACACCTCCCTAATGTGGAGGTGTCAGGGGGCTGCCAAGATGAAGGGAATGAAACTGAAAGTTTCTAGGAACACCTGGGTGTGGTGACCTACAGGAAATCTGGACTCGGGCTAGCTCAGCACGCTGCCCGGCCCCAACCCTCCAGCCTAGGTACAGCTCCATGCGCCGTGGGAATCAACAGGCAGCAAAGTTGCCCTTTCAGCTGCAATCTTACGTAGAATTGCCATTTATAAAACTGATAAAAGCAGGGCTGCTCTGGCTGGGGGAGACCCCCACCTCCACATTCATTTGAATGTCCCCAAGAGCCCCTGAGGGGCACCTCTGCAGAGCTGTGGGACTCAGCAGAACACAGCGTGGGAACAGCGGGTGTCGTGAGAAGACCTGGGCTTTGGAGTAGGCACCGTGTTCTCACGGGGAGCAACTGACTTCTTTCTCTGGAGTTCCGTCTCCACAGATGTAAAATGAAAACAGTCGTGTTTGCAATGAAGTGGACGTGAGATTCAGTTAGGTCACCTGGAAGAACTGCTGTGTCCGGCTCCTGCAGAGCTGATCTGCTTACGGCCCCACCGTGCCGCCTCGAGGTTAGCACCCCTCAGTACCAGCGCTGTCTCCCGCCCTCCACGACCTCCTGGCCCAGCACCTGGCTTCCACCAGCCCCTCTGGGATCTATACTCCACCCGCTGCTCGCTGGAGTGGCCTTTTGAAAATGCAAGTAGGATCAAGTCCCTGCCATTGCTTAAAATCTTTTGGTGGTTCCTCAAAGCTATGGCATTCAAGGTCCTCCAAGACAGGGCCCAGCCTCCTCCTGGTGTTACATCTACACACACACACACACACACACACACACACACAGAAACACACACACATCATATTATCATTCCTGCTGTTCTCCAAAAACGTCATGCTCCCTCAAGCTTGCAACATTCCCTCAGCCTGGAAAGTTCCTTCTCAACCTCTTTGCCATCTTTGTCCTTTAGGAAGTCCCTCAGGTGTCACCTCCTGCAGAAAGCCTTCCCTAACCACTTCCCTGCCCTTCCTCTCAAAGCGACCTGGGTCAGGTACTCCCTACCAAAGCACCCTGTGGTGACTGCCTGGTCACTTGTCTGTCTGCTCACCAGGGGGACACGGGTTAGAGTGACATTTTGCAAATGTCAAGTGTGGCTAAAGGAGGGCTTGGCTGGGCGGTGAGAAGGGCTGGCATCAGCCCAGGCAGGCAGGTGGATGGGCTATGGCAGGACTGGTGTGGCGCTCACCTGAGGTGGGCACTGCTGTGGCCTCTGAGCCCGGGGCCTGCTCTATCCACCTCCCACCTCCCAGATGAAACAGAGGCCACTAAATTCGCACAGCCACCGGCTCTGCCCAGCCCCCCGCTCCCGTTACAGAGCCCTCCCCACCTGGTTCTCTGTGTTCTCGACTCTAACACCCATCTTTTCAGAAGCCCTTTTCTCATTCTCTGGCTGTTGGACCCGTTCTGTCAGCATTTGCATGGGCTCAGGTTTCTCCTATCTCTAAAGGTCCCTCTAGTTTGCCCTGATTTCTGCACCTGCTCCCCATGTCTCCTCTCCTTTACAGCTAATCAGTTCTAAAACCTTGTCGCCAACTCCCATTGGGATCTCTTTCCTTAACTTCCATTCCCTCCTCAACCCTCCTGTCCGGCCCAAGTGGCTCTCACTAAGTCTCTGATGACATCCCAGATCTGTTGTACAGGAGCTCACGGGATGCACGAATATGCAGAAGACACGCAAACCCCCAAGCTCCCCATCCCAGAGGTGACCACTGCTCCCAGCTTGAGACGTGTCTTTCTGCTCCCAATTGCACACCTCTACCTAAATATATGTACATAAGCACACACCTTTGTTCGGCAATTTTAAGTAAATGGGATCATACTATACATTTTCCTCCTGTGACTCGCCTCTTTCACTTAATAATATGTCTAGGTGCTATTTCCACCATCAGAATATACAGATCTATCACTGTTCCTTTTTGGGGGGCGGTGTCAGGAATAGACTTTAATAAACAGTATATTATCAAATAATACTTTTAAAAATTATTTTTAAATTGTGGTAAAATAGACATAACAGAAAATTTACCACCTTAACCATTATTACGTGTGCAGTTCAGTGGCACTGAACTGTATATTCACATTGATTTTTTTTTTTATTCTTTCCATGGCACATCTCCAGGGAGGTATTCATATTGTTGTATAACCGTCACCACCATCCATCTCCAGAACTCTTTTATCTTGCAAAACTGGAACTCTGCACCCATTAAACACTAATGCTCCATCACCCTTTCCCCTGTCCCTGACACCCACCGTTTGACTTTCTGCCTCTATGATTTTGATTGCTCTAGGTACCTGACATAAGTGGCATCATACAGCGTTTGTCCTTTTGTGACTGCCTTGTTTCACTTAGCATAATGTCCTCTATGTTGTAGCATGTATCAGAATGCCCTTCCTTTTTAAGGCTGAATAATATTCCACTGTGTGTATGTACTACGTTGTTTATCCATCCTCTGTTGATGGACTCTTGGGCTGCGTCTACCTTTTGGCTGTCGTGAATGATGCTGCTGTGATTGTGGGTGTACAAATATCTGTACAAGATCCTGCTTTCAATTCTTTTGAGTATATATTGATACACAGAAGTAGAATTGCTGAATCATATGGCAATTTTATCTTTAATTTTTTGAGGACACCATTCCATTTAATGCTTGCATAGTAATATTTCTTTTTTTTTTTTTTCTTTTCAGAGATAGGGTCTTACTCTGACACCCAGGCTGGAATCCAGTGGCACAATTATAACTCACTGTAACTTTGAACTCCTGGGCTCAAGTGAACCCCCTGCCTCAGCCTCTGAAGTACCTGAGACTACAGGCATGTGCTGCTATGCCAAGCTAATTTTAAAATTTTTTGTAAAGAAAGGATCTTGCTGTATTGTCCAGGCTGGTCTTGAAATCCTGGCTTCAAGCAATCCTCCCGCCTTGGCCTCCCAAAGTGCTGAGATTACAGGCATAAGCCACTTTGCCTGGCCTATAATAATATTTCTTAATACAATCCAATCACACATCTACTGATAAATATTAATCACGATGATTTTTTTTTCCTATTGTAAGCAATCCTACAATTAACATCTTTAAGGTATATCCATATTTGGGCAAATGTGCATGTATTTCTATAGGAAGAGTCCTAGAAAGGAAATGTTAGGTCAAAGATACGCACATATGCCAGTTTAACAGTCATTGTCAAATGCCTTCTCCGGAGTTCCCACCACCGCACAGTCTTATCATCACTGCGTTTACCTGCATCCTGTCCAACACTCCGCACTATCAATCTTTTAAATTTTTGTCACTGTGACAGTCGCAGTTTTGATCAGCATTTCCCTCATTACTGGTGAAGCAGAACACCTTTTCAAATGTTTACTGGCTGTATTTTGTCCTCTGCGACTTGTCCTTTTCGCCTCTTTGCCAATGGCATTTCCAGTCCTTCCTCTATTTGACCTTGCAGTTGGCTTTGCCACTGTTGCCAGCTATAGAATTTTAAGTTTGAAATGATTTTCCGTTGGAATTCTGTAGACAATGTTCTGTCCGCTGCCTTTTAGAATCCATGGTTGCTATTGAAAAGTTCGATGCCATGCTGATTCCTGATCCTTAGTATGTGACCTGTTTTTTCCTGCCAGAAAGTGTTTCAGATCTTCTCTTCACCCCTGATATTCTGAAATTTCATGACGTGCCTTCCATGGGTCTCTTTGCATTCGTCATATTAGATGCCTTTTAATCTAGAGACTTGTGTATTTCAGTTCTGGGATATTTTCCTGTGTGTTTTTCTTTTTTAAAAATAATTTTCTTTTCCTTTGTTCTCTCTTTTTAAACTCTTTGAGTTTGATGTTAAGACTTCCTGGATTGAGCCTCTGACTTTCTCTTTTCTTTCTCTTTTAGTTCCTTTGATTTCGATTTATAACTCTTCTCTGGGATTTTAAATTTCCACTCTCATAGTTTTAACTTCCTAGAGCTTTCTCGTGTTTTCTGATTGTCCATTTCTCATGGCATCCTTAGAAGGGTGCCAAGCAAGGAGGGCCTGGGGTGTATAAACGTGGCCTGGGCTTCTCACTGTCCCTTATCCCTTACCCTCTCCCCTGAGAGCTGCCTCTGAGGTCCCTCATGGCTCCTCCAGTCTGGACTCTGATGCTGCTGGTGGGGACTGCCTGGGGCCAGGGTCCCATGCCTGCCCCTGACTGGTAAGCTGGGCTCAGGGGGTCATGGGTAACGATAAACCTGGGGTGATCGGGGTAGAGCTGGAGGGGCCAGCAGGCTTGAGACAAAAGACAGGCCTCAGCGGGTGGGACGGGAAGGGGTTGACTGCACAGCCCCAGAGCCTGGGGTTGAGGAGTGGGTTCTGGGAGCAGGTCAGAGCTGAAATTTGAGGAGAAACGAAACAGAGGAGGTACAGGATAGAGGAGACAGGTCTGTGGCTGGAGGGGACGGAGAAGTGGGGCCCTTGGAAAATGGACAGAACCCAGGGTGGACCCAGCTGATAAGAGAGACCTCAAGTAGGAGGCGGCAAGAAATGGATGGCCTGGTGTCCTGGAGCTTGTTTGGGGGGATTTGAACAAGTAGAATTTTACTCAAAAAAAAAAAAAAAAAGGAGCTATAGAGCTGTTCTGTGTGGTCCACATGACCTGGGGAGGGGCAGTGGCTTCACTGTGGCATTTGTGAGGTTAGGAGGAGAGGCGGGGCCATCTCTTTGCTACCATTTATATCCATTTATATAGATGTTCAGTTGTGTAGAGCTGGGGAAGCGCCACCCCACCACCCACCTGGCAACCTATGGGGGAAAAACTTGGGCTATAGTGAAAAAAGATGAAGGGAGCCTCCCTGGGTGTAAACACAGGGAACTGCTTCCTCCTGTGATATTCAGTAGCTCACGGCATCCAGGGTACAGGGTAGAGGGATCCAGTGGGGGTGTGAGCACCTCAAGGCGGGGATTTGTTAGGAGACAGGTAAGAACTTCAGGTGAGGAGGCTGTAGCTGACCTTTCTGAAAACCTTAAAAAAGACAAGTAAGATCTGTTCACTGCGTAAACATTGATATAGTATACACACAAAGAAACAAACAGCCATGCTTAAGCAACCACTCAGCTCACAATCACTGAGCCTTATAATTCTTGGTAATGACAAGGGTTATATTTTTGCTTTCTCCAAACCACTCCCAAGGAGAGAGATGCCTCTGGACAGGAAACAGGTCATTGGCGGCTCCAGGGACAGAAGTGAGTTGGAACCCAGGAGGGCTCGGATCTCCCCTTCCTCCTCCAAATCTGTGTCCTGGCACCAGAACGCCAGTCCCTAGCCCAGGGGTGGCCGCCTGGAGTGGCCTTGGGGCGTGGGCCATGCAAACAACAAAACACGCTGCCCAGATAAAGCCTGTGTGTCCAGCTGAATCTAGGCACCCCCCTCATTTATGACCCCTGACCTTGTCATTCTGCCCACCCCCATCCCTGAATTTCTCCTAAAGGAGTTTCTCTCTCAACTCTCCATTCTGGACCCCAAATCTTAGTGGCAGCCTTCCCTAAGCTCAAGAATCCTGCCGACTTCCCTCTCCCAGTTCGGCTCTGTGGCCCGCCCTCTGCCCCCTGCCCTCTCAGAAACCTCACAGCGGCCCTTTTCTCCCAGACCTCCTCAGCCAGTGTGATTTCGAGGATGAGTCCCAACCCCTCTGTGACTGGTCGCAGGTGTCTGCAGATGATGGGGACTGGATTCGAGCCAGCGGGCCCTCCATCATTGGCACCACCGGGCCCCCTGGGGGGTACCCCAGTGGAGGTGAGGGGACCAAGGGGAGCCTGAGGTTTGGGGAGCACACTGGGAGGTGGGCATGTGCAGGTCTGGAAGAAGAAGACAGTGGGAAGTGACGCCAGGCTCTGAGAAGGGAAGGGGGTGTGTGGGGCCAGCACTCGGGGTGGCAGGGCCTCACCAGCCTGGGCCCTGCGTCCCCCAGAGGGCAACTACCTGCACATGGTACCGAGCACCTTCCGCCGGGGCGGAGTGGCCCGCCTGCTCAGCCCTTACCTATGGGTGCAAGGGCCCCTCTGTGTGCGCTTCGTCTACCACATGTTCGGGCTGTCGTGGGGCGCCCAGCTCCGACTGCTGCTGCTGTCAAGTGCACGGGACAAGCGCCCCAGTGTGCTCTGGAAACACAGGAACACCCAGAGCCCCTCTTGGATGCCCACCGCTGTCACTATACCCGCGGGGCTCTCTCTGCCCACCCAGGTGAGGCCAAGGGCAGATCCTGGGGCCCTGGTGGGAATCTGGGTATTGGGAGCCTGGGGAGCTGTGGCGAGGAAGGGGCATGGGGGCCAGGCCACCTGAAGTCGGGAAGGGAACCTGGAGCCAGAGGCAAAGGCACAGGAGGCCTGGCGAAGAGGCTCACAGGATTGGGGACCCCCTTGTTGCCCTCCCACAGCTGATGTTTGAGGGAATGAGGGGCAACACTGCCTACCTGGACATCGCCCTGGACGCCCTCTCTATCCACCGGGGCTCCTGCAGTCGGGGTGAGTCCTTGCCCCTCCTCCTGTCCCTGGTCCTGCACAACTTCCCAGGGTGCAGGAGCAGCTCAGGGACCAGGACCCTGGTGGTCCCCAGAGTTGAGGCTGCTTGCGTCCTTCTGCGGCCATTCCTCCACACCTTTGACCCCTGAAGCAGCCACACCTAAAGAAAGCCACTCCCACTGCTCCACTTGACCAGCCTTAAAAAAAAAAAAATAAAAAAATAAAAAAAAAAAAAGAAAGGTTCTCTTTCAGCAGAGAGTTGGAGTGATGCCTGTTCTAGAGTCACCAACCATCCCCATTTGCCCCGGGCTGTCCCTATTTTAGCACTGATTGTTCCCCATCTTGGGAAGCCCTCAGTTCCAGGTAAACCTGAATGCTGAGTCACCCCAGCTGTTACCCACCCCCATCCCAATCCATCCAGAATTAGTCCTCTAAGCTGATGTTAGAGATTTCAGGGAGCAAATTCAAGGGAAAGAAAATTCCAGAAGCTGGGTGAAAGGAATTGATGCTTACTGAGCACAAGGACTGGACTAGATAATCCACACATACATGACTTAACTTACAACCTGATGAGGTGGGCACTACACTATTATTCCCAATTTATAGATGAGGAAACTGAGGCTTGGGCAGGTTAAGTGACCTGGGCCAGGAACACAGCCGGTGGGGCCATACCTGGCCCGAAAGCCCACCGTGGTACACAGTGAAACCTACAATTCTGACTCTAGACTGAGGCATCTATTTCTGAGCTGCCTCCTGTCAGAGAAAGTTACATCCTCCCTTCCTTTCTTTTCCTACAGTCTGTGTGATGCAAAGGTGCAGCTTTGACACTCCAGATGATCTCTGTGGGTGGAGCTGGGTCCCAACTGCCTCTGGAGCCAAGTGGATCCAGAAGAAGGGACAATCGGGGAAGCCAGGCATGGGGCCCAACGATGACTTCTCTAACCCCGGCAGTGAGTACCAGCCATGCTTCCATCCTTTGACTTTCTGGGCTCTAGTGACCTCCATAAACCCTCCAGTGACTGCACTGGGCTGAACCCCCACAGCCTCAAGCCTCTATAAGCTCAAGTTTCATAGGAGGAAGCAAACTCTAACCACCCAGCCAGCTTCTCCCCCCCCACCCCCCCCACCTCACAACCTCTACCCAGCAGGCCTGACACAGTCTGCTCCTTACCTCCTTTCCCTGGTACCTTTCATGCTTCATTCATTCATTCAGGAAATACTTAGGGATCACCTATGATGTGCCAGGCACTGTCCTAGGCACTTGAGATACATCAGTGTACAAAACAGACAGGAGTAGTGGGGGGTGAGGGAGAGACAGTTACTGAAACAAAGAAGAAATCATATAGTTATAAGGTGAGCAGTACTATTAGAAAAATAAAAAGTTGAACAAGGGAGGGGGACTGGAAGTGCAAGAGTAGGGGATGGGTTGTCAGATGTCACTAGGGTAGGTCTCATTCAGGTCACATCTGAGCACAAACTTGAAGGAGGTGAGAGAGTGAGGCAGGAAAAGATTGGGGTGGGAAAGAACATCCCAGGCAGAAGGGCCAGTCCGTGCAAAGGCTCCGAGGTAGCAGTGGGCCTGCTGGAGACCGAGGGGCTCTAGGTACAGAAAGGCACCACGTGGCTGGGATGAAGAGGATGCGCTCAGACCAGTCACAGGAGGGGCAGCTCATGCGGAGCCTTGAAGGCCATTGTCAGGACTATGCTTTCATCCTATGTGAATGGGAGCCTTTGCAGGACTTTGAGCAAAGGAGTGACTTGATCTGACTTATTTTAAAAGGATCACCTGGTTTTTGTGTCGAGAATCCACTTACGGGTACAGGCAAGGGGAGATGCAGGGGGTCCATTTAGGAGGTTTTTGGGATAATCCAGGTAACTTTCTCTTCTTTCCACCCACGGCTATCCCTAGCTTCTCTATGCCACCTCCCCGTGCCCTCGGCTGGGCTCTTCTTTCTACTGTTCACATCTTCCTTTTCTCTCCCACACAGCATTCACTCCCCTTCTCAACCTCCACACAACCCACTTGCAGCCCTCACTGAGCCAAGCATTGGGGGTCAAACATAGAGGACCTTCCACCCTCATTTCCTTTCTGAGTTTATACCTCTTCTTTTTCCCTTCATATTTCTGCTTTCTCAGTCCCTTTCCTCCCTTCCACCTTATCATGTCCACATTTTCTACATTCTTTCCCATCTTTCCCTCGCCCTGGCCCACTGGCGTCCGCCGGACTCCGAGCTCTCCGCGGCTGCCCGGGCTTCGCCTTCTGGAAAGGCCTTGCGGAGCCGCACCCCACCCGCACCGCTGCCCGCCCCACACCCACAGCACTCAGCACCGCCCCCTGCCCAGCAGTGTCAGTAAATGTTTTTAATTATTTTCTCTCTCTCCCTTCCGTTTTCCATCTCGATCACTTCCTTATGTATTTTCGCCTTTCCCTTCTTCCTCTCCCATTTCTCCTGTGACTCCTTGCTTTCCCTTTCTCCCTTTCCCCGCTTCCTTTTCTTCCCCTCCCCTCTTCCTTCCGCGTTTCCTTTCTTCTCTTCTCTCTCCCTCCCCTCCAGCCCTTCCCGGCCCCCCGCGCCCACCTTCCTCGCCCGGTGAGCGCGCTCGCGGGGCCGGAGCCGGGGACGTCGGGCACGAGCACGCGCGCGTGCGCGCTCCCTAAGATTCGGCGGCCGTGTATATCTTCCCCGGCTACCAGTTGCGTCACGGAGCGAGGTCCAAGTTGATTGGCTTCCGGAGCTGCGGAGGGGCGAGGGTGGGGAGCTGCCCGCTGGGTTGTGTGAGACTGGCGGTCTCTTACCGGTTTGTGTTATGCCCGGTGGGTCAAGAAAAGGAAGAGGCTATGACTCTAGGAGACTGAAAGAGTTAGCAGCCAAAGGACAAAGTTTTCTGGCTGCTGCTTCTGAGAGGATACCCGCGTTTCCTTTGGTGGCGCCAAGTCCTCACCCAGCCCAAGCATTTCTGGGAAAGTTGAAGGCCACAGCCAGTAGTGACACAGGTGTAGGCCCACCTCAGCGCTGCCTGATTCTCCGGCGCCCTATCCCTGCTGCCGTACTCCCCTAATTCCAGCCACCCCATCTTCCTGGCCTTTTCCTTCGCAGGTGGCTACTACATGCTCCTGGACCCCAGGAATGCAAGACCCACGCAGAGATCTGTCTTCCTGAGCCCCCTGAGCCGCTCCTCCGGCTGTCTGAGCCTTTCCTTCCACTACACCCTCTGGGGCCAGTCTCCTGGTGCAGCCCTACACGTCTATGCTTCAGTCTTGGGTTAGAGTGGAGAATTCATGGGATTTGCACTGACCTGGGCTCATCTCCCAGGGGGGGCTTGACAGGGAAATATGGGGCATCCATCCCTCAGGGTCTAGGGAAGTCTGGGATATGTGTGGGATTGTTCCATGAAGTGGAAATGGGGGCTGAGAGGGCACTGGATTCTGGAAAAACAGATAAAGGTGCCAGGAGGGTGAGAGAAGGATGTGCTTACATTTGGGGGAACATTTCCCAAGCACACCCTCTGCTACTCATCCTTCTGGGTATAGGTTTTAAGTCACTTCCCAGTCACCTTAAGCGCTTCTCCGATTCCCTCCATTGCAGGCAGCATCCGGAGACACTCTCTATTCTCAGGACAACCCAGACCCAACTGGCAGCCTGTTTCTGTCAATTACACGGGACAGGGACAGATACAGGTACAGAGGAGGAAGGGGTCAGGTCCTTGCACATGGCAGGCACACTCGATGTCAAAATGGATGGAGGGTCTGGGCACTGGGAATGAGGGTCCTGGGTCCCTGAATGCAGTAACATCATATCAGGGCACTGGGGGTTTGGGCTGTTGCTCACCCCCAGCCCACTCTCCCTCTCTCTTCAGTTCTCCGTGGTGGGCGTGTTTGGAAATATCCCAGAGCCAGCTGTGGCGGTGGATGACATCAGCATCGCGCCCTGTGGGGGTGAGAGCAGCCCCAGGAGGCCCAGACCTCTGAGAATCCGGGTTGGGCTAGGGGAGAGGTGGAAAGCATGGCCCAGCTTCCTCATGTCCCCTGTTTTGATCTGCTAGAAAGCCTTCCTCAGTGTGACTTTGAAGATGATGACCACCCCTTCTGTGACTGGACCCAGACATCGTTGGATGGCGGACACTGGACCCGGGGACATAGAAATGTACCCTTCCAAAGCCTAAATTTCATTAGAGGTGAGGACCCCTCAAGCCAATGAATCACTGAATCTGCTCCTGGCATGGGGGCTGGCTGATGTGATTGATGGAAGAAGTTGTTGTAGGTGGTGAAATCAGCCAGCAGATGTTTATTGGGAAACCACCATGGGCCAAAGCTGTGGAGATGGCAGTTGAGGGTACTCAGGGCTCTGGGGTCACTGAAGCCCCCAGAAAATTCAGGCATCTCACTTCATTGAGCCCAAGGCTTCCAAATCTACAATCTCATTTTCAGTTAAGACATTTACACTGGGCAAGATGGCTCGTGCCTGTACTCCCAACACTTTGGGAGGCCGAGGCAGGCGGTTCACTTGAGGCCAGGAGTTCAAGACCAGCCTGGGCAACATAGCAAGACCTCCTCTCTACAAAAAAGTTAGCTAGGTGTGGTGGCACGCACCTGTAGTCTCAGCTACTCAGGAGACTGAGGCAGGAGGATCACTTGAGCCCAGGAGTTTTCGGCTGCTGTGAGCTATGATCATATCACTGCTCGCCAGCCTGGGTGACAGAGCAAGATTCTGTCTCAAAAAAAAAAAGACACAAGTGCAGCCAACAATGAAATCAGGGTTGCTGGTTTGGTTTTGTTGTCTCCATCTTTCTGATCCTGCTTTCATTTAGAAAAGCAGGATCAGAAAAAAAACATGCTCCAATGTGGGGAATTTGGGCACTTGCTCAGATCCCCCCTGGGGAAGCAGGGCATTGTTCCAGCAGCAGTAGACTTGTCCTGGGCAGCTCTCCCATCTTGCCTGTGCCCGTCCTTTCCTAGGGGATCACTATATCTACCTTGAAAGTGACAAGTTCTCCCAGGAAGGGCAGTCTGTCAAACTGGTGAGCCGGCCCTTCTGTGCCCCGGGTGACATCTGTGTGAAGTTTGCTTACCACATGTATGGCCTTGGAGAAGGCACTACGCTTAAGCTCCTGCTGGGAGCTCCTGCGGGTAGCACCCCAATTTCCCTCTGGAACCGAGTTGGGTCCCAGATCCCTGACTGGCAGAACACCTCCATCACCATCTCTTCAGGACATCCACAGCCCATGCAGGTGAGAGACAGAGCTGGTGGGCCCTATACGTGGAAGGGAAGCTGAGAACAGGGGTCCTCAGCGGTACCAAGGATAAAGGGGCAGGGGTGGAGTGGGACTGTTGCAGCTCGAATAAGGTGACATTTTGGCAGAGGACAGACTCCTGCCCAGCAGAGTTGCTGAGTTTCCAGGGGTTCATTTCTACTTCTCTCTTCCTTCTCTCCCCCTGGTTGCCTGCAGCTGATTTTTAAGGCCATCAGGGGTAGCAACACCGCCTTTGTTGTTGCAGTGGATTTCATCTTGGTCAGTCATGGGCTTTGTCGAGGTAAGACAGAACCCAAGGGGGCCGTGCCCTGAGGTGACCATCTTTGGGCTTCTCTATATGAGCTGCACAACACGCGAGTCCTCTCTGTGCCTGAGTTCGCACCCAGCTGGCTTTGCTTGCTGCATTCTGCCCACCTCTGCCTCCCCTGCACCCTCAGGGTGCTTGCCTGAGTGAATGTGGCTTTGGTGCCATGCATGTCGGTGGCTGCTTCCAGAACCTCTCATCTAGTGATCCTGAAGGCAGGACCCATATCCTGTCCATTTTTGTGTTTCCTGTACCTGGAGTGATACTTGACATAGATTAGGAGCAGTGTTTGTTGAGTGATTGTCAAGTGAGTGAAGGTTGGGGGTTGGGAGTAGAAGGAGAGGGCGAATAAGTTACCCCTTTGAGCCCACCCACTCCAGTTAGATGTGGATGAAGAAGGTAGTGGTATGATTTTGACTAAACGCCAAAGACTCTTTTTTCTTTGCAGCACGAGCGCCAACACTGCCTCCTGCCACATCTCCAGTTTTCCCCGCTGGCCCTTCTGAAACCACTGGCCTCACAGAAAACCCCACCATTCCCACAGAAACAGCTATGGGCCCCACAGAAAAACCCACCGTCCACACTGAAACAACTACAGTCCCCACAGAAGAACCCATCGTCCCCACTGAAACGACTACAGTCCCCACAGAAGAACCCATCGTCCCCACTGAAACGACTACGGTCCCCACAGAAAAACCCACCGTCCACACTGAAACAACTACGATCCCCACAGAAGAACCCATCGTCCCCACTGAAATGACTACAGTCCCCACAGAAGAACCCATCGTCCCCACTGAAACGACTACGATCCCCACAGAAAAACCCACCGTCCCCACTGAAACAACTACGGTCCCCACAGAAGAACCCATCGTCCACACTGAAACAACTACAGTCCCCACAGAAGAACCCACCGTCCACACTGAAACAACTACGATCCCCACAGAAGAACCCATCGTCCCCACTGAAACGACTACAGTCCCCACAGAAGAACCCACCGTCCACACTGAAAAGCCTACTGTCTTCACCAAAGAGACCACAGTCTCCCATGAGGAGCTCATTGTTGTGCTTGGAGAGCCCACAACTATTGTGACACCCCAACCCGGCATAGTCGTGGTGCCCACTAAGCCAGCACTCCTGGTGATGGTGCCTCCACAGGGTCCAAATACCTCCATGACCAGTGTAACTCTGGGCATCACCACAGCCCCTAGACCTGCTACAGGTATGAGGTGGGTAGGGCGTTGGCCAAAGCTCAAAGTAAGAGACGGTGATTAGGAGACAAAGTCAGGGAAAGGGATGCTTCTGGTAGAAAAACCTCAGTCTTAGAGGAGAGCCACAGTGGTCCGTAGCGACTTTAGAAGAAAGGATGGGTTCACCCAGCGAGAGAGGGACGGCGGGGCCCGAGTGGGTGGGGTTGTTGGGAACCAAGCCCTAGGTTTCCTTCTCCTTGTTTGTTATTGAGATATAATTCATATTCCATAAAATTCTCCCTTTTTTTTTTTTTTTTTTTTTGAGACAAAGTCTCACTCTGTTGCCCGGGCTAGGGTGCCGTGGTGTCAGCCTAGCTCACAGCAACCTCAAACTCCTGGACTCAAGCAATCCTTCTGCCTCAGCCTCCTGAGTAGCTGGGACTACAGGCATGTGCCACCATGCCCAGCTAATTTTTTCTATATATATTTTTAGCTGTCCAGATCATTTCTTTCTATTTTTAGTAGAGACGGGGTCTCGCTCTTGCTCAGGCTGGTCTCAAACTCCCGACCTCAAACCATCCGCCCACCTCGGCCTCCCAGAGTGCTAGGATTACAGGCGTGAGCCACCATGCCCGGCCTCCAAATTCTCCCTTTTAAAGTGTACATTTCCCTGGTTTTTAGTATCTTCACAAGGTTGTGCAGCCATCATCATCTTCTAATTTGAGATATTTTCGTCACCCTGAAAAGAGACCCCGAACCCATTAGCAGTCACTCCCCAGTCCCCTCTCCCCCATCCCTTGACAGCCACAGATCTCCGTCCTATATCTGTGGATCGGCCTGTTCTGGACAGTCGATATAAGTGGAATCATACACTATGTGGGCCTTGCGTCTGGCGTCTGTCACTGAGCATATATTTTCAAGGTTCACCCTGTTATACATGTGTCAGAGCTGAATAACACAGGCTACTTCTTAGAGAGGCACTTGAATTTGAGGGTAGGGGACTGTGGCATGCAGGCTTGATGGAGGCTGTGTTCTCCCCTTAGAGAGGTGCCCCCCGAATGCGCACTACGAATCCTGTGCTTGCCTTGCTTCCTGTAAGGACCCCAGGCCCAGCTGCGGGCTCGTCTGCCAGGGGGGCTGTGTCTGCAACCCCGGCTTTTTGTTTAGTGACAACCGCTGCATCAATGCCGCTTCCTGCTATTGCTTCTACAACAACAACTACTACAAGGTAAGACCACGGGGAGGCTCGGAGCCCCTGAGGGACATTGGTGGCTGAACACCTGGTTTCTGGCTCCATCTGCTCCTCCGATGAGGTGAACTTGGGTCCCTGGAATGTTCCCGAGGGGTCGACTCAGAAGCGGCAGTTACACGATGGTGGAGTCATTCATTCAGCATGTGGCTTCTGATGGTCCCTGCTGTCGATACACTAAGTCTTTGTGAAGCTCCTGTGTTAGCCGCAGATGCTAGGCTGTCTGAGGAGTCAGTCCTCCCGTGATTCAGGGCTAGGTGCTCCTTCCAGACTCAATATTTCTGTAATTCTCTCCTTCCAGGGGACCTTGGAAATCCTGATAGGTCAAAAAGAGAGGAGTTACTGTCCTTGTCTCCCCGAATTGGTGGTCTGCTGGGGAGACGCAACTGAGCAGAGGCCCTGCAGGGGCACAGTCTCTGCACCAGCACTGTCCAACAGGGAGAGCATGTGAGGCACACATGTCATTTTACGTTTCCTAATAGCCACATTAAAAAAGCAAAAGGAGGTAGAACACAGTGGCTCATGCCGGTAATCCCAGCACTTTGGAAGACGGAGGCGGGAGGATCACTTGAGGCCAGGAGTTCAAGACTGACCTGGATAACATCATGAGACCCCATCTCTAAAAAAAAAAAAAAATAGTTAAAAATATTAGCCGGGCATGGTGGCACTCCTCTGTAGTCCCAGCTACTCGGGAGGCTGAGGCAGGAGGATCACTTGATCCCAGGAGTTAGAGGAGGTTACAGTGAGCTGTGATTGTGCCACTGCCTTCCAGCCTGGGAGACAGAGTGAGACACTGTCTCAGGGGAAAAAAAAAAAAGCAAAAGGAAACAGGTTGAGTGAATTCCAATAATCTCCTCAATCCCAAGTATTAAAATATTATCATTTCAATGTATAAACAAAAAAGAATTATTCATGAGATAGTTTTCATTCTTTTTCTTTTTTTCTATACTAACTCTTCAAAATCCAGTGTGGATTTACACTTACAGCATATTTCAATTCGGACTGGCCATGTTTCAAGCTCACTGGCCACATGTGGCTGGCGGCCACCATATTGAACAGCGCAGGTCTAGAGTCAGGTAGACCTGAGCCTCAGTCCTCGCTTCAGCACTCATTTGTGCTGGGTGTCTTTGGGCAGGTTTCTTTACCTCTTTAAATCTGTTTCCATATCTATAAAGTGTGCACAATAAGATTTTCTACCTCCTATAAAATCTTCGTAAGGATGAAATTAGATCCTGACACATAGTAATTACTTAATAAATGTTAATTACTATTTTTAGCAATTTATGATAAATGTCATGCAACCTATTAATTAAGCGCTTCATTAATGTCCAGTGCCTCTTCTCGGCTCCAGGTGTTAGGTGTTCTTCCCACTGACATCAGAGCTCCTGCTTGTCTCTTAGGGGACCACTTCTTCCCCCAACCCCCTATAACTAGTCTCCCTGAGTCAGTGTCAGGATTAACTTCAGCCGTAGCCTGGGCAGAAAGATCTGTCACATCCATCAGCACCAAGAATCTCTTCCCTCTGCCCTGGGAGGCATATATTAACTCATGATATATTCATTTGTGCATTTAATAAATGTTTATTTAGTATTTTCTGCTCTCCTGGCATTGGGGTCACCATGAATAGGGCATGGTCCTTGTCCTTACAATGCTCTCAGGGGACACTTTGGGTCTTGGTTTACTCTTTCATTCATCATGCATTTATTGAACAAGAACTCTCATCTTGGCGCTAAGATGGTGAGTAAAGACAGGTGTGGCTTACGATCAATGGGTGCTTATGATCAATCACAAAAATAAATATAAAGGGCAACTGTGGTTAAGTCCTCGGAAGGAAGGGTACCCAGAGCTGAGGAAGTCTTCCTGAGCAAGCCACCTTCGAGTTGAACTCTGCTGGCTGCATAGGAATGATTTAGAAAAGGGGAGGGAAAAGAATTCTGGGATAAGAGAACAGCACATACAAATGTCCTGTGGTGGGTGGGAACATTAGGTAAGTGGTGGGAAGAGGAAGAGTATGAGCAAGTTTAGGTCTTTGCACGGGAGAGCATACTCTGTCCTGGCATGGTGGGGAGAAGGGGGAAGGGGCCCAAGAGCTATGGCTTTGTGACTCTGCATCCCTTGCTTCCAGACTGGGGCAGAGTGGTTCAGCCCCAACTGCACAGAACGTTGCCACTGCTGGCCTGGCAGCCAGATCGAGTGCCGGAGCTCTCAGTGTGGGGCACGTACAGTGTGCCGGCTGAAAAATGGCCAGTATGGATGCCACCCCTATGGTGAGAGCCCCTTATGCCCGTCAGAGTGGAAATGACACTGGGATCCCAATCCCTTGCTTGGGCAGAGGAGCTGGGGCGTGCCACTGGGCAGGTGGGCGGGCCAGCATATGGAGCCCAGCCAGGGTGGGTGGCAGAGGAAGCAGCTTCTCCTGGTCCCCTCTCTCCCCTCTGCAGACGTTGCCACCTGCTTGGTCTATGGAGACCCTCATTACATCACCTTTGATGGGAGGCACTTTGGCTTCATGGGCAGTTGCACCTACATCTTGGCCCAACCCTGTGGCAACTCAACAGGTAGGGCCCTGGAGATGCCTCCCTCGGCCGTGGGTCTGCAGGCAGAGCTGCTGGGCGTGGGGGCATGGTGGGTGGCAGGAAAGGGTGGGGAGCAGATGGGGGAAGGGGCAAAACTAGAGTGAGTTCTTCTGTAAAGTAAGGACTGAGATGCCCACCCCAGAAGAGGGACTTTCTGAGGCCCAGGCTGCTGGGGAAATGCGGTTTAAAATAGTTCTCCTGATCAGTTGCTCCCTGGGCCAGCTTTTATTAAGGGCCCTCCTGGCATAGGGACAGTCACCATAAAAGGGACTGTTAAAGGAGCACAAACGCCCTGGGGGATGTCCCAGTGCACAGAGAGGAGACGGACACACAGCAATTTCAGGCTGTTCTGGAAGGGGGCAGACAGTCATGCCCTGCTCCCATTTGAGTCTTGCCTCCCGTCCTGAGCTGCGTCCTGGTGTCTCTGTGCCCTCTCTCCCTGCAGTGCCAGGCTCAGGGCTCCGCCAGCAGCAGGTGCTCAGAAATGCGTGCTGAGCGAGCCCCTGGGCTCTCTTCATCCCTCTCCCCACCCAGATCCATTCTTCAGGGTGACAGCAAAGAATGAGGGATGGGGACAGGAAGGCATGTCCTGCCTGAACAAAGTCTACGTGACCCTGCCTGAGACCACCATCACCCTGCTCAAGGGCAGACGCACATTGGTGAGCCCTGTCCTCTACCTCCAACCCTGCGGGCCTTGGCTCTGGCCTATTCCTGTGGGCTGCTGTGGCCTCCTCCGGGTCAGCTCCTCCAGCCCCGGAATCCTCCCAGGGACGGGTTAAATACAACAGTGGCGGTGAAGCTCCAAACCACTGTAGGTGGAAGAGGTTGTTAGGCTGCTCTGGGGGATGTAGTGCCTTCCAGCCATGGATGTGGGAGTCTGTTGGGGTCCTCCTTGACCCCCAGATCTGTCTCTGTCTCCTCCCTCTGCCCTGCCATCCAGGTTGGGGGTCAGCAAGTCACCCTCCCAGCCATACCTTCTAAAGGCGTCTTCCTGACTGCAAGTGGACGATTTGTGGAGCTGCAGACGGAGTTTGGTTTGTGGGTGAGATGGGATGGCGAACAGCAGCTGTTTGTGAGTGTGGCCAGGTGAGGGGGCATTCCAGCCAGGCAGCTGCCACTGCTTCCTGTCCGCTCTCCTCCTCCCCGTGCGTTCCAGACACCACCACTCAACCATTTCTGTACCTCCTGTGGGTGGGAAGCACCCAGCTCCCATGGCAGGCCTCCCTCTGGATGAGGAGACAGGAGGCAATGGTTTCAGGGCAATGTGATAAATAGCAGGATGTATATACAATGCTTTGGGAATGTGCTAGAAGGAGTCGCTAATGGGCTCTGGGGGCTTTCAGAAAAGCGGTCACTTGATCCCATTCTCCGAAGAAGAGTGGCTCCCTTTGGACAGAACAAGGCAGAGAAAGGCTTTATGGAAACAGCGAGCAGCACCCTCAAGAATAAGCTGGAGTGTGTTAGGGCCAGCGAGGGGTTTGTCATGCCTGGACAGTGGGGTGTGTGCAGAGGGGAGGAGGGAGACTGCATGGGTGGCTCGGGGTGGGGGGACAGAGGGTCCCAAGCACATCGCCTTCTCTGCTGTGGTCCCCTGATGGCGGAGGCCCCGTCTCTGCATTAACGCCAACTCCTCTCCTGTCTCGCCAGGACCTATTCTAGCAAACTCTGTGGTTTATGTGGGAACTACGACGGTGACATCAACAATGACCACCTGAAGCCGGATGGCTACCCAGCCCGAGACGAGGAGGAACTGGGGAAAAGCTGGCAGATGGCTGAGGACGAGGACAGGGAGTGAGTGAGGAGTCCTCCCATGGGGCCCACGGGCCTCCTGCCCCCTTGCGACCCTCCCCGTTGAGACCGACTGACATTGTTCCTCTCTCCTCTCTGCCCTGAGACTGCAGGTTGTTCCCCATCCTTCGGGGCTCAGTGCTCAAAGTCCTCCTCCAGGGGCTGCCAGAGATGTGCCAGAGCCTCTCAGCCTGCTGGCTGCTGGGTGAGGGACTCTGAGCTGGAAATGAGCCTCAGCCCTGGGGGCGTGTGGGGCGGGTCTCTTCCAGGTGCCAGGAGAACCAGGCAAGTCCCCCATCCTGTGACTCAGCCTTGCAGAGCAACATGTCGGGGCCAGGGTTCTGTGGACGGCTGGTCGACTCCCGCGGCCCATTTGAGTATGAAGGGGGCAGGTGGGGCCACTCGGTGTGGCATGGCAGTTAGTGTCTTCCAAGGTGGTGCCAGGAGGTTCTGCCCCCTCGTTCCCTCTGATTTGGCCTCTCTCTGCAGGGCATGCCTGCTTCACCTGAAGGCCACTTCCTTCTTTGACAACTGCATGTTCGACATGTGCAACTTCCAGGGGCTACAGCAGATGCTGTGTGCCCATATGTCAGCCCTGGCCACAAGCTGCCAAGATGCCGGCTATGCCATAAAGCCCTGGAGGGAGCCCCAGTTCTGCCGTGAGTTGTACGAAGGAGCAGGGGAGAGATGCAGGACCTCTTTCCTTGGACACGGACAAGAGGGTTGGTGCAGGCTTGGGGCACACCTGGTGGAACCCCTCCCTTCCATGCCAGGATGGGGAAATTTGCAGAGTTGGAAATCTCCACCGAGAAAAATGAGTCACCTGCAAACTCAGAAAGGCTTCTGGGCTCCCTGGGGCTGTGCAGGGCACGTGCAGCCCAAGTCATCAGACGGGTGCACACCATGCAGACCCAAGGCGAGGGGAGGCTCTGTGCCTGCGTCTCAGCCCCTGGTAGGCCCAGCTATCTGGGGAAGCTGCTTTAGGGTCTGACCCCACAGGTGGGCCTTCTGCCCAGATCACTCACCTGGGGCTTGTCTGCACAGCAGCGCTGCTGTGCTGTTCTCCCCGTGGAGCGATCTGCTCCCACAGCAGGTCCGTGTTAGCATCCGAGCGACAGCCCCGTGGCACAGGCAGCTTGCTCAGCTTCCAAGAGGCCCCAGGAGCCAGCTGGGCTCCTCGGTCAAGCTTCTCGCAGTCACTCTCTCTTCTCAAGATCGGCCACCTGGGTGCCTTCTGAACGTGTTCGTCTTTGCTTTGCTCCCCTGTGGCTTGTCTGTGTCTTTCTCACCCGAGCTTCTCCCTCCATCAGCTCTGGCCTGCCCGCCCAACAGCAGGTACTCCCTGTGTGCCAACCCGTGCCCTGACACCTGCCATTCAGCACTCTCTAGCATGTTCTGTCCAGACCGGTGCGTGGAGGCCTGCGAGTGCAACCCGGGCTTCGTGCTCAGCGGCTTCGACTGCGTGCCCCGATCGCAGTGTGGGTGCCTCGACTTCAAAGGGAGCTACTTCAAGGTGAGCGGCTGGGTGGACCTCTCAGCCGGAAGGACTTGCTCCCTGTTGCAAGAGGCAGGGCGAGAGGCAGGGGGAGTGAGAGGGCTTGAGGGGCACAGGAGGAGCCCGGGGTTTAGGGCTGGGATTAGGGAAATTTTGGCCGGGATCAAATTTCCCTTTCTCTTTCTTCAGCTCTGGTCCTTCACCCCTGAGTCCCCCCACCTGCATCTCCCTCCACAGATCCTGGCGTAGTTACTTCCCACGCTGCCTCACAAAGCCCGAGACCCCCGGTTCTGTCCGCTCCCACCATTCCTGCCGCCCCTCTCTACCATCACGTCACTGAACCATTCTGCCCGGAGTTTCTGTCCTCCGAAGGCCTGAGGACCTCTGTGTGTCACCCGCACTCTTTCCAAATGCTGTCGTCTCTTGACCCAGCGGCACTTTCTCAGCTGAAGGAACCTGGCCCTTCCAGTGCTTCCGTGTTTAGACTTCTCAGAGGCGGCATTTGGAGCCAGATCCTTGTCTGTGACACTTCTTTCTTCCTTCTTTGACCAGCCCTCTCCCAGGGCCTGGCAGTGGCACCGGTGCCCACCTGCCTCTCCACCTGACGTCTTCCTGGCATTTGGCCCCCTCAGCCCGGTCCAGGCTGGCCTGCCTGGCGCTCTTTATCCAGGCCATGCTTCCCTCCCCGCCGTGCCACCTCTGGGCCAGCCCCTTCTGTCCTCCTGCTCTGCCGCCCAGCCACCTCGGCCCATTGGAATCTGTCGACCCAAAAAAGTGACTGAGGCAAAGATCTCAATCAACGGAGCTTTATTAAGCCAAAGCTGAGGACGCGCCCGGGAAAAACACAAACCACAGGCAAATCTGTGCCTGTTTTTCCGAAGGGGAATTTGGAATTTGCAGGATGTAAGGGGAGTAGGGCATAGAAAAAAGGAAGAAAAAAAGCAGGGGGTGGGGTAGTGAGACAAAATGGTTATATGCTTGTGAGATCCAGGAAAACCTACATTTTACATAAGAAGAGAAAAAGGGAGGGAAGGAAGCATCAGTTATGCAGATGCCCCTGCTTAGGTGGAAGAGTGCTGCATCCTGACTTATCTTTTGTTCTGCACCTGGGCAGGTAAACTTGTAATCTGTTGTTAGCAGGAATCCAACAGACTTTAGTTGTAGGAGCTGGACTTAGCCTGCAGACCTAAAGTCACAATTTGCATGTCCTTGTTATGGGAGGCCAGCAAGGAATTTCCTTCATGAATGATCTGTGGGGCCAGCCCTTCCCAGGGGCCTGAGGCCTTTATCTCGACTTTTGACTTTTGTATAGGGAGTTGGGGGAAGGTGGTGGTGAGATTTTTTATTTTCTTTTACAAACCCTTCACCTTCTTTGAGACCTGTTGAAATGCTCCCTCCTCCCTGAAGCCTCCCTGATAAGCAAAGTCAGAAAGCCTCTTTGGAAACTCTTGCAGGAAGCGTTTATTGTCTGTGTCCCTGGTGGGTGCCCGATGGCTGGATTTGGGTGCACGTGGTATCGGAGCACGTCATTTACTAGTACATGTGTTTGTTGCCCCCCACTGGATGTGAGTGCTGTGAACACAAGGACATTGTCCATTGAGTGCACTCCTGAGTCCCTGACACCTGGCACAATACAGACAGATAATAAAATACCTGCTGAAGTAGTGGACAAACTCCTGTTAAAGTGACTGAATCGGCGACTGAATGCCGGGGTTTTGCGGCTGATTGTGGAGCTTTGGGAATACAGGGTGCTCTCATGGGTGGCCTGGCCAACTGAACAGCTCTGTGGGCTCTGGTGTCAGAACCTGGGAAACACTGCTTCCCTCCCTTCCTGTCTCCCTTCCCCCAGGTTGGGGAGAAGTGGTACAAGCCAGGCTGCATGGAGCTCTGTGTCTGTGAGGGCAACAACAGAATTCGCTGCTACCCCTGGACGTGTAAGGCTCAGGAGACCTGTGGCCATCAGGACGGCGTCTATGGCTGCCATGCCCAAGGTAAGCCAGCGGCTGCCCAGGTGACCTCAAGCAAGGGGATGGCCCTGCCCAAAGCAGCCTCTTGAGCCCAAAGAGAGCTGGGCTCAAGCAGGGGCCGGGAAGCAGTTGCCTGGAGCAGGGACAGCATCTTCAAGGACTCAGAGTGGAGGTGGGGAGGGGAGACTTCCTCCTTGACATGGATGGGCCGTGGGGACCATCCCATCCCTACATTGACTCCCCAAGACGGCAGTCCTGGGTCAGGGTGTCCGGGCCGTGGGGCGGTGAGGCTCTGAACGCCATCCTCTCCTCCCCAGGGGCTGCCACCTGCACTGTCTCTGGTGACCCCCACTACCTGACGTTCGATGGAGCCCTGCACCACTTCATGGGCACCTGCACCTACATCCTGACCCAGCCTTGCTGGTCCAGGCCCCAGGAGAACCATTTTATTGTGAGTACCAGCAACGAGAACCGCGGGGGGATCCTGGAGGCCTCCTTCGTGAAAGCCGTCCACGTGCAGGTCTTTGGCCTCCAAATCTCGCTGCTCAGAGGCTGCAAGGTCATGGTGCGTGCCTCCCCCATCCAGACCCCTCCCCCCAGCCTGCTCAGCCTCTCTCCTCTACTGCTCCTTGTCCCTGTGCTGCCTGTCTAGCTTCTTAGGGCCCCTGGGGGCGCCCTGAAGCACCCCCAGCCCCACCTCCTTTGGACTCCCTCCCGCTCTGGGAAACACCTGCCCCCCACCCCCTGCTCCCAGGTTTCTGACCCCGTTGTGTGTTTGTCCCATGTTCCTTCCTGATACCCTCCTCTATGTCCTCCCCACCTCTGCAGCTGAACGGCCATCGGGTGGCCCTACCCGTGTGGCCCTTGAAAGACCGGGTGACCCTGAGGCTCAGTGGCTCCTTTATCGTCCTCTACACAAACTTTGGGCTCCAGGTTCGCTATGACGGGGTCCACTTGGTGAAAGTGACAGTGCCCTCGTCCTACGCGGGCCAGCTCTGCGGGCTGTGTGGTGAGTTCCCTGGGCCCCTTCGGGGAAGCTGGAACAATGGGCAGGCCTGTGGCCTGGTCCCACTCTCCCCCACATCTCTATTAGGCATCCTAAGTGCTGGTCAACTGATAATGTTGAGGACGTTGGGCAGGAGGGTAGGAGTTAAGGAAAGTTGGCAGGAGAAGAGAAAGAAAGTGTTGACCTTGACATGTTGAATGAGGAGTGAGGGTCCCTTTTCTGGTAGGGCAGATGGAGGCCCTGGGGCTGGTCTTCTGGCAGGTCCTCTATTAGCTGGTCCCTGCTCCAGGGAACTACAACAACAACAGCTTGGACGACAACCTGGGCCCAGACAGGAAACCCGCAGAAAATTCCATCCAGCTGGGGGCCTCCTGGAAGCTGTCTGACTCCTCTGAACCTGGGTGAGCTGGGGTAGGGGGAGCCAGGCAGGAGGGACTGGGCCTAAGGAAGAGCCTTGGGGGCAGCTGGAGGTGTCCCCGTGTGTTCCCACTGCCCCGGTGCTGAACTCCCTACTGGCAGGAAACCAGCCAATATCTCCCGTTTATTCCCCTGAAATTGGAGTTGGTGAAAAGTGGTTCCAACTTCCATACCCAAGCCTGCTGATTTCCCCTGTGCTTAGTGATCTCTTTGGAGAGCCCACTTGGGAAGTCCCCCCTGAGAGCTAGCCTTTTCCTTCCTGCTGCATCTCCTGCCCTTCCTACTCGAGGGCACTGTTTTGTTTTCCTTTTCCACTTTTGCTTCAGTTTGGGGGAAACTTCCTCTGGCCCTCAGTTTCCATCCTCCCCTTCTCTCCTCCTTCAGCTGCTTCCTCATGGGGGGCAGGCCCTCCGGCTGCCAAGAGAGCAAAATGGCAGACACCTGGAATGAGAACTGTGCCATCTTAATGAACCCTCAGGGTAAGAGGGTCCCCTGCAGGGAGTGGTCAGGGCGGGAGAAGGAGCGAGCCCAGAGACAGACGTGAACTCAAGAGGAAGGTGACGGGAACTCAGGGCTCGCCAGTGGACACCTTCCTGGGAGCTGGGACCGACTGGTCCTTTTGTGTGTCTCAGGCAGTGGGTTCTCCACAAATCCGAGTTCTGATTGAAGTGGCTGTGGAGTTATCCCCAGAGAAGTTCCTGCCCCTTCCTGCTCACTCGCTTTGTCACCCTGCCTTGTCTCGCCCTGCAGGACCCTTCTCTCAGTGCCACCAGGTGGTGCCCCCGCAGGCCAGCTTCGCCAGCTGCCTGCATGGCCAGTGTGGGACCAAGGGTGACACCACGGCCCTGTGCCGCTCCCTGCAGGCCTATGCATCCCTGTGCACCCAGGCCGGCCAGGCCCCCGTCTGGCGGAACAGCACCTTCTGCCGTGAGTGACCTGACCCCGGCTCCCATAGCCCCCGGGGAATCCTCCAGAACCTGCCCTCCCTTTCTTCCCCTAAATTCCGCTCCTCTGCTCTCCCTGTGCAACCTGGCCCTCCTCATTCTCTCCCTCCTTCCCTCCCTTCCTTCGTTCATTCTCTGCTCCAGCCTCTCTCCACGCCCTCCCCCATCCTCCCAGGGTCTCCCTGCACCAGGGCAGCCTCCATCTGACCTCCCCTCGCCAGAACGTTCTGCCTTTATTTGGTTATTGTCGCCTTCTCCTTGTACCTGGCCCGGCTCTCTTCCCTTTTCCTCCCTCTCTTGCCCAGGAACTCTTTTTTTAAAACATTGCGGTAAAATATGGGAAACATAAAATTTACCATCTTAACCATTTTTAAGTGTACAGTTCAGTGGCGCGAAGCACATTCACAGTGTTGTGCAACCGTCACCACCGTCCACCTCCAGAACTTTTTCTTCCACCGCTGAAACTCTGTCCCCATTAAACAAAAAACTCCACCGCCCCCTCCCCCCAGTCCCTGGAAACCTCCGTTCTACTTTCTGTCTCTATGGATTTGACTCCTCTGAGGACCCCATATAAGCGAAATCGCATGGTATTTGTCCTTTGTGTCTGGTTTATTTCACCCAGCATCATGGCCTCAAGGCTCATCCGTGTTGTAGCGTGTGTCAGAATGTCCTTCCTTTTTAAGGCTGAATAATGGTCCATTGTACGGACAGACCACAGGGTGTTTATCTGTTCATCCGCCCAAGGATATTAGCAGGAACTTTTGATGCCTCAAGATCAGGGAGCTGGAAAGGCCACTCGGCTCTTCCTGATGTTCTGGTTTTTCTCAGCTCCGAGGTGCCCACCCGGCAGCAGCTACAGCCCCTGTGCCAGACCCTGCCCAGCCACCTGCCTCAGCCTGGTTTCCCCGAGGGACTGCCCAGCCTCGCTACCCTGTGCCGAGGGCTGTGAATGCCAGAAAGGCCACGTCCTGAGTGGAACCTCCTGCGTGCCCTTCAGCCAGTGTGGCTGCGTTGACTGGAAGGGCTCCTACCACCTGGTGAGAGGCCAGATAGCAGGGAGGCCCTGCCCTTCCCAGCTGCACAAGCCCAGTGCCAGGGAAGGGGCCAGCCCAGGCTGGGGGCGAGGAAGAAGGCCCGAGAGAAAGGACAGGAACCAGCTCAGTGTGCCAGGGGCGGGCAGGGGCTGGGGGTCTCAGTCCACCTCCAGCCTCCAAGTCTCTGTTGGCTCTGCTGATGGCCCGGCCCGCAGGTTGGGGAGAGCTGGTACACGGAGAGCACCTGTTCCAGGCTCTGCACCTGCTCCATCCACAACAATATCACCTGCCTCCAAACCGCCTGCAAACCCAACCAGATGTGCTGGCCCCTGGATGGGGCGCTCCGCTGCCGGGCCTCAGGTAGGAGGCCCACAGCGCTGGGTGGGGAACCCACAGCCACCGAGGACAGCTCTCTCCACTCCCCTACACTCTCCCTGACGCCCATAGCACTCAGGGTCAGGTTCGTAGCCCTGCCGCCCCTAAGAGCTTCAGGCGGGAATGATGACCTCTCACTGCCAGGAAGGGCACCTGGGGTTCACCCATCCCTCTCTGGTAGTGGCCATGAACTTAGATGGGATATTATAAATCCCTCCCTGGCAGAATCGCACCTCTTCCAGCCCCAATCCTCATGCCACTCTGGCCCTTGGGCCTTGATTCTTTCCTTGAACATTGTCTTCGTTCCCTCTCGGGGCGCTCTGGCCTTTCCCGGATCCTTTTTTCTGGAAGGCAGGGTTAGTGCAGGACCACCTCCCAAGGGACCCTGTTCTCGCCAAAGACAGGGGGATCCCTTAGTCACTTCTCTCTCCTTCCAGGTATGGGAGTGTGCCGGGTCTCAGGGGAAGCCCAGTACGTGAGCTTTGATGGCAGTCAACACTCTATCCCGGGCACCTGCACGTACATCCTGATGGAAGTGTGCCACCCCAAGATGAACGTGCCCTTCTTCAAGATCAGTGCCAAGAACAAGAAGCTGGTAGACAGACCTGAGGCTTTCCAGCTTCACCAGGTCTACATTGACATCTACGATTCCCAGATCACCCTGCAAAAGGACCACCATGTGCTGGTGAGCTGGGCCGGGTGACAGGCACTGGGTTGGAGGAGGGCACTCTGGGGAGAGGACTTTGGTCCACCCCTTACTCACAGGTGCCACCCTCCCCTTCAGATCAATGGCAAACAGGTCACCCTTCCTGAGAGCGCTCAGATCCCAGGGGTCAGCATCACTTCCCACGGCATCCACACCATCGTCGACATTAAGGTCGGAGCACGAGTCATGTTTGATGGCCGTCGTCTCTTGCAGATTGAAATCCCTGAAGCCTATTATGGAAAGGCGAGGAGAACACCTGGCTCTGTTCTCGGGGGAGGCAGCCTCGGGGGACAGGGCGGCAGCAGTCACATCCCACCAGGCCAACGAGGCCAGTCCCCAGAGGGGAGCACTGCGGAGAGCACCTTTCTATTTAGTGGACAAGGAGCTCCACGGCACTGAAACCCCCTCCCGCCCACCCAGGTCTGCGGCGTGTGTGGGAACTTCAACGGCGAGGAAGAGGATGAGCTGATGATGCCCAGTGACCAACTGGCCTGGAACGACCAAGAGTTTGTGGAGAGTTGGAAAGATGAGGACATCGACCCAGAGTAATTGTCCCCTTAAGATCCTCCACCTTTCATAGCAGCAGGAGCTGGGAAGCTAGATAGTAGGGCTAACCTGGGATAGGGAGCCCAGAATGTTCCTTTACATGTGTGATTTGAGAGGGCATGGCTCCTGGGCATTCTCGGGGGGTGGGAGGGGAGTGTGAAATTTGGGTCTCAGGGCTGCTGGAAGCTATTTGGGGAAATGTGAGTCTTCCTTTCTTTGCTTAGAAACCCGAGGGGAGATGAGGCTGCGTGGAAGCTTGGTCGGAGGTCAGACCAGCTTCCGCGTGAAGACAGGGCGGGTAGGGAGACCTGAGACACCAATCGTTGTCCTAGGTGGGGTGGTGGCCGTCCCTATGCTGGTCCCTTTCTTTTTCCTTCCCAGTTGCGAAGGAGATAACGAGCAGGAGAACCTGAGTGGGAACTGCAGAGCGGCCGACCTCCACAGCGCCCGGGAGAAATGCGAGGCAGCCCTCGAGGCTCCGGCCTGGGCCCAGTGTGCCTCCCACGTGATCCTCCAGCCCTTCCTGGTGGGCTGTGCCAACACCCTCTGTGAGTTTGGAGGCCTAAACCGTGCCCTCTGCGAGGCTCTGCAAGCCTTTGGGTCCGCCTGCCAGAGCCAGGGGCTCAAGCCCCCAATCTGGAGAAACAGCAGCTTCTGCCGTGAGTGTCACCCCCAAACGGCTCCCAAACCCTGTGTCTCTCTCTGTTTCCCTTAAAGCTCCCTCATTCTCCTTTCTGGTTGTTTCTGACCTATTTCTGCCTTCCTCGTCTCTGGCGAGGACCGAGGACCGTTTACAATAACCTCTTAGCCAGTGCTCCGCCCCGCAGGACAGCCCCAGCTACTTCTCACGTGCCCCTTTGCCACCGCTACTTTTCCAAAGGAGAGGTAGTTGGGTTACTCCCCTGCATGGCTGTGCCCTGCAAGATTAGGTCCAAGCTCCTTGCCGTGATGTCCCAGACCTGTGGGCGGTCCTGGCTCCCCTGGCCCAGCCCCTCCTCTCTCGCCTGCACCAAACAAGCCCACTCCCCTCACAGGCCTTGCGTTTTCACACACCTCCCTGCCTTTCTTTGTTCACGCTGCTCCCTGTGGCTGGAAAGTTCATTTCTTCTCCCCTCCTGGCAGACAACTGGGCATCCTTCTGTAGGTCTTTCCTTTAAAACAATTTTTTTTTAATTGAGATTATTCACATAGCGTAACAGTCACCCCTTTAAAAGTGGCTTTTAGTATCTTTATAAAGTTATACAACCATGGCTACTATCTAATTCCAGAACCCTTTGAAATTTAACACAGGAATTCATTAAAGTTATTTATTTATTTATTTATTTTGTGTATATATATATATATATATATATATATTTTTTTTTTTTTTTTTTTTAAGATATGGGGTCTCACTATGTTGCTCAGGCTGGTTTTGAACTCCTGGCCTCAAGTGATCCTCCTGCCTTGACCTCCCAAAGTGCTGGGACTGCCAGCATGAGGCACCACGCTTGGCCTCATTAACATTTTTAGTGTGTTATACACTCACGTGGATTCACAAACTTTTGAAGTATTAAAAGATACCCAGTAAAAAGTCTCCTTCCTACCTCGACCCCATGGGCCCAGTTCACATCTCAGTATTTTTCCCGAAGCCCATTTATTTATGCATGTGAAAACAAAGTCAAATTTATATTCCTTATTTTCTCCTTTTTTCTCACAAACTGTAGCTCATTAGACATAGCATTTTACACTCTATTGACAATCTAGCTTAGAGATCTTTCCATAGCCAATATGTAAAGAGTTGCTTCTTTCTCTTTTACAGCTGCATAATATTCCATTATTATACCATCATTTATCATTTATTTAACTAGTTACTACACTCCTTTTGATGGGCTTTATGGTTGTTTACAACCTTTTGCTATTGCAAACAGTGCCGCAGAGAATAACCTTGTGCACATATGATTTTTTATATGTGTGAGATAAATTCCTAGAGGTGAAATTGTTGGGTCAAGTACTGTGTGCTTTTGTGCTTTTGAAAGATGTTGCCAAACGGCCTTCCAGAGGGGTTGAAGAATTTACATTCCTACCAGCAACATAAGAGAGTATGAGAGTGCCTGTTGTCCCTTAGCCCTGCCAACACCATGTACCATCAAGCTTTTAGATTTTTGCCAATCTGCGAAGTGAAAAATAACAAGAGTCTTCATCTGCATTTTTCTTAATATTATGAGTGAAGTTGTAAGTTCTTTCATATGTTTAGGAGGCATTCGCATTTCCCTTTCTGTGAACTATCTGCTCAAATCCATTTGCCATTTTTCCACTGGGTTGTTGGTCTTTATTGAACTAGTTCATGGGAGTCCTTTATCTGTTATGGAAAGTAGCCCTTTAGTCATGTTCTGAGTTACACAAATTTTTCCAGTTCTTTTTTTTTTTTCCCCATCTTTTGTCTTTTTTTTTTCCATGCAGGAAAAACAATATTTTTATGGGGTTAAATAATATATTAATCTTTGTTTTATGGCTTTATGGCATCTTGAGCCATACTTACAAATGCTGTCCCCACAGAAGCTAAAAAAAAGAATTTGCCCATGCTATGCTCTAGAATTTTTATGGTTTCATTTTTTTATGTTTACATTTTTGACCCATGAAGATTTATCCTGGTGTGCAGAATGAGGTATGAATCAATTTTGTTTTTATTTTTCTCCAGAAGGCTGGCCAGATGTTCCAGCATTATTAAATGACTGAGATGCCACAATTTATCATATACTAAATTTGCATATATATTTGGATCCATATCCGGGCCTTTTCTTCTGTTCCATTGGTCTGTGTGTATCTCATTGATCACTGAGAATTTATAAAATGGGTTTTAACTTGGTAGAGACATTCACTATTCACTGTTCTTTTTTTTTTTTTTTTTAGAGTTTTCTTGGCTTTTCTAGTTTGCTTATATCTTCATCTCGATTTTGAAATCATCTTCTCCTATTAACCACACATACACAAAACACTGTTGGTATATTTGATTGAGATCATATTAAATATATAAATTAACTGAGGGAGAACTGACATCTCCATGTTGCTAACTCTTCCCATCCATGAACATGGTATGCATTTCCATTTTTGCACAACTACTTTTGCTTAAAGACCTTTCTTAACTCCCCCAGCAGAATCAATACTCCCTGCTCTGGGCCCCCATTACACCTGCTGTCACACACTGACCGTGCACATCAAGGTCATGCTGCAGTTGCTAGCTGACCTCTGCCTCCCATGCTGACTTGGGAAAGCCATTCCTATTCCTGTCTTTCTTCAGAGCCTAGCACACAGCCTACATTCAGTAATTGTTTGCTGGATGAATAAGCAAAGGAAGAAAAAGCCCCAAGCCTTGGTCATTCACCTGGTGAATGTAACCTGGTTTCTACAGCCCCTGCCCACCTTGGCCCCCTCTGGCCCTCTCCACTTACCTGCACTCCCCTTCACCCTGCAGCTCTGGAATGCCCTGCTCACAGCAGCTACACCAACTGCCTTCCCTCCTGCTTACCTTCCTGCTGGGACCTGGATGGCCTGTGTGAGGGTGCCAAAGTGCCCTCTACCTGTGCAGAGGGGTGCATTTGTCAGCCAGACTACGTGTTGAGTGAGGACAAGTGTGTATCCAGAAGTCAGTGTGGCTGCAAGGATGCCCAGGGCGGCTTCATCCCTGTGAGTGGCCATGGGAAATGGGATTGGGGTCAACACACCTCGAGGATGGCGTTTTCTCCTTTCCTTAGCCTCTTTTAGTCTAAGACACCCATGTCTCTCTGGCTGGCCTTGAGATGTGAAGAGTCGTGTGAGCAGCACAGTGATCTCCAGGCAGCCCAGGGCTGGGGGTGCATGGTTTGGGCTTTGGATCTGAGAAATCCACACAGCTGAGACACAGCATGGTATAGCTGGAAGAGCAGGGCCTTGGCGCAGGCTGACCTGGGTTTGAATCCTGATTGTATCTCTGATGAGTCAGGTGACCTCTGTTACCTCAGTTTCCTTGTGTGTAAAATGGGTCCAGTAATACCTCCCAAACAGCACATTTAAGATGTCAAGCACAGTACCTTTTGGTGGGACACAGGGACACACAGATCCAAATGGCACTGTTACTGCCTCTGGCCAGTGCCAATTAAGCCATTCAGACAGTGAGCTAAGACTGCCAGGGTGAGAGGAAGGAGAACCAGCCCTTCCCTCTTCACTCCCTCTTCACTCCCTTTCTCTCCCCGTGGCTTCTGCAGCCGGGCAAGACCTGGATCTCCAGTGGCTGCACAGACAGATGTGTCTGCACAGGAGGAACCATTCGGTGCCAGGCCTTCCGCTGCCCCTCCGGGTCCCACTGCCAGCTCAGCTCCCACCACAGCAACAGCAACTGTGCAGCTGACTGTAAGGGGAGCTGCTGGGGAGGGGGCAGGGGGCTGCCCGGAGCCAGGGCCGAGGTGGCATGAGAGGCAGGGCAGGAAGGGGCTCAGGCAGGGTGAGCAGCTGGAGTTGGGGGCCTGGCTTATTCTGGCTCTCGCCAACCCTGTGGCCACATGCCACTTACTGCTCCTCTCTTGGACCCCCTTCCTCAAGGGCAGAAAAGAGACTGGACCAGGAGATCCGCTAAGGTTTTTAATCAGGCCAGGAGAGGGAGAAAGTTGAATCTCAAAGATCCAGGGAGCCTGGGCCTAAGAGGATATGTCACGGTCAGGGAGGGATTCTGGGGACTGTTATACCCGGGCTTGGTCCCTTCTCAGTGTTCGCCCTTCTCGGCAGATTCGGAGCAATGCTCAGTCTTCGGGGACCCCCATTATCACACGTTTGACGGCCTCAGCTACCGCTTCTTGGGCCGCATGACCTACGTTCTGGTCGCAACGGTAGATGTGCTCCCCAAGGGGGTGGAGCGCCTGCTCGTGGAGGGGCGCAACAAGATGTACCAGCCCTGGAGCCCCATTGTCCTGTATGAAGTGATTACGACCGTCTATGGCTACAAAGTCCAGCTCCAAGCTGACCTGCAGCTTGTGGTGAGAGCAGGGGCAGGGCCTGGCAGGAGTGGGAAGGCAGGCTGGGCCATGGGACGCCACCAGAAGCAGGAGAAGCCAGGGCTCCCCGTTCCCGGGAAGTTCCTGGCAGGGGCAGGCTGGCTGTAGAAGTCAGAGTCAGTGCCAGGCTTGCTTCGCTGTGGCGGGGGGCAGGGGCTGGGGGGACCGGGGGAGGAGAGAAGGAGGACAGAGCATGCAGTATGAAGGTCAAGCTGGGCTGATGAAGGACCAGGGCGCCCACTGTGCCAGTTTTTGCAAGGGAGGGGCCAGGGCTGCCAAGGGAGCAGACCCCAGGGAGGCCTCTGCCACGTGAGACAGCAAAGCCCACTGGGGTATCTCATTGCACTGGATGACCACAAGGAGCAGTATGGAGACGCCGGTGTGAAGAGGGGCCCGGGCAAAAACAGCAGCAGGGCAGGCTGATGGAGCACTCCCTGTGACCCTGTCTTCCCTCTCCAGGTCAACAACGAGAGGATGGCCATCCCCTATAGGCCCAGCGAGCACCTGTGGGTCACCCTGCGGGGCCAACGGTTGTATCTGATCACTGACTTTGAGCTGGTCATCAGCTTCGATGGAAAGCGCAACGCAGGTTGTGGAGCAAGGGCAAAGGGAGCAGAAGGGACATTCCTGGGATGGGGGAGGGAAAACCACATCTTAGACAGGCGAATGGTAGTGAGAGGACCCCGCCTGGGAATGGGGCACCCAGCTCCAGCGGGGAGCCCAGGAGGAGGTGGAGTGAGAGCAGGAAGAGAAGAGAGGTGGGCGCGGGGAGTCTCACTGCTGAGCTCCCCCTTCCTCCTGCAGCGATCTCCCTGCCCAGCATGTACCAGGGGCTTGTGCGCGGCCTGTGCGGGAACTATGACAAGGACCGCAATAACGAGCTGATGCTGCCCAATGGCACCGTCACCCACAACCTCAACACCTTCGGCAACAGCTGGGAAGTGAAGACGGGGGACTCGCTCCTCCGTTTCCCCAGGTGAGAGCCTGGGGCTGGGGTGATGACCCTCCCATCCTCAAGCGCAGGGAGACTGGCTCGACCCTCTAATTCTGTCCTTGCCTCTCCCCCTGACTGCTGTGGGGGCACCTGCTGTGGCAGTCCCAGTCTGTGCCCTCCTACCCACCCTCCCTTCCCTGTGTTCTTCCTCCCTCATGTCACCGTCCTGGGGCCTCTCCTGCTCCAGGGCCTTACCGGAGGAGGAGGAGGGCGGCAGAGGAGCAGCGGCAGGCTTCCACGTGGCAGCATGCAGCCCGGAGCAGCTGGCGCTCGTCAACAGCACCCAGGCCTGTAGGGTGCTGGTGGACCCCCTGGGCCCCTTTGCTGCCTGTCACCAGACCGTGGCCCCAGAGCCCTTCCAGGAGTGAGTCACGGGCCCAGGACTGCGGGAATGGCCCAGGTGCCTGCTCTGCTCCCCGCCCCGTGCTCTGCGGGTTCACATCTCCTTTCTCCCTGTGGCCTCATTCCCTTGTGACCCTCCCTGGACAGCACCTGATGTCTTTCTGTTTGGGGTTCCCTGCAGGGCTGGGTTTTCCTGCCCGCCCCCTGACTGCCCCTTCCTCCGCCCCAGGCACTGTGTGCTCGATCTGTGCTCTGCCAGGGACCCCAGCGAGCAAGAGGACCTGCACTGCCAGGTCCTCAGCGCCTATGCCATCCTCTGCCAGGAGGCAGGCGTGGCCCTGGCCGGCTGGCGGGACCACACCCGCTGTGGTGAGGCGCTGCCCCTCCCCGTGCTGGCCCTGAGCCCTCTGCCATCTGCCTCTGCTCACCTCTGTCCCCACACTCGCCTCACCATGGGCTTCCTGCGTTGGTCCCTCCATCCCTCAACTCTCACCATGTCCAAGTTAGCACGTCCTCCAGCCTGACCCATGCTCTGCCCCACCCGGGAGCCTCCCCAACCCCGTGCCCACATCCCACTCCTTCCCGCCACGGCCACCTTTGCTCCCCTAGTTCCTTCACATGCCCCGGTGGCTCAGACACACGGACCCTCGCACGAAACCGGCCCACGCATCTGGCTCTCCCGCCTGTATCAGCTCTGAGTGGCGCCAGCGCCAGCCAGCTTGTGACTATGACTTTGTCCCCTCAGCCTTGGCGTGTCCAGCCAATACCGTGTATCAGAGCTGTATGACACCCTGCCCAGCGTCCTGTGCCGACCTGGCGGACCCCGGGGACTGTGAGGGCCCTTGCGTGGAGGGCTGCGCCAGCATCCCAGGCTACGTCTACAGCGGCACTCAGAGCCTCCCTCTGGCCCACTGCGGCTGCACCAGCAATGGCATCTACTACCAGGTGTGGCCGGCAGTGGGAGGCCCAGGGGGCAGAGGTGCAAGGGACAGCCAGGCCGGGGCTGGACACCAGAACTTCTCCTCCCGGCCCTACCCGCTTTGCAGCAGGGAGACAGCTTTGTGACTGAGGACTGCTCTCAGCGCTGCACCTGTGCCGGCGCCAGGACCTTGCTGTGCAAGCCCTTCAGCTGCAGCACGGGGGAGACCTGCACCCTGGGCAACCTCACCCGGGGCTGCTTCCGAGGTGAGCCTGCACCCTGCTCGGCTCCAAGCGGCCTCCAAGCTGGGGCGTCCCTGGTCCAAGGATCATCCTTCCCTGTCCTCTGCCTGGGACTCTTTCACGTTGACGTCCCTCCCTCAGAAGCCCTCCCATCCTCGCAGAAAGCCCGTGTCTGCGGAACCCCTGTCAGAATGATGGACGGTGTCAGGAGCAAGGAGCCAGCTTCACCTGCCAGTGTGGACTTGGTTACGGGGGAGACCTCTGCACAGAGCCTCGGGATTTGCCACCCCCCGAAATGTCAGGTGAGAGCTTCATCCCAGGCCCTGTACCCTCAGAGCCCTGTCCCCACTGACAACCACCACGGAATTATTCTATACGTATAATATTAACATAGAGTATGATATTGGCCAGGTGCGATGGCTCACACCTGTAATCCCATTGCTTTGGGAGGGAGGATCTCTTGAGGCCAGGAGTTCCAGACCAGCCTGGGCAACATAGCGAGAGCCCGTCTCTATGAAGAAATTTTAAAAATTAGCCAGGCATGGTGATGCGAATCTGTAGTCCCAGCTACTCAGGAGGCTGAGGCAGGCAGATCCCTTGAGCCCAGGCATCCGAGGTTGCAATTAACTATGATGGGGCCACTGCACTCCAGCCCGGGTGATGGAGTGAGACTCTGTCTCTAAAAAAATTTTTTAAAATCCATTATAATATTATACATTATAGATATGATATCTATTAATAGATATAATGTATAATATATGATTAATATGCTATATATTATATCATATATATTTCTATATTACACATGCTATTATAATAGGGATCATAGCAGGACAAGGGTCCTCAAAGAACCTGTGTCCATCTCCTACCTGCATACTCTGGAATCTTCTCTGGACCCCAGCCCTCCTTCTGGGACCTATGTGCCACACCCTGCTGTTGTTTTCCCTCCTGTGTCCCTCTGTGCCTGTCCAGTACCTTTCATTGTTCTCCCCTGTCCAAAACTGTCATTCCCTTGAGCCTGGGGCCAGCAGTTCTCCAGCTTTAGCTCGCCTTGGGGAAGGGGCGGCTGGTCCTGTACATTCCAGGACACACCCCCAGAGAGTCAGATTCGGTTTAGGTAGGGCTGGAGTGGGCCCGGAAATCTGCATTTTCGGCAAGTGCCCAGGTGACTGATGGAAGTGATTCCAGGGCTGCTCTTTGAGAGGTGCTGGCTGAAATGCTGCCTGGGCTCTAGGGCACCAGCTGGATGAACATCCCCCTAGAAAAGCTTATGGGACACTGGGAGGCCGAGGCGGGAGGATTGTTTGAGTGCAGGAGTGCGGCCCTGCACTCTACCCAGGGCGGCAGAGTGAGACTCTGTCTCAACAAAAACAAACAAGGCAACTGAGCACCCCTCCTCACAACCCCCCACCCCTTAAAAAAAAGGGGAAAAAAAGGCTTATGGGAGTTGTGAGTTGTTGAGGGGGTGGTGCTGGGGGGGATGGCGGTGAGGCCTTGGAGTCCCTGGGGGTGACAGCCTCCTGGAGGGAGAAGCAGCACAGCCAGAGAAGCAGGGGGACAAGGTCCTCCCCCACCCCTCAGTTCCCACCCCTTCCTGTCTCACGTCCCTGTTTCTCTTCTCTGCACCCAGAAGCGTCCAGCTCGGTGGCTGTCCTACTGGGAATGCTGGTGCCCATGGTGCTTGTGGTGCTGGCGGCCACCAGAGAGTGCGTCCACAGAGTGAGGAGGAGGTGGAGGTGAGCTGGGAAGCAGTGAGGAAGGGTGAGGGGAGCCTCGGGCCACTGGGGGACCCACGCCTGTTCCCCACGCCTGTTAGGGAGAAGATTCGGAGCCAGAACAGAGACAGGGGGGCCAGAGCTGACACAGGTGAGAACCAAGCCCACAGCCCGGAACCTTGGGGGCCCAGAGGTGAGTCTGCCTCTAAGGCAGGTGTTCTGGCTTTTTCCTCAGGTATTGTTCC